>JACEVL010000153.1:777255-992255 GCA_020284085.1 Aporrectodea caliginosa | reverse complement strand
CTTATGTATTTTGTTTCTTTAATTTTGAGCCCAAGGCTTACTCCACTTTAGTAGGCCCAGTAGGCCTATCTATTGGCTGTCTTTCTTTTCCTAAATTCCTATCTGTATTTTTTTACATGTTTTGGTGTCCCTATTCAGCGGGATCCATGGGACCACGACCCCTTCAGGGCCTCCGTGTAGCCAGTAGGCCTAGGGCCTACATGTCAAACCGTTGCCTTATTGTTTCATTCTTAGTTTTCTCTTCTGGTGGTTACCGGGTACATAAATGAATGATTGATTGATTGAAATGGATCATAAAAGTTAATTAGGCCTACAATTTTCAAAATAAATTAGTAAATAGCCTATATATAAGGATCCGGGAATAAATTGAGAGTTCTCTTTGCGTGGAAGAGTATGGTTGTGTGCTCTATGTCTAAGCTTATAATAATGTCGCGGACAACCCCTTCTCTCCCTCGGTAGGCCCTCTTCTTCGTGTGGCGGAGGCAGAGGTTGCTGCGCAGGAGGACTACAGTCTCGCGTGTCGCTCGAAAGAGCGTAAGTTCGGCGTCTGGGGTATTGCAGACGACTTACGACAATCGCCGCTGACGACGTGCTCAGATCAATCGAAAGAAGTCAAGTCACTAGGTTTTGAACCCGTATATTGCTGCCCAAATCGTCAGCCAACTTCACCACGGTCACACAGACCAGCAGCGGCATACAAGACGATCTATCAATCGAACACACAGTCAGAGCACACGTCAAATGCTCGAATATCTTCCAACCTTTCTGGAGCAAGCTCTCGGAGCAAGTCAAGTTCTACAAAAAATTGTTTCGGCTTAACGACACTTTTGCATATCGAAGATGATTAGTGTCGGAGGCAGAAAGCAACCTCGTACTCCACGTTTAAATTGCGACCGAGCCACCCGCAGTAAAGATCCGAGAAATTAATCTCTGATAAACCGACCCGACCGGGAAGCGAACCCGGGGCGCCGGCGTGACGAGCAGGCACCAACCCACTCGGCCACTCAGGACCTCTTCAAGTTCTACAAAAAATTGTTTCGGCTTAACGACACTTTTTCATATCGAAGATGATTAGTGTCGGAGGCAGAAAGCAACCTCGTACTCCACGTTTAAATTGCGACCGAGCCACCCGCAGTAAAGATCCGAGAAATTAATCTCTGATAAACCGACCCGACCGGGAAGCGAACCCGGGGCGCCGGCGTGACGAGCGGGCTACCAGCCCACTCGGCCACTCAGGATCTCTCAAGTTCTACACAAGAGCGTCCTCTATTTATACTATTAAGGCGGGGGGTTACCTCGGGCCGGGCAAATGTGCAAGAGCCGCCGGGCAAATGTGCAAGAGCCGCCGGGCAAATGTGCAAGGCCCGTGCAAGAGCCGACGGGCAAATGTGCAAGAGCCGACGGGCAAATGTGCAAGAGCCGCCGGGCAAATGTGCAAGAGCCGCCGGGCAAATGTGCAAGAGCCGGACGGGGAAGGGGACAGCCAAACAGGACCCACACATATTAACACAGTGACAAAGCAGAAGACAAACACACATAGGCACAGTGTCAAAGCAGGCAAGGAGAGGCAATACCACCCTGTCCGAAAACCATGGACACCAAAGGGAGGCCAGTCCAACTCCCGGGGAGGGCAACCCCTAAAAACCGCCACAATAATCATATTCTTTATTAATTGAAACCGACAAACGCAGTATGATTACAATTCAGTATGATCGGATTATCACAAGTTATTATTAATAATCCCAATTCTTTATTAATTCAAACCGACAAACGAGGTATGATTAGTAATTACAATTCAGTATGAACGGATGATTACAAGTTATTACAGGAGTCGAATTTAACTGTATACAGCATGCAGTCATGCAAGGCGCCCATCACCTCCTACATCTTATTTTACCAACGCGCCATCTCGCGAATGATAGGCTGAGTGGACCTTGGGCGGGTTGCGGTAAGCGATCCCGCTTCCTACTGCTCTTTACGCCAGTGATGTGACCACTAGGCCTACTATATGGAACCCCCGCAAATAAGTGTCTTGGATGGATGGTTGGATGGAGGGAGGGAGGGAGAGATGAATCATGAATGGATGGATGGAGGGACGGATAGATAATATTGTAATTGTAATTGTAATTGTAATTGAACATTTGTATAGCGCCACTCAGAGATTCAGAGATTCAATGAGACAATTGGGTCCGACATTATGACAATCTCATATGTAAGTATGTAACACTGAACGGAATAGCCTTTTCCCCATTATGTAATATGGCGGCCTTCAATGATTAACAGTACTCGATTCGTACGGGAAGGATTGGGATTGGGCGATAGCTCTGATAGTCGTTAATTCCGAGTATAGGCTAAAAATAGCAAGGGATAAACCCAGTGTCATATGAGGACCACCGTAGTAGGAAAGGAGGTTCTGTAACCAGGTAGTAGGGTGGTGGCTAACGAGTAATAGGGTCTGGAGCTGTTGCAATTGATGCAAATAGTCAAAAGTTTGGATACACTTAGGATTAAACCAAAGGTAATCACGTAACCTACGTTGTTATGGTGTGCTGTGTGACTGGTCTGAGATTTGCGGAGCGTTTCATCAGTCATACTGATACAGGTGCTAGATATAATCCAGCCTTGCGATGTGGCTTATATATTGATTTATTTGGCCCAAGCGTTTCAAGTCTCTTATCTCTTAGACTAGGTAACGCCAAGTGTAAATGTAAATGTAATAGATTTTATATAGGAACCGTTGTAAAGTCGTAGTTTACGTTGCTAAATTATTTGATATGGTCACTTTAACATGAAAGCTGGATTGATAAAAAAAATTGTTTCCCTAAATGGAAGTGGGATTGATTAAAACATTCCTGTGTTCAAAATTGAAGTTGGATTCATCGAAATAATTTTTTCCGTAAATAGAAGCTGGATGGATGGAATTCAGTTTTCGATTCAATAGAAGCTGGATTGATGAAAATAATTGTTTCCGTAATTAGAAGCTGGATCCACGAGAATATATCTTTGCTTAAATAAAAGTTCCATTGATGAAAAATATTTCTTTCGTCAATTAGAAGTTGGATTGATAAAAGTAATTTTTTTACAATTAAATGGAAGTTGGTTTGATGAAAATATTTTTCGATGAAATGGAAGCTGGATTGACATGCACATAGGTAGACTGCTTACTTACCAACGTCAAGTACGGCATTGAAGACAATAGAATAATTTAGCAACGTAAACTACGACTTTACCGGAACCGTATGGCCTCGATTCTGAGCATAATATATTATTTCAATGAATTGATGGGTGAGAGCCTTCACCATTGCTTGCCCATATGAATGGGCACCTTGCCAATGGGGCAAGTATCGGGGTGCGTAAGTTTACAGGCGTTGTGAGTGTCGGTTAGGGTAAGGCTAGGCGTTGTGAGGGTCGGCTAGGGTCAGGGTTAGGGTTAGTGTCGTCATCAGAAACATGGTACCTTCCGCGCAGCATGCCAACAGATAACTACTGGGGTATCTGGCTGCGAAATTCAAACTCATGTAAATACGAAGTGAACAGTGCAGGACTTGCACCGAATTGACATTTTAGTTTTCTTTTGGCCCGCATCCATAAATTTTCAATATTTTGTGTGTGAATCTCTGCGTCTTTTGGATCAGTGAAACCTTGCTCATGGACAATTGCTGAATATATGTAAATTCCAATGGCTAATCCTACAATTCCTGATGTATGGCCCTACCATGACAGCACACCAAAAGATCCTGTATAATACCGGAAACTGACGCACCCTGATAGTATATGTTTGCCCACGGTCTGTGCTAGCCTGAGATTCAGCTCTCTGAAATAACCCACCTTCGGGAAGCGAACTGCGATTAGCACACTCTGTAACACAGATATGCATGGAATGCAGCCTATGCTCTGATCAATGTAGCTAACTGGGCCAGCAAAGGCTGTATGGTAATGTAAATGTAAATGTCCAAAAGTCTGAGCGTCATTCAAAGTCGTGTCAGAGAGACCAGATTTTTGGGTAGGGCAGTATCAGATCAAGTCTGCAAGAGCCAGGTTGTTGGTTAGTGTTGTGCCAGATTAGAATCTGGGGAGGTCAAGCCACGGGTCAAGCGGGAAAGATAGCATTATGCTACACTGGAAATCGTTGATGATGGTGGAATGGTACAGAAGCAGAATTAGGATAGGATATATAGGATTATGTGAAAGTTCTTTTTTGAGTATTGAGCGAAAAGAGAGAGAGAGAGAGAGAGAGAGAGAGAGAGAGAGAGAGAGAGAGAGAGAGAGAGAGAGAGAGAGAGAGAGAGAGAGAGACAGAGAGAGACAGAGAGAGACAGAGAGAGACAGAGAGAGACAGAGAGAGACAGAGACAGACAGAGACAGACAGAGACAGACAGAGAGAGAACGAGCGAGCGAGCGAGTGAGTGAGCAAACTTTTAACTTGCAGTCTTTTCAGGAGTTTGTTCCAAAGTGCTGGTGCAGAATTTAGAAAAGTATGGGGAATAACAAATAGCTGTGGGCAGGTGGATAGTTGGATAGTGAATAGTATTAGGTGGAATTGATGTATTCAATGGAAAGACCAGATTTGTGTAATAAATCTGGTGGATCTATCATCTAGTTGTAAATATGTAAGATTGAACTTAGGCCAATGTGTTAGTATGGCAATTCCACTCATTTTGTAAAGTGAAATTCGTTAGCTTCTTGGTTAGCAGTTCAGTAGTAGACTTCTAACTGAGGAATGAACTCAAGAAAGGCCAGTTATTTGTAATGAATGTGAAATTACTGGACCTTACTGTACTTTAAGTTGCTACAAGTACTTTTGTTTTGTCTTTGATGCTCTTACCATAAATTGCCAAAATATACTAGAAGTGTTTAGTAATGTTTTTACCAATACTCCTTTTAAAAAGTGTTTTTTTATAAATTGCATCCTTTTGGAAAGTTCAGCTTAAAGGGGTCATTGCATAATTACGTAACGCCGAAAATTACCGTTTTTTACCCACCCATCCACACTATAACACTTCGTAACGTTTCCTTAGACCCAAGCAGCCACCCACCCCAGCGTTATGTATTTATTGTTGCAAATCATGTTAGATTTTACTATGTGAATGCGCAAATAATTCATATTTTATAGCGAATTTAATATGAGTATGTGAATTAGAATTTGACAGTAGGCCTAAACTATATACAGAATGTTTTCTTAATGACAGTTATGTTTGAAATGCAGTGTATTAAGCACTAACTTAGTGTTGATTTATACTATTGCTTGCTTTTAGGTAAGTTTTAAATCAATGGGACGAAGTTTGAACTTCGATCACGTCATGTCCAAAGTATCATTCTATGTTAATTTAAAATTAATTTATGACTAAACTGTTGGTAAAAGTGTTATGTAACATTCAGCTCAACCCACCCACACACCTAATGTTTAGTAACGTTTTCAAGGACCCACCCACCACAGAGCGTTACGTTATTATGCAATGACCCCTTAACAGTTTTGCTTATAGACTTTTATGCTTAATAACTGAGATGGAATACAGCCTATAGTGATTTAACTTTGTTACAATACAACTACTGTATGGACACTATATTTGGTTATGTATATATGTTTGAGGCAGTTTGTTTCATATCGTGGGTGAACACTCCAGCAGAAGCACAATGCCTCCAGCAGGGTCAGTGTACAGCATCTGGACAAAGGATGACTATGATTCACCTGATCTCATGCTCGATTGCCTCCTACCAACTGGAATTATCATTCAGATGGTGGTGCCAAAGAACGTGCTCATTTCCAAAATCAAAATGGTAAATTTATGGTTTTGTCACTACATGAGTTATCCCAACTTTATCTGTCTGGATTGTTCTGTTCACTGTTATTTCTGCAAATCATTTGTTCCACTAGTGATGGCACTAAATGACAATTGTCTCATTATCTAAGAAAATGTTAGAATATATTTTTTATGTCCACTTAATCTCCATGTGAAAGGCATCTACCTCCATTAAGCTGGTGATTGACTAAGTGTTTGGATCCCAGGTTATTATATGAAACCAACAGTTTGTTATGAGCTTCATAACTTGTAAGTGTTTTATGGTATTTGTCTGTTATATGCATTCTGCATCAGGCTTTTCAAGGCCAAGTCCATGATGAAAGGGGATCTAATTTAATTACTCCTACAATGCCATTATCACAATGCACAGGCATTAGCTTTTGTTCAGTTACCTGAAGTGAAGCCACAGTCAAAATCATCGTACATTAGTGAAAGGTTTTAATACGTTTAGGGAATATGTATGTGTGGTAGATGACTACATTCCACATTGCTGCATGCCTCTTTTCTAATGAAAAGCTCAGTGGTGGTGGGTAATCTCTGATATAGCCATCCACGGTTCATATATATATATATATATATATAATATATATATATATACACATACATATATATGGTATATATATATATATATATATATATATATATATATATATATATAGTATATACATATGATTATGAATATACCCAGTGATTTTTTCCTGTGACTAAGATGGTTCCAATTTCATATATTTTTGGGTTTTGAGAAAATGCAGATATTATGATTAGATTTTTTAGCTGAAATAACTCCGTTCTTTTTATTGTTTTTAAGGATCTGCTGACAGAAGCAAAAAAATATCCGATGTTTCACATGCTGAATCCAGACCATGATATCTATGTATTCATGTGTGTAAATGAATTTGGAACAAAGGTAGAGTATTCAAAATTATTTGCTAATTACAAATATAATATGTGTTTTCGGTCAATATTTTTTTCTAAATTTTTTTTCTACCACTACCTTATTATATTGCTGTGTTTCCATGTAGTCGGAAAACTATTGTCATTTTGTGTTATGAACATGTGTTATAAAGACACAAACATGTATGTTGTCATAATGTGTTGCAAGTATTGGTAAGCATTGTCTTGAAGCACAAAAACTTTGAGTAATCAAACATTAGTTATGAAAAAAATATAATTATAAAATTTGTCAAAATTTATACTTTGTTTATATTGGCATGACGTCCTGTAATTTTTGTTAAAAATACAAAAATTAAGATTAGTTTAGCAGTTGGAGTTTGAGTCATCACCACTGTGTGACGTCCTCAGATTGCCTTGCCTTCAGTTGATGAATGTTGCATTTGTCACCAGCCACTTAGAAAATTACTATATTATAATTGTTATTTTTATCGTTGTTATTATTATTTTTACCCGAGATAAGCGTTATTACTCAGTAACAAAAATTATGCTAGGAGCTGTTAATGTTTATCTGAAAAATTAGGCCTAGTCTTCTGCAAAATCTGTGAACGTGCCTCACAATGTTATAGATGTACAGCACTGTATATAGATATCTGGAAAGACCCTGGTAAAGGAAATTGACCTCATGTGACTTTTCAGAGATGATCAAAAGGCGCCTGATGAAATTAACTCTGGCAGAGTTAAACAGGCCCAATGTTTCATAGGTAATGTGTAGAAGAAGCTCTGTAGATGGCAACACTGTGTGGTTCGTGGTTTTATGTTTTGCAACCTGTTCTGCAGCAACCCCTGCTGAATTTGCTGTGTGAGCAAGATAGGATACCACACAATTATGTCCAACTGTGGCATCTGAGGCCCGATATTTACCTGTCACCCTGGGAACCACAGTCTGGTCTCTTGCCATCTGAGTGAAAAAACAAACCTGTTGGCTCCTTTTCTAAGGTAGTGACTAACATCAGCTTTCTGTATGGTTTGCCAGACTATATTATTGATGGCGGGATGAAAAAGGGATGGCCTGAAAACCAATTTACAAATGAGGGTTATTTTTTATCATCCGGGCTAACTAAATCCCTACTGAGACATTATTGAGAGCTGCAGAGGTCAAGGCCCAGTCAAAGGTCAACTGTTACACCCCTCATTGTTCTTTATTATTATTGTTGTTATTATTAATTTTAATATTACAACAGTGTGGACTCGTTAATTAATGTGAAGTCAGCAGAGGATTATGCCTTTTGATGCAGTGTTTAAACCAGGTAATGTGTTAAAAAGAATAATAGAATAATACTGAAAGTCAATATTTGGTGCTAATTCTTGTATGGCACTGTAACCAGTTAAGCCTTTTAAGTTAACAGCTTTGGGGAGCATAACACCACTTCACATTAAGCAGAGTGGCGCATAAATTGAGAGTGCATAAACAATTCCTCCATATATTATTGTTTAAATTGTTATTGCTGCTGTTATAATTGCTCAAGAGTCTGATAACATGCTCCACTATAACACAGATTGTGATATATTGCAGTTTAGCATATGGATCCCAACTGTAGTTCAGCTATGGCAAATGACCTCTTTATGATGTGACCTCGGTATAAACCAGAAAAGAATCTTTCTACAGTTTACACTAAATTGCGTTCCATAGTCTAATTTAAGTTTCCATTCTCCTGTCATTGCATTCCACAGCACTCTGTGGCTTAACACCAGGCTACCTTGTCAGTATGTGAATTCTGCCATTATATAAGACTAAGGTTTCTCTGCCTGTTTCTCTTTAAACAATCTATGTTGGTGGTATTTAAGTACCTTTAGTTTGCTGACCATTCTCTCATCACACATCACAAACAATTAAAGACATCTTTGGCCACCTACCAACAACACTTTTGATATGTGATAACAAAGATCATTAGCATTGCCCTCCTCCTTCATCCAGGCTTGAGACTGGCACTGACAGAAAGCAGTCAGTGGCAGAGTTATTTGGAGTTCTGTAAAAGTCTGAATAATAAAAAAATAAACCAAGGTGTTTGACAAAATTTGTTCTTCGGCTTTCGCCAGGTGGCGCCAGCCAAACACTACGTGAGAAATATTTAATATTTTCACATTCTGGTAAATGATTACATTTAAAGGCACAAAATTAATAGTGTGATTTGATGAATTTTCTTGATAATAATTTGTATATAATATTGCTGTAAATCTTTTATTATTTGTTTTCAAAATTTAGATTGCAAGTTGAAAGTAGAGAACTTGCAGTTACACACCTTTTATTGCTGGTGCTCTGTATGTACTTATTTTAGATGTGGCTGTGCATTTTTAATATACTTACTTACTTACTTATATAATTTCTGTAAGGGAGTGAGTTAAGCCACTCCTTGAGGATGAAAGTAAAAGTAAAACTTTGGTAGTTCATCAGTGTGGAGGGGTGTTTGGAATTAATGAGAAATTTTCAAACTCCTATAGTGTTAGCTGATACAGTTTTGATGTAACTAATTATACAGTCAAATCCTATCTGGCTCTCTTGCCTGGACCTCTGCCTTACTTTACCATACTAGTCTCAAGTCCTGTACTAATAAGGATAATTATTGTAGTCATTTATTCAATTCAAACTGACAAACTGCACTATAATTACATGAAATAGTACAAAGGGGCCGTCCATAAATGACGTCACGCAATTTTGGCCGATTTTTGACTCCCCCTCGTCACACTTCGTCACAAAAAGTAACACCCCTCTGAAAATGACGTCACAAAGCTCTGACCCCCTAAAACCAAATTTCCATGATGAAGCAAAATGCTCCTTCATGGAACAAATAGGGAAAGCATGAATATTTTAAAATCTAACGGTGACCAAATATTGAAATAATTAGAAAATTATTAATAATGGTGCCCGTATACATTAAAATAATTAAAAATAATGAAAATTTTACTCCTCAAAATTAGTGCTGTTATTATTAAAATTAAATTGTTGTTAATTGTTAAATTTAAAAACAGACACCTGGTGTGACGTCACACTTCTCAGACCCCCACCCCCATGTCACACATCGTCACAAATTTCCGACCCCCTCCCCCTAGGTGCATGACGTCATTTATGGATGGCCCCAAACACATGATAGCAAGTTGAGCAAGAGTCGATTTTATAACTGTATGGCAGCCTGTTAGGCACCAATCCATCCTACTGTTGCTCATTTTACCATCGCCCCTAGGGAGTGGAAGGCTGAGTCAACTTATGGGGCTAGCGGGCATCAAACTCGTGTCCTTCTGTTCTTCATGCCTGTGTATCATTGGTATTCAACCATCATCCTATAGCTCTGTATGGGTTCTGTCACAGATCACTCACTGACTTGGTTTCATATTTGAGTCACAGAATCCAGTCAGACAGTTATCTTGGTAATATTCACCCATTGCAAGTGAACGTTACTCTGAAAAGACCCTTATGGCTTATTACTTTAGAGTATTTGTATGCTGCTAATGCTTTTCTTCAGGTTTTGTTCTTGAGTCTTTCTTCTGGTCATGGTAATTATGTGGGTCACTTTTATGCAGATGATGTCCAGGCATTTGTCCAGGTCCTCTAAACACACCAAATCACCCTTTATAAGTAAGTAAGTAAGTAAGTAAGTATATCCTTTATAGAAAAACCAACTGCTAACCGCATTTTGGTGTACAAGATCATCAAATATAAAAAAATTAAGTATAAAGCATCCGTGTGACAAATGTTTTACGAGATAGAGAGTTTGCCTTAGGTATTACTCTATTGTGGGTTCTGGGGCGTAGCGAGTATGAAACAGTTTTCACGGGAGGCAGTAATTGATGTAATACATGTGCAGGGTTGCTGATGATGGTAGAAAAGAGGTTAGAGTCTGCTTTTCGGCAAAGTTGCTCGAAACTTTGGTAGGATTCCGGTAGATAACGAGACCGGACCAGTTGCCGTATAGTTGCCTGAAGACGAGTGCGTCCCTCTACCCCCCACAAAGCCCCACCACGCCGGGGCCGCATAGAGCATCTGCGACATTGTGGTAGCATTTGTTACATCACACAGAGATTGGCCCTTTAACCCATGTGCTGTTAGAACGCGGAGTCTAATGATGTACGTAAGCATGTATGTACTTGCCTATGTACCTACATACCTACTTCGTAGCTCAAATTCACTTCCTTCCTTCAAAAGTGGCTAAAAACTCACTATTTCTCCTTGGCTTTCAAGCACTTGGATATCTAACTGCATCTTCTCCTGGCGGCTAACTATAGCTATCAGCGCCTCAGATTCACATTTCAGTGTGACCATGCGCACGTTACAAATTTATTTATCATAATAATAATACATACCTATGGACATATGTACCTCCCTATTGCCTATCTACATATGTACATACCTGATACATACCTATTCAGGTACTGTAAGTACCTATGCACACATTTGTGCCTATCTGTGTACCTATCTACAAACCTACATACCTACCTACATACATACCTATGTACTTACATACATTCATAATACCTACGTACTTGCCTACTTATTTATATATGTACATGCACAGTTAGATACATATGTATTTACCGACGTATGTTTGTGTTGGAAAGAAGGCCAAATTCATCTGTATGTGAATGTTGTGTGTGTAACTGGAGAAGATGTCCTCTGTTTGAACAGGTGAATCAATGCATTACAGAACTTACAGAACTTTCATTAGTACAGTTCATTACAATACAGTTCATTACAGTATTGTTTGCTTTCTTTTGTGACTAGATGGAACTAGATGATGAGTCAAGACGACTTTGTGACGTTCGTCCGTTTTCCGCACTCCTGCAACTTGTTGAGTCAAAAAGGGGAGAACGCCAACGGATACCGGAGAAACTTGTAAATGCCCAGATCAGCATCCTACTGGGAAAAGGTTTGTCATCATCTGTATCATCTTAATTTGACTGATTTCTATGTTTCTTAAATTTACATCTTAGTTAAGATGAGAAGTCAATTTATCCGATATTGTCTGATTGCCTGAAGCTGGGAACCACAAAAACTTAGCCTGGCTTTGAGCAAGACTGGAAAATAGATGAACATTATAGAATTATAGAAATATAGACCAGCAAGATGAGTGGAGGAACATGGACTGTGGCTGGAATGCAGGTTGTCATAAGTTCTAATGGTTTTTCTCTTTTATCAGTAATTAGTATTGTTTTATTAGCTTTATTTCATATATTGGTGTTTATCTATGTACAGTGCATTGGTTATATTATATTTTGATTCATTGTCTTTACAGGATTGCAAGAACTTGAATCCATAAAGGACTCTGAAGTGATCGATTTTAGAAACCACATGAGGATGATTTGTGAAGCGAGTACAAATGAAAAAGAAAATCAGGTGCTGTCCATTTAACGCTTTAACGATGAGCTGCATTGGTTTCCCAGTAACTTTTTAGTGCACTCTCGTCATTAAAGTGTTAGGCCATCGTGCTTTCAATGAATCAAACACATCATTATATTCAGGTTGATGTGAAAAAATATTCAGTGTGATAAGAATATTTTTGAACCGGAAATATAAGGCAATTTTAAACTAATTGACTTTAAATAGATGTGTCAGTTTAACCAGGGCCGGATTAACATTTTGTAGGCCTGGTTCCAAAATTGTATAGTAATCCCCAAATATATGTTTAACCAAAAAGTGTTGACAAAATTTAAATTGTAGAACAGATAGGCCTATTTGTGAATTTAAAACTGCTTACAGCAGGCTTTGGTTATAGAGAAACTGTCAATGTTCAATATCCTGAAAATCTAACCGTTGTACAATTTCACACTCACTGTTCATAAGTGTTAAATTTGTCAGTCTATCTTGTCCCATGGTTGTTCTTAAAGCATTTTTGATGCACTTTAGGTCAGTAAGCGATCTTTCACTGCTGCAGTTAGACACAGGAAGTGTAAGATATATGCCCAGAGCAATGTAAACATTCGGAAATCCTGATACCAAATTGTATTCCTTCATAATTATTTGCAACATTTGGAGAGGCGATGGTGATGGGCGGAAGAGGCTATAAACAGCTTCAGCAGAGTAATGACCTATGACGCAGCTAACGGTCTCTCATAATTGTCTTGGCTATCAAGTTGCAAGTGACTGTCGTTGTTAGTCTGCAGTAAAATTATGTTGTTTAAGCATATTCCAGTTGTTACATGTCAATGATGTTACATTTTAAAACTAAAATAATAGTTAAGGACAGTATTAGAATGTATAAAAATTTTAAGGTAGAATACTAATTAATGGTAGGACCCTTATTTGTGAAATTTTTGGTAGGCCTGGGTCTATGGACCCACTGGACCCGTGGTTAATCCAGGCCTGAGTAATTGTAATCGTAATCGAGCATTTATATAGCGCCACTCAAAAACAGAGGCGCTCCAGACCCGGGCCAGTGTCTTACACTGGTAAAGAGAGAGGTTATTAGGCGCTGGCGGAACTGGTCAAAAGAAATAGAGAAAAGGTCAGTCCTGAGGGACTGAGGTAACTGGTTCCAGCTATTGGGACCAACAATAGCGAAACTTCTAGACTGGGCTGTAGAAGTGTAACTAGTGTTTTAATTTAGTAACTATGGTGATAATTTGTCTATTGTTTTGATACAGGAGTGGTTGGAAAGAGCCATGTGTTACTTTCCTCCAGATTTGTCCGCTGATCCCAAGTTGCCACCATTCTTACTGGCACGACTAGAAGGCGGCTTCTTGCGTCTCATTGTGCGCTTTGAAAATTCAAAGGTGTGCTAATATTAATTTTCAGTATATATATAAATATTCGTTTATTAGAAAAACAATCTGACAAAAACGCAGAAATGCTAACATGAGTGGTAATAGATAATTAAAGTTCATTAGAAAATGTTAGAATAAACTAGTAAATATTTTTATATAATGATCTGGGAATAAATTGAGAGTTGTCCTTGGGTGGAAGAGTATGGTTGTGTGCTCTAGGTCTTAATTGGTGAAAGGCGAGGGGTCGGAGAGGAGGTAGGAGTTGGTGAAGTACATGCTTGGGGTTGTGTAATATGGAGAAAAGTAGTTTTGCATCAGCTATATTGGCAAGTTCAGAGACTGTTGGAAAGGATTGCTCTAGGTAACCTAGGCGTTTGGCTCTTTTTAGGAGTTTTTCCAGGTGTTCTTTATCGGAAGCCAGGGTAAGACCCCACCAGGATGTGGAGGCATATAGAAGTTTAGCAACGGTAGTGGCTTTTTTTACATTATGGATGGATGAGGAAGGAAAGCCATGGGTTTTGAGTTTTCTGATCCCATAAAAAGAGGAGGAGCAAGTTGCTGTGAGGTGGTGTATATGGGCTGTGAGTTTGAGATTATCTTGAAGGATAAATAATAAATAATAATCTTTTCTTTAATCAAGCGCCTGACAAACGCACTGCGCTGTACATTTACATGTTATGCAATTGAAACAATCTTAACTAGTTAACTACTAACAGAACAGACAGCCTGTAATACACGGCGCTAATAGCAGCCTACAAAGCAAATCCGCCCTACGGGGCTCGAACCCGGTACCTCTCGCTCTCTTCGCCAGATGTTATCCAACGCGCCACCGGACCCAGTATTTTCAAAGTTTCAAAGTGTTGTGTTGTTGTGTTATTTGTAATCCACTACTATAACTAACTACTATTTTTTGCTAACTTGCTGTAACTTATTATGTTTTAAAACAGTAATGGAATGCAGTAATTGATTATTTTTATGAGTTTTATTTTCATAATTTTATAGTAATGTATTATTGGGTTTTCAGTTAATCAAATCAATCAATCAAAAAAGACTATGTAGCCCCCTTCATAATATCTACTCAGAAGGTATTATTGTAAAAATAATAATAATAATTATAATAATAATAATGCTATAATTAGTAATAAGAAGTTGTAACAATAATAATTATTATTATTTCCATCATTTCAAAGTAACTTATTATTGGACATTATTGTAGTAACTATGATATTGTTAATTATAATGAATTGAATTGATAATAATAATAACTTACCACCTACATTCCCAACTAGGGCCCCTAAACAGCGGGAGTTTTTCTCCCTTCTAGGTGTGCCTTTCGCTCTGGATTCCTTATATTACTTGTATTATTGAATGTTACTTCTGATTATTAGCTTAATATTGATGTATTTTATTTCAACACCTGTTTTATTGGATGACCTGGATCAATAAAAATGATGATTGATTGATTGATTGATGATAATAATATTATTAATAAGTAATAATGATTATTATTATCAGCAGTGGTATTGTTGGTAGTAGTAGTAATGGTAGTAGTTGTAGTTGTGGAGGGGCCCGTCGGACTGTGCACCCTCCTACCCACAATAACTCTGCCGCCTTGTGTCCTCTTACACTGGCCGTCTTGCACTGCGCTCCTCTGTTCCCGGTGACTTGACACTGACATTTGCAGACACTGCTACAATACAGCGCTGATCCTTTTCCATAGTGCTTCCGATGACATGGAATGAGCTACCTCTGGCAATTCGCCACCTGTCTAACGTTACCTGCTCTCAGTTTCATTTGCTGCTGAAGACTTCTTTTTTTGCTTGGCATGGGTTGGGAGCAGCTCTGAGTAGGAATTGTGAAGGGGCGCTATATAAATATTGATTGACTGATTGTAACATTAGTATTTTTGTCTTAACTTATGTGCTAAACCACTTAAGCCAATTTTGACTCTACCACTCCATTGTGTAGTAACTACAAAATATTTGGTTACTTTTGGTTTAGTCTTTAGTAACTGGAAAAGTATGTTATCTGTAATTAGTACAATTTTCTAAACTGTTTTACTGTTTTTGGTAATTGATTACTTTTCTGACCCATTAACAGGTTCCTGTACCTAATTTGCTTTTAAACCAACACTCTTCATTTTAATGATTCTAATGTGGTACAGATCTATGGAGACAGTACCTTTTGATTTGCAAATATCTTTGTTATGTCGAATATCTGTTACATGATATATGCACACGATGTATTGTTTTATTATACATTCGTCTCGCTGATTGTGGCTTACAATCAAGATGCTTTGGGATGTTCGTGTAGGATGAATATGCCTTTAGGATTCCACATACTTCATATCCAGACGATGTGATCAAGATGACGCTTGAACAACAGGCGCAGAAAGGCGATGGGGCAAAGTCAAATGGAAAATATGTTCTCAAAATCTGTGGAATACAGGAGTATCTGCTGGGTCATTATCCACTGTCACAGTTCATGGTAAGGCAGTTGAATTAGTCAGCATGTAGCCCTCCTGTGCTTAATGTATGCACTAGAGCAGCTAAAGTAGTCTGCATGTAGCCCTGTTACCTTGAATATATAATAAGTCCGGTATCATGCTTTCCATTAACGCATAAATTCAGTTAACATCATGCCTTTCAATGATGCCAAATTACACATGAGAGTCATTAACATGCAGTATATGGACTGGCACTACATATTTGCTAATTCATTTGCATAGCTTCATGCCACTCTTGGTGCATGATATATATAGTCTGGTAATAAATCACTTTTTCATGTTGGTTGTTTTATCTAGCGTGAAAATGTTCTTTGAAAAAGTAGTTTATTGTTTCTATATAGTAAATTTATATTTTAATTTTTTTTTACAGTTTTGCTGTATTTATTTAGCATTTTGACTATGCACAATTTTATGTACATATTTTAAAAAATGAAGTCAGTAGGTCTACTTAAGGTCACTGTAAATGCATACAATGAAAAATAGATCTAAATAGGATCATGTGATTTGCACATCGTGAGAGTTTGTGGCATAATATTCCGGAGCACACATTCTGTTATCGTGATGTTCTGATGGCTTGACATCATCAGCACGTTACCGAACTTTTACTGTATAATGTACTACTATCCATTTTAAAACTGCATGGTTACTAGTTTTTTTTAACATATTGGACTTACGTGACTTGATCATGGCTTTCATTTCCATTGAATCCTGCATAACTCATAATTTGTTGCCAATCCTTTTCTCCGTTTGATATGGAAAGGTGTTGAATAGCTAATTCCTGTTTGCAGTTTAGCCCTTTTAACCTCTTAATTCCATGGACCAGTTTTAACGAAATATTATGTGATGAATGTGCATGTACACTAATTGTGTTCGTTAACTGTGGTTTGTTTCACATCCATGTAACAGACTGAAGTTTTTATAATTCTTTTAGGTAGTTTAGCACTGTTATGATGGAAATTGTGTTATCTGATAACCTGGTAGATGTTGGTAGATATTGGTTTAGTTTGTTACTTATTTTGCTTTGCTTTATTTTGCAGATTGTCTAATTTGTTTTGTTGTTTTGTTTTTAATGTCTTTTGCAGTATATTCGTCGTTTGATAACTAAGGAACATTTTCCCGAATTGATAGTTGTAAGGCAAGAAACGGCTCTAGGTACACTTGCACTTTTTTCATCTGAATACCGGTAATTTATTTGCATTAGTTTTATGGTGTTGCTTTCTTACATATGTGGTACTAGCTTCTGAAAACTACCTGAGCAACATTTATGAGTTTTTAGATAATTATGTTCAGGTAATGAATCACTTGTTTGCCTATTTAACATTTGAATGGCCACTTATGCACTGAGTATGGACGTTTCAGACAGGCTTAAATAGCATTCAATGTGTGTTTCATATGACCGAGTTGCCACAGACTCCGTCTGCCTTCCTGTTATGCTCACTTAAAAACAGGTCACTCTACAGTTTTTTAATAATAATAATAAATGATGGTCTTTATGTTGTTGCAGACTATAAACCAGAGGTCAAACCACGAATTAAGAAGCGTCCCATTCCTCCACATAAAGCTCCGGTTCCTCCCGCAAATGGACAGAATGTTGGCCCTGTTGGACATTCTCTGTTCAGTCTGACGGAAAATTTTACCATTTCCATTCGTGACATTTCAAATATTACAATTGCAGAATGTTCACAAGTGAGTAGTTAAAATAAATAGTGATCAGTTTTTTTCATTCTGAAGATGAGCTGTATCTAATGAATAATAAAACAGTCATTCAGGGTTGCATGTGATTCATTAATTGCAATTAGGCTTAATTCAAAGTGAGTTAAGCAGTCACTCTACCGATGATGACCACCAGTGCAAGTGACAGTGTACTCATTTCTGTTGAATCCTAGAGACTAAGCTATTTGTTATTTTATATGCTTCACTGTTTTGTGGGGGTGGAAATGGGGTGGTAAGCGTCTCTAAAAGCCTCTACCACCCAAATGCCCACCACGCCACCTTCACGTGGTACCCCTGTTGGAAACAAAGTACATGGTGGACGACCGAGCCCTCGCCGGTATATGCGAGCCCAGAGACAAGGAGTCGGAAGGACGGACGATGAAGGACATCGACGCTCGGAGATGGTGTCTCACTAAAAACACCGAGAGGAAGGCAACGGGAAACCACCTCAAAGTCGCCGCCGCGTAGGGACCCTGGGCAAGTCCTTCACTCGCAATTGCTCATGCGCTTCGGCGTGAAACTCCGATTCAGCGTCCGCGCAGTAGTCGGGAGCGCCTCTGAATGGGCAATCTGGTAGAGGCGCTATAACAAGTGTTCAAATACAATACAATACAATACCTCTCTAATTTCCCAAGAAACACTTGCAATGACGACGGGGGGGGAGATCGGGAGATTGGAGGCTTTTGGGATGTGGGTCTAAAGAGGGATGGAGAGGGTGAGCGGGACTGGGCATGTGGCGAGTGATGGGGTGCTGCAGGTGATTGATGGAGGGCGGTCGCTGGTGGCAGCAGTGGGGAGTGGGGGGGGCTGGGTGAGGCGCGTGTTGGGAGGGGACTCCCTTCTGGGAGAGGTCGTGGTGGGGGAGGGGGATGGGAGGACCGGGGCGGATGATGTTGGGGTGGATGGCCGGCGGATGCAGCAAGTTGGTGGAGGGGGCACAGCACAGAGAAGAGTGGCGTCATTGGAAGTTGGAACCTGCCGAAGGGCAGAGAACTTAAAGAAGACTGTTTTGTGACTGTCAATTACAACCCAATACCTCCCAACCTATTACTTCACAGGCAACAGAAATCTGCACATTATTCAGCTGTGAGCCCATGAAATATGCTTTAAATGACCTGTATGTTTCTTTGGCTGCATTTTTTCATGTTTATTCATTCAAACCTGGGTGCCACCCTTAGGTAGGTGCCAGGGTTGGGCAATAACCTGATTGACATTAGGCCTGTCAGTGGATGCTTCTGGGCACCCCCTTACAGGCCTAATGCCAACGAGGTTTAGTGGTTCTTGGCTTGTATCAATAGCACCCAGTGGCCAAGTGCATTGGATCCTCCTTGCTGGTTTAAGCAACTCAACTGGTTGCTTTAAACCAGTAAGTCTTAAAGCAGTGTTCAGTGTTTGATTTTTATGTGTTTTATTTTTGTTGCGTCACCATTAACACTCATACTCTAAATGTTAAATCTTTTTTAGGTGAAGCTTCGTGCCTGTTTGTATCATGGCGGTGATACTTTATGTGCCAGTATCACTTCTAATCCCACAATGGTCTTAAATGGTTGTGCCACTTGGAATGAGACTCTGAGCTTTGACCTTTCCCTTCAGAATATTCCGCGTATGGCCAGACTCTGCTTCATGGTCTATGCTTTGCCAGATCGAAGGGGTGGAAAAAGGTTGCATTCAGATCGTAAAATAAGAGACAAAAAGAAGGTATTTGAATTAGTTTTTCAAGAGATCTTCTTTTTTGGCCTTTTTCTGTTTATTCATTCAATTATAATCAAATGGAACTCTTATTTTTACAATGCTATACAACTATAAGAATCTTACTTGCTCGTCTGCACCCGTGGGTTTACATAAATAATGCTAATAAAACATAAATAATATTATGCTAATTGAAAGTTTTAATTTATTTGCTTTGTGTAATTTTTGCCCTAAAGTAACCTGCTTTGTTTTAATACCCTTTGAACCCGATGCTTCTCGGTGATTTGACATGTATACCCAAGGCCCTGGTCTAAAACCCCCTAATTGTTTTTTACTTTTAGAAGTTATAAAATATTAAAATATGACCCCAAACATTTTATAACACATCATTTTTATCTTCATTGCGATATAATGATTTTATTTATGGTAGGTATTATTTATTCACTACAGTTTGCTGCTATAATTCAGTGAATTATCGCCAAAATTCAACTTTTGAATTATATGTATCAAAACCGTTATTGGTTCTAGTTCCAATGCACAAGCAAACTTTGCATGCTTTACACCAGTATACAGTCTTACACTTCATTTGGGAAAGTTCTTTTCTTTGGCTCCTGGATGTATGTGCTTGGCCACCTTGTATTACTATGGGCAGACAATACATATGTTGTTAGAGGCTGAGCTTTCTGAATGCTCAGATAAATGTGCTGGGATATTGGGTTCATTTCATTTATATATAGTCTTATCTTATATTATGAGACCTCCAACACTTGTATTTGGTGACCAGTAGGTTCCACTAAGTCATGGCACCACTTGTCCACAAACATGGGAATGATGGTAGATGGTGAGGCTATTTTTCGACTTTTCGGGTTCAACGAGTTCGTGTAGCCTATATATATATGTAATTGTGTAATTATATAATATATAATTATTATATAATTATGTTATATATAATTGTAATTGTGTAATTCTTTGTCACAAACTGCAGATAAAAATGTTTTTTCTCCTTCACAAACCGTAGAAAAAGTTTTGTCATTCACACAACTTGCGTAAAATGTAGAATAAACTATTGTTTATGTTTGGTAAGATTTGAGTGTATTGTTTGAAATTACAGGAAATGCATCCATTGGCCTGGGTGAATATTCCTGTATTTGATTACAAGGGTATCATGAGGAGTGATAATGCCAAGAAATTGTACATGTGGTTTGTGACTGATATTGATATGCTGTCGGATGAAATGCTTAACCCAATTGGTAAGTCCATCATCTATTCATTGTTGATGTCTTTATAAATGGTTGCAGTTTAGTCATTTGGTTGGAATTTCCCAGTGTGGCATTTGGTTTAGATCTTAATCTAAGTGATGTTTGGTTGCGTTAGCATTCTGTTGCATTGGGTGCTTGATAAAAATCTTTCGTAGACTGTTGATTGTTGAAGTGTTTCATCACGCTGGCACAAAGATCAGAAGGACGCGGGTTCGATACCCATTAGCCCCATAAGGTTGACTCAGCCTTCAACTCCCTAGGGGAGTTGAATGCTCATCCCTAAGATGAGCTGTAAGACAGATGGGTGCCTTGCAGGCTGCTATTCAGTTCAATTCGACTTCTGTTACACTTTTATCATCTGTTACTGCTATTTCATGTAATATTACTGCATACTTGTCAGTTTGAATTAATATGTGAATATTATAATTTTTTTGCCCTGAGGTACTTCATTCCCCCAGGGATTTAGAAATTAGAAAAGTAACGTGTCTGGAACGGCTATACTTCATCCATGTCGAGCGTGGGTTTAATAAATCTGCCTCTAAATGCTACGGCGTTGAAGCGCTGTATCGTAATTGAGAGCCTCTGAAGTAAGTAACTGGTCTCTCTCGGTTCACCCGTAGCTAGTGTAAGGTGGCGACCCAGGTCCGAAATAAAATTGAATATTATTATTATTGATATTATCACTTTGATTAGAATCAGTTCATACTACTTCTTCTGCTCTCTGCGGATGATGGGGTTTGAACGAGATTTCTCCATTTTGTTCTGTCTCAGACTGTGTCAATAGCAGTTCTCATATTAATTCCTTGCGCTTTTAGGTCTTCTTTCACATTGTCCATCCATGTCTGTATTTTTCACTGGCTTCCTGTTACAGCCATGTGACAATAAAGTGCTTTGGCCTGTAGTCTCCTTCTGTCTAACCATGTTACATGTCCGAACCAGATCAGTCAGTTTTTCTAATATTGTGTATCAGTGTCTCCACCTGACCCAACTCCTTCCTGATCACCTCATTGCAAATCCTGTCTCATCTGGTTCTACCCAGTGTTCTTCTTAGCCAATTTACTTCTGTCACCAATATCCTCCTTTCATCCTCCTTCCATATGCGCCAAAATTCAGATCCACGCAGCAGCAATGGAGTGACAATTGTTCCATACAGTTTTAGTACTGTTCTTGCTGATATGCTGCTTGTCCTCCACATCTGCTGAACAGCTTCGATTCCAAATCAATCCTACATTTTATGTTTTTTGTACAGTGGCCATCTTCTGTTATTAAACCTCCCAGGTGCACAGACTCTGTGACTTGCTCCAGTTCTTGATTACCTAGTCTCACTCACATCGTTTCATTTTGTTTTCCAATATTCATTGTCTTGGGTTTTTTGCACATTTATTCCGAGTCCAACTTGTTCACTGGTTCATGTTCCCTGTCTATCAGTTCTTGTATCTCTTCCGATGACTCTGCCACCAAGTCAGTGTGTCACCAGTGAAACGCGGATTGTTGAGTATCATGTACTGTTAATCTGGCCTTGGTAAGCTTCAGTGCAATGCTCATTGTTGCTTCCAGAAGCAGGTTAAATAGGCATGGTAACAGGCCACATCCTTGCCTAACACCCACTGTGATCTTGAACCACTCCATTAGTTCTCCATCTACTCTAACTGCACTCACTGACTTGCTGCAGAGATCTTCTAATAATACCACCAGTTCCTCCAGAATTTCATATTTCCTCAGTACCTGCCATAGGCCCTATTGCCACATGCTATCAAGTGCCTGCCTGAAATCTATGAAGTTGTGCTCCTCCCAAATTACGAATAGTTGATCTATTGTGCCTGTTCAAGCCCTGAATCCCGCCTGTTTTGCAGCCACCACCTCCTCAACATATTTCTTCAGATGTTTTTGCAGTATCTGAGTGTATGCAGGAAAAATGTACACTCAGATACAGCGTATACAGAACCTGAACAAAACCAAGGTTTCTCTTGGTGGCAACAGCACAAGAGTCATGTTGTTTCGTAATGGAGACTGCTTAGACTCTTCAAGAGGTTTCACACTACTTAGCTGTAATAATAGACTGATGTCCCATGCGTTATTAGTAGTTCTTCAGAAGCTCTTAGGTTATATTAAAATTTCTCAACGGTTAAGTGGATTCTGCAGTAGAGTGCTTCAGTATTTAATGACATTTTAAAAGTAAAAATTTACCATTTCTTAATTGGTATGTGTTTCCTATATGATGCTTTATACTGTTAAATTTATAACCTTGAGGATCTTTAATTAATAAATTAATCATCATCATTGTCGTCATCAAATTTGTCATTCTTGTCTGAAATGCCATCTTGACTTGTGATTTGTTTTCTTAGGCACTGTGGAATTGAATCCGGATGTGGATGAAGGTGTCTGTTTGGTTGTTTCTTTCTCGCGTTACAACTTAGATGGTCAGATTTGTTATCCGGCTTTTGATAAGGTAGTTGAACCGAGTTTCATAGCTTTAACTGTGGACTTGTTTAGAATCAGAAAATGTCTGTATGTAATGCTGATAATTTTCATGCTTTGTCTGCTCACAGAATTTCTTAGTTTTACTTATAAATAATGAGCACTGTTCCATTTGCCAGGACAGTTCTTATCTCGTCCCTCACCATCTTTAGCATTCTGGTGTCCCATTTTGAACACCTTTATTACACCAATGTTATGACCTGGTAGTCCATTGCTTTCATCAGACTAACAAAATCTTGCTGAGATGACTTAATATGTGCTTTGGTCAAGTATGTTCCTCACTTGTGCTTGTCAGCCACACTCTTTCTGATGACTGGCATTGTATTTTTGTCTGTGTTGATCCACAGAATTCAATATATTTCACTCAGTGCTTTACATTGAATTGACAATTTTAGACAATGTACTAGGATTCCAACCCTAGACAGAGCCTGAAAAGACTGAAAGCTTTGTGGGCAAAATGTCTTAGATACCAATGGTATATAGAACATCTTGAATGCTTTATCTCTTTTGCTGAACAGAATAATCCAAATGTTGTGTTTTTGGCTTGTTTATGTACTGGGACATGTACAAGTTCACTTATTGCATTTTTAGAAGTAACTTGATAATCTACTGGTAGCACTTGTGCTGATAATTGACTTTATAAAGTGCCCAAGAAGTACCTTGCTACTTATGATGCCATATAAATTGTAATTATTACAATTATAGACTTTACAATTACAAATGTTGATGCAGGTTTTGGATGTTGCTGCAAGGCATTCTGATGGTGACGAGACGGAAGGTGATTATCTTCAGAGGCTTGGCATGCTGAGGGTAGGCATACATTCTGTGATTCAAACGTATGCAAGACTTAACTGATTCATGCTGAGGAGTATACATGTATTATACATAATTTATCACTCAACTCATGCATCAGTAATTTATCACTCAACTCATGCATCAGTAGTTTCCTAGAAAGAAACCAATATGATGAATTTCCTTAGCTTAAGTACTTCAAACCTTATGCCTTCACACCATGAAAAGGCACTCTGTGAAGTAGCACTGATGTTTCCTAGAAATGGTCAAGGCTTCTGGGCTGTATTTAAGACCAAGAAGTTAAAAACTCATTAAAGAGGCTGAAATTGTACAAATTTCTGTCTGTAGAGGCACATCTACCACACTATTAAGAGGAGTAGAGAATTTGTCATCATAATTACCTTTCTCAAATTGCAACGAAGAAGTTAAGAGGTTTTGGTTAACAGTGGGTAAAAACCTGTTTCATGTACCTTAGATACTTTGAACCGTGTCTTCATTAAATTTTGTTTTAGTTCATTTTCGACTAATTTCCTTTATTCTTTTACCTTTGAACAGCTGGATCCAAGTAAGGTGACAAAGACTAAACTTGAGTCTCTTCGGATCATGGTAGATCGTGATCAGTTGCATCAGCTCCATGAACAGGAAAAGGAACTTATCTGGAATCTCAGATATGAATGTAGAGAGCACTTTCCACATTCCCTTCCAAAGCTTCTGACATGTGTCAGCTGGAATAACTATGTTGAAGTTGCTCTGGTACGAGTTCAGAGAAAAAACATCTTGTAACCTAATAAATATGTTCTGACTATTTTGTTAACAGTTACTGTTGGAACTTTGTGTTCAGAGTGCTTTTAAATAAATTGAATGTAAGGATGGAGAAGTTAAGCAGTAAGTAGCAATCTTGTGTAATGACTTCCAAGACACCAGTAATCTGATTCAGAGAGTTATTAGAGTAAAAGAAAAGACAAAACTGACATTGGTGCTGGACTGTCAGTTGTAAGGTTAGGGGTTCAGATGCTCATGAGGGCAGAAATATGTTTCAAGACATTGGCTCCAGTGCTCCACTTAGTTTATTTGCAAAGTTTCTAGTTTGTTATGAATATTTTTGCATTTTAAATCGTAGTCTGCTTTGGATGTTGAGCATCTATCTTGAGGATTTTGTGTGATGTTCTGGTTTGAAACTGACTGCTGTTTTGGGACACTCTTATATTCACTTTGCCCATACTAGCTAAGTGCAACATATGCGGTAACTCCATATCTAGTGAGATCTAGTCCGATCTGGAGTTGTGCACTGCTTCTACTAGAAATTGTGGCTTTTGGCCTGCAACAAGTGAGCAAACTTATGGTGGCAATGGTAAAGGTTCTGCATCTGTCAGAGACTGTTTAGTGATTACCTTGAAGAAATTCTCTGAACAGACTTCAGCTATTCTATATGATACTGAACAACACCATTTATTTTATAAGTAAAGCTATATTTGTTCAGAACAACATTTTTTCAGTTGATATTGAACAAGGTTAAGATAAGAAGATTTGAAGTGATTTCTTCTGTGTTGTTATGTTTCTCTGTTTTTCCTTATTAACATACATTTGTTTTCTGTTTAGCTATGATTTATGTTTTTCTATATCTACATGTAAGTTTGAATTGATCTTAATTTTAGATGCAAGCTCTGCTCCAGATCTGGCCTACAATTCCCCCGGAGCAGGCGCTGGAGCTTCTTGATTTCCAGTATGCAGATAAAGAGGTCCGCAAATTTGCAGTCAAGTGCCTGAAGGAAATGAGGTAAAAGTAACCACTTTATAAAATGCAATCCTTCTATAGAGGGCTTACCCATAAGTGCCAGTTGGGAATGCTGAGTGGCTCATTTTAAGATACGGGCAACCAGAGGGTTGGCAGCAAAGTAGTTTTTCATTAAAAAACTTGCTTCTCAAATTTTTGGGGAATTTCTTTAACTCTTTAACGATGAACTACTTTTGTTTCCTAGTTGCTTTTAGTACACTCTCGTCATTAAATTGTTAAAGACCATTCTGCTGTCCCAAACATACTTGAACATATTTGAGGTATTGTAATTGAGGTTTCTGTTGCATATGAACTTAAAGTAATTATTTGGTTGCAATGATTCTGTGCATTATATTCCTGTGAATCTTCAAAGGTTTTTAATTATTCTACTTTCAGTGATTCAGAGCTGTGTCAGTACCTGCTGCAGTTCACTCAGGTCTTAAAGTATGAGTCATATTTGGAGTGTGACCTCATCGAATTTCTCCTAAAGAGGGCACTCAACAATCACAAAATTGGTCACTACTTCTTCTGGCTTCTCAGGTCGGTTTTTCATCCAGTTCTGTTATTCTTTCGGTTAATGAAGTATTGTTATCGCTGCCTTTGATGTGTAGCGAATGTGTAAAACTTTACGCTGACTTATGTGTTGGCTTAACTTTATCTCGCAACAGAATTACTCAAATGGACCTGTGAGTATTCCTAGTCAGGCTCTAGCTATGTAGGCAATTTAGGTCAGAACCCACAGATGTGGACCCACACTTTTGCTACTGAGCGTACCTCATTTCGCACAGAAAGGAAATGTGATTGTGGATTGCATTGGTGAAAGTGTCTTTGACATACTATAAAAATATATTGGAGTTGTGTAACTTTAATGACGAGAATGTAATCAAAGTGACTGGGAAACCAATGCAGCTCTTAAAGGAAAATACAGCGTTCTAGTTTATGTAAATACTAGCAGATGTAAGATATGGACTACAGATTCAACAGAGAATCACTCTGGTTGCTTTCTCTCTGTCTTTCACCTAAGTCACCTTCATAATTATATATCCACAACTGTTGCACCTTCTTGCTCTAAATTCCTGTTTTGCTTGTAAATCTTGTTTTCATAAAACTTTCCAGTTAAGCTATATTCTTTGTCTAGTTGCTTCTTGGAATATTGGCTTTAATTTCACTTGTACATAGGGGAGCTTAAGGCTTAAATGCCAAAGAGTGTGGTTTGCTGGTTTACTCAGATATATTATCAAAATTTTATTTGCTTCCAGTAACAAATAAAACATGCAAATCTTCTGAGCTGAAAATAAATGGAAGACCAAGAATGCAGGTGCTTTATCGTATAATGGCAGGAAGACATGGCACTTTCAGAAATAAAAATGGCATCATTTATAACTGGAATCTATTGATAGGCCAGAGTACCTTGAGAAATAATTGAATGTTTTAAATAGTTTGCTTTTGGCTTCGTATCATTTGTGTAGGTCAGAAATGCACGTGCCCTCAGTCTGCATAAGATTTGCACTGATCTTGGAATCATACTTTCGAGGCAACAATGCACTACTGGCAGAACTTTTCAAGGAGGTTGAAGCACTGCAGAGTCTTCGAATACTTTACGATCATGTGGAGTTACTCTCACCAGCCAGTGTAAGTCCTATGCTGACTTGTGTTATGTATAAATCCACTGGAAAATGTGTCTATCGTGTGAAATAACGCACCAACTGGTATAACTGTCATGCATACTATCATGTATAACCAGCTCATGTATGACTGTATGTGCTTGTTGATTAACACCAGCCAGTGTAAAACACTGTAAAAAAGGACATTAACAGCCCATGTTGCCATAAAACATCGTTAAAGTCCAGTCATGCACACTTATTCTAGCAAAGTATGCAAGTGTCATGCATACCATAACCATCTAGAGCACCTCTGAGTGGTAGATACCTTGAAGGGGCACTATATAAATGTTCAATTACGTTCAATGTTCAATTACATTACATTACAACGATGAATTCTTTATTATTGTGAAATTGTAATTATGACAGTTTGTATAGCATTGTCAGTAACAAGCTACTTCTAGGATAATAATAATAATAATAATAATAATAATAATAATAATATTACGTCTGTCTGTTTGCGTCCAACGCTATAACTTGGTCGCATTCAACGGCACTTTTCCTGCAAACCCTGAAGACGAGGCCTGACCCTCCAGACAAATTTCCTGCTCCTTATAGCAATTTTTTATAAATCCTGAGGGATCCTTGATAAAAAAAAAAAAAAAAAAAAAAAAAATAATAATAATAATAAGCCATTCCAGAACAATGCACCCCTAATTTTTGCAATCCTGAGGGATCATATGTACCTCGGGAAAAAAAATAATAATAATAGCACAGAGTATTTATAAAGCACCATAGCACAACCATGCCGTAGCAGTATTTTGTAGCAACACTGTACCACCCACCCAGGCATAATATGGATACTGATCACGCTAATAGAAAGGACACTGGATGAAATAGTTACACAATACGCATGCACAGGACATTGCCATCATTCTGGCCAGAGACTTTAATCAAGTGCCCTCCTCAGAGATACAGGCCTTGGGGTTGCAAGCTGAATACATCAGCCCATCACATCAAGGCCATTCGCTCGACAGAATATACGCCTCTGAAATAATGTATACGAAATGCATGGCTGTAGCTTCGACCATCAAAACAGGACATTCAGCGATCATTACAGTCTCCGAACTGGTAGCATTAGGAATCAATGAAAAACGCAGGAAGGGAAGGACGATATCATACTTCCGTTTACGAACTCCTCGGCTGTTCGCATCAATTGCTTCAGGCGCACTTGGCTGACCAAACATGGGAATTTATAGAAAGTAAAACAACGGCAAAGGAGGCTTTTGAAACATTCTATACATACTTTACGAACATTATGGATATCTACTTCCCAATCAAAGCTATAACAATTAAGCAAGGTGAGCCCTCCTACATGACGCCAGTGGTCAAATACCTATTGCGGAAAAGGAACAAATTGTACAGGCAAAAGAAAGAGGAGTCTGCCGCCGAACTCTGTGCGAGAATTAACAGAATAATCACGGGTCACAACAACGCATCCTTTAGCAAGGTAGGGCGAGGCTCCCGTGAGATGTGGGCAGAGGTAAATCATCTGCGTGGAGAAGGGGACGATCTTGCACCCAAGATGGAGTCAATGCCGATAGCCTCAACGCTCACTACGGGGCCATATCAACAGACCCACATTACACCGCCCCACTGCTAAAATGCACCACAGCCAACGGAGGTCCGAGCGTCTTCGACAAGTTTACGGTTTTCAAAGGGCTTGAAGCAGCAGCACGAACAGCAACAGGACCCGACGAGATACCCGCATGGCTGCTGAGCAGAATGGCGCCCACAGTATCAGAGCCTATCACGATGCTGTATGACAAAAGCTTTAGAGATTCGTATGTGCCACCGCAGCGGAAGATGAGCACCATTACTCCGGTGCTGAAGGTGCCGAGACCAGTGAGCGAAGCTGATTATTGACCAATCTCCATAACATCAATCTTATGCAGAATCTTTGAGAGGCTTGTTGCTCAGAAGTTCTTTTACCCAATACTAACAGATAAGCAGAGAAACGGGAATTTCTCCCACCAGCGCGCATTCCGGCCGACTGGATCAACATCTGCTGCTCTAATTTCTATCACACACCAACTGGCTGAAATGCTAACAACAACACCATATGTCCATCTGATCGCCTTGGACTTTTCAAAGGCATTTGACATGGTGAGGCACGCGTAGTTAGCCGAACAGCTCTCAGAAATGCCAGTACCCGATCAGGTATATAATTGGATTGTAAATTTCCTCGACTGGCGGCAACACAGAACAAAGTTCCTAGGCAGAATCAGATGCCATCAAGATCAATGCAAGTATTGTTCAAGGGTCAGGGATGGGCCCAGTCAACTTTATAATAGCAATTTCGAAATTGCAGCCGCGGAATCCAGGAAACAATGATCAAATACACTGATGATAGCTACATTCTTATTCCGGCGGAAAATGGCGCAACGGTACAATCAGAAATGGACCATGTTTCGTTATGGGCAGAAAAGTGCAACATGAAATTGAATCATAACAAGATCAATTAAATGATAGTCAGATGGTCCAGGAAGTGGCTGGGTGCAGATGAACGACCAAAAACCCAGGGACTAAACAGGGTGGATCACATGAAAATCCTAGGAGTCATCATGTCTAAACACCTCAGTTTCGATCTACATGTCAGCAGCATAAACGCAAAGGCTAGGCAGTCAATGTACGCGCTGCGGGTCCTGGGTGCCCACGGGCTGAGGGGAACAATGATGCACGATGTCACCAAGGCAACAATGGTAGCGAGAATGTTATATACGGCCCCGGCCTGGTGGGGTTTTGTCAGGCAGCGGGAACGAGCACGACTCCAAACAATGATGCGTCGACTAGTTCGAGCAGGGTATTTATCCAACCCAGCCCAGGATGTTGAACAACTGTACGCGACTGCAGACACCCGCCTCTTCAATGCCGTTTATGAATAATCCATTGCACGTACTACACGGACTGCTGCCCCCCGATAAAACATACCTCATACTTACTGCGCCCTAGAGCCCACAATAGGGTAATACCACAAGCGGACACTTCGGCACGCAAAACATTATATTACGGATGATTTACGCATGCGTTTAATGCCGAGGATAGATAGCACACCAAATCTTTTATGACATGTTAGGTTCGCCCAACACATAAATGTGATTCTCTTATAAACCAAAATGCGGTTAGCAATTACTTACTTACAAGGATGCCGATTATACACTTTCAGCCTTCAGTGCAAATGCTAATAGGTCAGTAAAGTACAGTTTTAACTGTTGTTTAAAAACATGAAGGCTTTTGTTGTCCTAAATTGATGCAGGAGGGCTGGCTGTTCCAGTCCAGGCACATGGGACAGTGACCCAAAAGGCCCTATCGCCCATTTAGTCTTTAGTTGCTGGCACCATTCTTTTGGTGGACTTTGATGATCACAGTTGTGGTATGTTAGGGTTGTCCCATAGAGGCTTGATGGTGTGTGTGAGGTCACATGGTGTGCAGTTGTTCAGACATTTATACACAAGAAGACAAATGCTTTTTCTGTTTCAAGAATAAATGCTAATTCATAAATTCCTTGTTATCGTCTTTAGGTAAAATTTTAAGTAGGTCTCAAATTGTTATTATATGTGTATATTTGAGAATTATCTTGATTATTATATTTGGATACCTTTGAATAACAATTTTAGCAATTATTTTTAAAAAATTTTTAAATCCTATTGCCTGTTAATATAGGAAGAGATTTTACTGATCTTTTTGTAGCGGGGCTTTTGTAACTATAGACAGTGCTTAAAGTGTAAAAAAAGAAGTACCTGGACGCCCCTTACCTTTCCCTCCCCTCCTCCCACCAATACCCTTTTCCCAACCCCTCTCTCCAACTTCCCCTCCTTACTCCCATCCCCTTCCCCAGTCCCTCTCCCTCCAATCAGAGGTGCAACTATAAAATGTTCCCTGAGGTGCTCATATTGCAAACGCCGAAGGTACGATCGAAGCCGTGAGTGCTGAGTTCCCATGCGTATACTGTAGGCCTAACGACTAGGGTGTCTAAGGGAGCGTCGTGAGCTCCCTTAACGGGGTCTGGGGCGGAGCCCCAGAAGCCAACGCATTTTGTAGCAATTGGCATCAAATGGAACACGTGCTAGACTCTTGTTTTCCAGCACTTTCTGAACGATAAAGTTATGAAAACTTCATGGTTTATCCATATTCCCAGACTAACACCACAACAATTTCAATGTTTTATTTTAAAAGAAACAGGTTTCGTCTTTACCTTTCGCCTTTCGGCTTTCAGAAGTGTCTAGTTAATTTCTGCAGTCAAAAATCCATCTAAAAAATTTCTGTTTTTGTAAATTGGCTATGCATTTTGTCCAGTTGTATAATAGCCGATCGATGCCGCTACCTTGTTAGCAGATATTCTCAGTAGGCTTTGCAATCCTGTGGCAAACATAGTTTTTCTTCGGTGACTTCTTGTGAGACGAAGCCTAGAAAATGCTCTCCAGAACAAAATGTGACTGGTAGGGCAAGGGCATCGTCATGCGGAGCTGGCTGAGTTTTGTATAACGAAACAATTCATTTAATTCCAATTGACAATTTTCAACTCTTATTAAGCCATTAGCCTACTTCCTTCTGACCTGTTTTTCTTGCCTTTTTTTATCGTTGTATACCTACAGCGTTTTGTCTGTTGTTAACTCAATAAACGAATAGGGGTCTATATCAGGGGTTCTTAAACTTTTTAGAAGCAGGGACCGGCTGTGCATTTATGATGTTGTTGGCGGACCACCAGTTAGAAATGCAAAATTTTATCTGACAATCAGTGTTTAATCTAGTCCCCTTGCTGTCGGGGGGAATTGAGGGTTCTGGGGGGTATCCAGCTTATTGTAAAAGTTGACGACCGGGGTGGGGGGGTGGGGTAGTAACGAGTATTTCCAAGAACAAGATCTCAAAAATTTTCCAGGAATTTTCGAGGGGGTAGTAACAGCCATTTTCCACCAATATTTTCGAGGGGGTAGGTAGTAACGAGAGTTTTCCAAGGATTTTATTTCGAGGGGGGGTAGTAACAGCCATTTTCCACCAATATTTTCGAGGGGGGTAGTATCGAGAGTTTTCCAACACAATATTCTACAAAATTACATGTCTTTAATTTTTCTTGGGGCTAAAATTTCATCTCTTTAATTTTTCTGGGGGAAAACTCGATCCTGGGGGAACTTTACCCCCCCAGAGACGTCTAGAGATTGATTTATTGCAAATAACGTTAAATAATAATTTCATTCTATAAATTTTTTTAACTTAAAAAATATATCTATAATTATCTGTATTTTCCAGGAATAAGTTGATCAAATTTTTTATTTTTAGGGATTGTTTCGCGGACCGGCGACTTGAGCTCCGCGGACCGGCGCCGGTCCGCGGACCACCACTTTAAGAACCACTGGTCTATATGATCATGAAGTCGTATGTTGTCTCCATGGGCGTCCGCAGGGGGGCACAAGGGGGCGCATATGCGCCCCCTGGATTTTGCGTGTGGTTGCAGAGAAATTTTGATTATTTGGTTATTGTGATTACTACAACACGATTTTCAACGTTATTATCGAAAAAACACTAAATTCCCTAATTAATTATTTGAAATTAACCCAATTTGGACCTAGGCTATATCTTTGCTTAGGCGTATTTTTTAAATTTAACGTATAGAGTTCTCTCTTGGTAATATGGAAATTCATATTGGCAACCTCGAGACGGCGAAATGCTTTCAGTCGTAGCCTATCGGCTAATTGGTATCGTATTCCCTTTACCAGCGGCTCTTTTCAAGTCTTTTTGTTGTGTTTAGCCGATCGGTACGAGATAACAGGTCCGGCCGGTGAACCGCGTATAGTCAGGACGTTATATATACACGCAAATATATATATTATATACAAATATATATAAACATATATAATTGACACTGGCTGGTGCGACAGTCTCTGACTAAGTAATCATCTTCTTCCCTTAGACGTTAGATGCCAGCTAACACACGATTCTGCCAGACTTTTTAAACATACCCCGCTAGCTTCGGAACCAGTCCCAAGCCTGAATGAAGGAGGAATGCGAATCTATTGATCTTTGTTGTCGCACGGGTCGTTAAACCTGGGACAATAATAGTCCCATGTTAAACTGAAACTTCTACTACTACGCTTTGTGAGTCAGTCTGCCCGACTGACTCACAAAGCGTAGTAGCAGAAGTTTCAGTCACAGAAACGGAAAATAGGAACATTTCTGGACAATTTCGTTGGAACTGTGAGGGTCGACTGGTCTTGTTGTCTGAAATTTATTTTCGATGTGCACTCATCATACGAAAACGAATTCATAGATAGAGTGACAACTGAGTTTGGACACGTACCCAGACGATTGCAATTATTATTTCAAGAATAAGGTCAGATTTCAGTCATATAAAATTTAATATTATCATAATAGTTTTTGACAATGAATGTCTACGAATTGTTTCGCATGTTGGGATCCGCGCCAGAGGATCGAGAGCCAATTGAGCGAGCGTAGCAGGTAGAGTGATCGGTTGCTTTCGACACCCTATATTTAGTCCCTGTGACAACTACCGAAAAGTTTGCACCCCTCTGGAAAAATTCCTGCGGACGCCCATGGTTGTCTCTCAACAGTTTCTGGGTCTTGCTGGTGAATTACGTAAAACTGGGACAGTGGGTGTTGTATTGGTCCAGGTGAATCGTATCGTATTGTATCAATGCGTTGTATTGAAGTCATTTAACTTGATAAGTTCATTCAGTTATGAAAGAGTCAAGACAAGACTCAGTGGATGTGAGTCATGTGACAGTCATGTAGACCGTACGTAAACTAGGCCCTCGTTGTCAGGGCCTACGAAAACTCAGACGATAAAACCGGAAGCGTTTATATGACGTGCGATCTGATGAAAAGTTAACTAGAATGTACAAGAAGGCATTTTTTCATTCATTTCAGATATTTATATAGCGCCCCTTCAAGATTTAGGCATGAGGTGGAGAAACAAGTTACACTTACACGGTAGAACACGTTCAGAAAATTAATCAAAATGACAATATGACATTTCATTGGAATCTTACAAAAATTAAATGCTGTTAAAAGTGACGTAGAGCAATTACACTGTTGCATATATATGTATACGCTGCATGGACGGCGTCCAGGCGGTGCTGCCTAAATAAGTGGCAGGACGGCGTCCAGCCTTGAAAATAAGTGCCTGGACGCCGTCCATGACCGTCCATGCACACTTTAAGCCCTGACTATAGATGGTTTTTAATATCTTTAACTAAATGCAAACAGAATGGTCGTGTATCGAAGGAGAAGCTGGAAATGCTTCAAAAGGCACTGCATAAAGATCTAGAGAAGACATACGGTCAGTCGCTGGCAGGGATCAAGTGCCCATTAAATCCAAGAATACGACTGAAGGAAGTCAGGTACTTAAAGCATCCTTATTTGTGAAAGGTCACTTGAAATTATCCTTTAATATGGTTAATAACTGATGAATTGATATGAATTTCGTAACTTTATTGCCTGAATTTTGAAACTGGAAGATAAACTTACTTCCATTGAAGCTCAGTATGCGTTACTTGAATACCTTGACTGTTGTGATAACAAACTGAAATTTTATATTTTTGAATTGATGTCATGTTTTTGCTATAACCAAAATGACCTTCACACCACAGAATCTTGAATCCAAGAAGTTTTTTTAAGATCTGTTAAAAGTCTGTAAACATTTTCGGGATATCTTCTTATGCTTACATTCTCTCGTACATTTTCCATATCCGATAAATTCCTAACAAACTAAGAGTTTTTTTAGTAGTTTTAAGCTCCCATAACAAAAATGGTTTAAAGTTATGGTTTTCTAAATGCTGAAGAAATAGGGTAATTGTTTGTTTATATGACATATCTTTTACTTGTCCTTGTTTCTTACAGTTTTAGTCTTTCTGTCTACCTGTCTTATAACCCTTTTCTGTCTTTATAGTGTCATTCTTTTGTTTTTGTGTGTTTTCTGCAATATTAGTATTTATTTCTGTTGTATTATTGTAGCACAGAGAAGTGCAAGGTGATGGGTTCAAAACAGAAGCCATTGTGGCTTGTCTGTGAAAATGCTGACCTCTATGGTCCCGCAATTCCTCTGATGTACAAACGAGGAGATGGTGAGAAAACTTACAAAGCTGGAATACTTCTAATGTCATTTAATTTCTGTGGCTTCAAACAAGTCACCTCTGATTTAAATCAAGAGACTAGTGCAAAATAGCCTTCAACTGCATTTCTAAAGCAGTTTTGTAATTGTAATCGTAAACTGCAAACTTCTAAAGCGCCACTCAAAAGCCAAGCACAGGGCACCAGCTTATTCATGAGTGCTGTGCTGTAACAAAGGTTTTGGGCTTTGTTAGATGCTAGAATTAGTATGTTCATACGGCAACATTTCAGACCATCTGTGTAGTAGAACTAAGTGCAGTGCACGGTAAACTTGTATTGGTCAAAGTGAATATCCGAAACAGACTCAAAGATCTTAATGAACTGATATGGATTCAAATGTTTAACGGCATGAAAACTTGAGTTCTGTGTTACAGAACATTAATACATAATTTTTTTGTTATCTTCTATATCTGTATGCCAAAATAACCACAGTGAAGAGTACTGTCAAACAAGTTTACCAATGACACTTGCCTTGGTCACGCAGATGAACAACATTAAGTTTAATTGCCAAAGGTTATTTGTGATTCTTCTCAATGTCAACGCTAACCCTTGTCGCATGAGCTCGTATATATCCTGAATATCCATCACAACTTTTACACAATGATCATTTTTATACTTTTTCTTTGATATCACAAAGATGCAGATTTTACTGTGATGTGAAATATTGTTTTGTCTGTTTTAAAACAAGTTTACTTACTTTTTCAAAGATGCAGATTTTACTGTGATGTGAAATATTGGTTTGTCTGTTTTTAAAACATGTTTACTTACTTTTTCAAAGACCTTCGCCAGGATATGCTGATCCTACAGATTTTACATATAATGGACAACATATGGCAGTCAGAGGGTCTTGACTTCAGGTAAGTTTTGTCGTAAAGATTTTTTTCTTTTATGTAAGATGCTGCATGAACAAGAATCGAATGCATTCTCTAATTAAAGATTTTAAAACTTAGTAATCTTCTTTAACTGTAAATTAATGTCAGCATTTAAGTTATGACTGCTTATAAAAATTTATCAATGTGGGTCATTTGCTTATACATGCAGCAAGAAAGAGATTATTTGAAATTACTTAATGACGTGTTTGTTTTGCAGATTATGCATTTATGGATGTTTGCCGATGGGCCATAATGAAGGTCTGATAGAGATCGTTACAAAAGCAAGTACTCTGGCAAAGATTCAGATTGAATTTTCGGACAGGAAGCTGACTGCAGCTTTCAACAAAGCCTGCCTTTATGAGTGGCTCAAGAAACATAATCCAGAGGAGAAGAGGTAGAAAACTTGTTTGCTGAAAAATTATTAATGTTTTGCAGTTGTTTTGAATAGCTTTTTAAAATTTTGTTTCCATGTTTAGTGAATTCGGAACCTATATACATATTTGCATATTTACGTTGGCATATTCTCAGGCATAACTGATGTATGCCATACCTCTCGATGTGGTAGGCTAGCTTTTCCCCTTAAATTGTTATAATTATACATTTTCATGTCTGAGCAATACATTCTTATGACTGATGATCCATGAATGCAACTACTAAGCCTTTACCAGTTCATAAAAGTTTAGGAATTATAGGCCTATTTTACAAGCACAATTATAAATGTGATTCACATGCATTATTGTTAGCTAGTGGTCTCTCAGTCTCTGTCTGTCTGTCCGTCTGTCGCTCCATCCGTCTGTCCATCCATCTGTCTGTTTGTCTCTTGGTTCATCCGTCTGTCTGCTTGTCTCTCTGTCTGTCTTTCTGCTTGTGTTTGGGCCAAAAACTCTGATGAAATGAATTAGCAGCAGATATTTAATCTGTTTTTTGTTTCAGCTTCAAGAGTGCTTTGAATGAGTTTCTGATGTCATGTGCTGGCTACTGTGTTGCCACGTACGTCCTAGGTGTGGCCGACAGACATTCCGACAACATTATGCTGCGAGAGAATGGACAGGTAAACAATCAGTACATCTGTCTTTGCTGTGCAGCCATTTGCCAGGTGGTGTCCCTATCCTGTCTACTCATTCCCAGCTCTGTATAGTTGCCCGGATATTGGATAAGTGTGCATGCCATCCACCTGGTCTCTTCCAGCCCACGGAGCACAAATCCTGCCTGCCTTCAGAGCATCTGGACTTCTGTGTTAGTATCATCTCTGATGCGAGACTTGCATCAAATTGCATCATTCCAGTGATCTTCTTGTTTCAGATGGCAATTAACTAGAATGGCAATGCTTCTAGCTTCTCTGAACATTTTAAAAGCTTTTTATGACTAAATACGTTGGGGGCCCGATAGCGCATTGGATAACACACTGGCATAGAGAGCGAGAGGTACCGAGTTCGAGTCCTGTAGGGCGGACATGCTTTGCAGGCTGCTATTAGCGCCGTGTATTGCTGTCTGTTCTCGTAGTAGTTAAGATTTATGTCTTCTGTCATTTGTGTTCTTGTGAATTGTTTCAATTGCATAACATGTAAATGTACAGCGCAATGCGTTTGTCAGGCGCTTCAATAAAGAAAAGATTATTATTATTATGTCTCTCAGGACAGGACTAGAGTCTCATCTGTAGCCTGCTTTCTGATCTCTAGGACCTTCTGGATTCTGACTTGTGTGTTATGATAGTGAAGCTATTGGAGTTTAGATCAGATCAATAAAACTCAGCAGAATTTTAGGTTAGCACTTCTGCATGAGCTCTGTATTTGTTTCAGTTGTTTCACATCGACTTTGGCCACATCCTCGGTCACTTCAAGAGTAAATACGGTGTCAAAAGAGAAAGAGTTCCATTCGTCCTGACATCTGATTTAGTCTACGTTATAAGTCCCAAGGATCAAGGCGAAAAGTTTGTCAAGTAAGATCAGAAGCAAGTTTAATCGGATAATAACCAAACTGTTTATGACTGCTAATCTTTTATGGAAGTGAATGCTAAACTCATAATAACAAGAGTGAATAACCAAAAGAAAAGAAGCTTGCAACAGGAGAGCTGTTTAATCAATTACATGAGTGACAATTACACAAATTAATGACAAAATTAGCGTAATAAGTTGTAAGCACAGTTGCCAATATATGTATGTATGGGGCCGTCCATAAAGTACGTCACGCTATTTTTTACCATTTTACCCCCTCCCCCCCGTCACAAACTGTCACAAAACTCGGACCCCCCCCTAAAGTACGTCACACTTTCGAACAGTGATTAAATAATAAAAAGGAAACAAAACAATTTGACTAAAAAAGACTAGATTCACAAATTATGTGATAAACTCTTGTGCTATACTGAATCTGTTTATTATTGGCCTGTGAATTATGTTTAATTCAAAAATATTCACTGGACATCATCCATCCAATGGCTTGGTATCATAATATATTTTAAAGAATGACGTAATATAATTGTTTATAAGTTCATGATAATAATGATTAAATTATTATAAATATTACCTCTGAATCCTCAAAATTTTGTATTATAATAATTACTATGTGGGGCGCGGTGGTGTAGGGGTATGTTCGGTGCCTTGCAGCCGGAGGGTTGCGGGTTCAAATCCACCTCAAGCCGCCGCGCAGGGGGACCCTGGGCAAGTCCTTAACTCGCAATTGCTCATGCGCTTCGGCGTGAAACTCCGATTCAGTGTCCGCTGTAGTCGGGAGCGCCTCTGAGTAGAAATCTTGAAGGGGCGCTATAACAAGTGCTCATACATACATACAATGCCATACATACATACATACATACTATATATGTAAAAATTAAATTCAGAATTTATCGCTCAGTGACATAATTATGCAGCGGACAACATAGAAATAATAATACTTCCGAAAGCAAGGCTAATACATAAACAAGGCTTCGCAACAGCATTATTACTAGCGCTCCTAGCGAGAGGAATCGTGAAAAACACATTCAGGAGATATGCATTTCATGCTATTTTGACATAAAACTAATTAAAATGTTTCAGAAAATTTTTGAAAATTATTTTTAAAGCTATGAAATTCTACTAAAAAATAAAAAATAAATTATAAATAAAATATAAAAAAAATAAATGTGTGACGTCACACGTGGCCTGACCCCCCTCCCCTCTGTCACAAACTGTCACACTTTTTTAAACTCCCCCCCTGGAGCGTGACGTACTTTATGGACGGCCCCTATGTATGTATGTATGAGGACACTTAATATAGCATATTTATAAGTACCTGACAAAAGTGCTGCCAACACTTCTTAACAGCGAGATAGTACCAATTTTTCTATTTAAAAGCTCTTGTGTTCACTGGAACCATACTGAGCCTCTCAATTATTAACCAGGTATCGTCATGCATTGTTGGCAGCAGATTAAGGAATGCACTTGTATATAAATATCTGATTACAATGAGATAACTGATAAAACTATTAGGCATTCAAGGTTACTGTTATGGATTGTATAACACCCCATAACATCTAAATTACTGGCATTAGGCTCCAGCTTAGCTATTTTACAGAAGCTTTCACCTACACCCAAAAACAGATTCCTGCAGGTAGGGATCTATAACACTACTCGGGTAGCTCAGTGAAGTTTAAAAGGACAAATAAACAGACGATACAGTGCCTGCTACAGATGTGATAGAAAATTGACATGTGTGACCATTCAGTCTCAGGACCATCCGAGTGTATGCTAAACACAGTTTTAGCCATCGGACACATTGCAATGCCATGAGTGGTGGTTTGAACACTGACCATTGTGGCATCCTGCTTAGCACCTTCAGGACCAGAATATCTTTTATGCCCGCCTTCTTATCTTATCTATTTTATCCCGCTTTGGATCTGTTTTTTCCTACTTCAGCTTCTTGTGACACAACACTGGGGGTTGAACTTTTATCCAGCAGTTAAAAGCTGATATGTTAGCAACCAATGACCATGGATGCGATACCTACTGCCTACCATACTAAGTGGGTCTTGATCTAGATGGTTTGCTGTTGATAAGGGATTTAGACAAACCTAAGTAATTTTAGAATATTGATGTTTCTATGCTGAAAACGTTGTAAAGATGAGAGTGAGTGACTGGAAGAAAGACTGCAAAGATGATAATGAGAGTTCAGATGGTTATAGAAGAAATGATGATATTAAGGATGGTGAAGATCAAATGATGGCAGTGGGGGTTGATTACAGCTATAACAAATATCATCATCTGATTACAGTTTTAATGATGCGGACAGTGATGATTTTGCAAATGCTCTTGCACTTTAGGTTTCGAATGCTCTGCCGTCGGGCATTCCAGATTCTGCGCCATCACAGCAGATTCCTCATCACACTTTTCATGATGATGATGAACACTGGCATTCCAGAAGTCTCGTGTATCAAAGATATCGAGTACCTGAAGGATACGCTTGTTCCACACATGACTGATGATGAAGCTGACAAACATTTTGACATAAAGTTTAACGAGGCCTTGAACAGCAGTTGGAAGACAAGCGTTGATTGGATGATTCACAATTTCGTGTGCCATGGATAAATTTATAAATGACACGCTTCATGTTGAATTGTTGATGAATCGTTAGATTTCTATGATATGTGGAACTACTGATGATTTTATACTTTGATGGAATGGTTTGCTTAAAATACATTGAATTATTGAAGACTTATATGGACAGTTCTCTTTGCACAAATACCTATAAAGTGGCAATGTAAATGAACAGTTTAAATGCATTATTGTTGTCAGTGAATTTTTGATTGAGGCACTTGATTAATTTGTGTTTTATTTATCATTCTCAGTAAATTAATCATTTGAATTTGCTGCATCATTTGATGAGATAAGGTACTTTGTATACTATGCGATTTGTTAAATTATGTGGAGTTCAGTGATGCGTTAAAGTGTTATTAAAATAGAGATTATTAAATGAGTTGCCATTATCGTAATATATAAGTAGTTCTGTTGACTGTGTACTTTTACAGGTTCATCTTTTGCTGGCAGTTTTCTTTGTCAAGTTTCCAACATTTCACAATTACTGTGGGCATATCATCGTAACATACCCGTTGTTATCAGTTTTATTAAAGTTGCTTTGAGTGATCAGTTTCTATATTCAGAAAAAACAAAGGGTAGAAGAAGCCCAACTCACAGAAGACATATAATGTTTTTAATTATTATCACTTGTTGAAGATTTATAGTATATTTATAAAATGAGTTCAAGTACTTGACAGTGTATCAGATATTGGTGTATTTTGATTTAATGTGGGCATTTGTCCTCTGTTAATGTTAACAGAAACTATGTACAAGGGTTGTGTGCTGTTACACTGATTTTTCTGACTATTGACCAGCATAATTCTGAACATGTTGCTGTTAGGTGATCAACTTTGGCTTTTCACCTGTGTCCAGGATTTGAATTTGTATTGTATTGTATTTTGAATGCCAGTGCTCAATGCAGAACTTCCATATAATCTGAAAGGTTGCTAATTATAAATAACAATAATAAATAAGCTTTTAGTTACCTTTTGTAACTTTACATAATAATTGTCATCGTGTTCAGTTGTGCAAATCATGCCTAACAAAGTACTTGCATTGTATTTTGCTGAGATACCGTTACCCATCCGAGAGGTCTGTCTCCGAGATAAAGAAATTGATGGCATTTGTTTGTATTCACCTGTATGCGGATGGTGTTCTGGTGAATGAGAAAACTTGGAGAGTTCTAGAATGTTAGAAACTCTGTGCACAGGAGTTTGGATTCCTCTCCAGTAGAGGTTTCCATGGGTTTATGCAGATCCAGTAACATTTTCATGCATGCAGCAGTTGTTAATGCCTTTAAACTAGACTTGGTCAGTCAAGATCTTAGAAATGATGGTGCAGTCTATTTCTTCTGGCATTCAGTTTAGATCATAAATAATTCAGAATGTAATATTATTAATAAACAAAGCTGTTACTCATTTATCAACATTGTGTTTCAGTTACATGAAAGTGGATTAATAGTTACTGGTTATTTAACTACTTAGTCATGTTTCTAGCACTTTTTATAAGGTGCTTAGCTACAGTTTAATGACGAGACTGTAGTAAAAGCGACTGGGAAACCAATGCAGCTCGTTAAAGTGTTAAATGGTACTATATCAGGTGTCTTGATACAAGCATACAAATGTGTTAAAAAGCCTACATTATACTCCGTTAGTTTAGAACATTACTAGTTTCTTTACCTATTGTGTATGCAGTTGTTTTCTGTTGTAGAATTGCTTGATAGATAATCGATTTTCCGCTGGTGCATTTTTTTATGGGTGCTTTGTTTAACCATTTCCTTGTCCCTTGGATTTTTATGCTTTAAACAAGCTTCATAAGGGTTGCAGCACACGTACTGTTTGATATTACAAGCAACTATTGTCTGTAGGTACTATTTGCAGTGTTACACTGAGGCTGTAGAAGTTTTCTCATTGGATAAATCTGTAAACCAAGCAATGCAACAAAATGTGAATTTTGTAGCGGGAGCACTTGTTTTTCATTCCTTGACAATTATTCCAATTTCTATAGAATTGATGACCACTTTATGTTATGCTTTTTTATTCTTATTCCAGAGTTGTTTTTTTTTCACATTCCAAAGTTTAAAGAATTGATTGCAACATATTTTATTTCTGGTATATACTTTGACACCAGGATTTATGATCAGCAAATTTGGTTTATTTTCTTGTTAAGTACTGTAACTTTTTTAATCTGTATTTTTTTAAATAAATACACTGGTTCTTCTTTAATTACACTGAAGTTTCAATGCATTAGATAATTATAGAAATGTGATTGCAATAAATACAATTGTTATCTCCAGGTTTCTTTTACATTCAAAAAGTGAAGCCATGAGAACCAACTTATTTATAGGTGCTTATTCATATATCATCATTCAGTGAGCACAGCCAAAGTCTATTCTGATAGGCAGATAAGCAATCCGGAACAGACACATTTTAAAGTGAGCATGCAGTGACACAATGGATGTTTACAATAATGTTTTTCATTGGCTGTTAGTAATCTTACCTTTTACCCCAACCACTTTTTTAGAAATATGCTAGCTTTCAGATTATGACTTTGCTAAGAATTAAGACTAAGCTCATTTAGCATTTAGCATACAATTTACAACTTTGTGGCTTCACAAAATCTGTGTTTCAGAGAAGTGACTATAACTTCTGTTGCACCTACATTGTATTGTATTGTATTGTATTTACGGAATTCTAGAGCGCCTCTCACAGTACAACCTAATCAGAGACGCTCCCAGTCTAAAAAGCCCTGCGAGAAAAGAAAAGTCTTAAGAGTGCGGGCAGAGACAGAGTCTTATACCATAGGGAATGCCTTTTAACATATATATAAAGTGTCCTTTTGCAGTAATAATGTTGATAATGCACAGCAATGATTCATTATAACTGGAGTCAGGTAGAAAATATGACTGCAGTCGTAAACTCCAAACTTCTAAAGTGCCACTCATAAGCCAAGCACAGGGCAGTGAGGGCACCAGCTTATTCATGAGCAATGCGTCAAGTTGGACGGGTTTTCGAACGGGTAGTCCAGTGATGGAGCCTCTGGAGGATACTGCACATCCCCTACATGGCTCATGTAACAAATGCATTGATTTACCACTGCAAAATGCACCTGCCAGTGTTGAAGATGATCCAGGGAAGGAGGCTCTGGCTATTCGTTAACTTTACACACTGGCCAGGGTCTTTCCAGCCCTCTCAGAGGAGGGAAAAGGCCAGTTGGACGCCCTCACCACATGTGGACAAGATCAGTGGAAGCTGTCCTGTGCCCTCTGAACTTTGGGTTGCGCACGACCTGGAGACGAGCTCAGAACGGCGATGGCTGGCTGAATGTTGTGGAAACGGCAATGCTTCGAAAAAGAACTGCTCGCCTCAGACGATGACGATGGTCAAAAGGAGGTTTGAGTCCGGTTTCCAGGTGGTCCAGTTCAAGAGACAGAGGCGCGTTTACCAGTAGGCGCACTAGGCGCAAGCCTAGGGCCCCCAACCCTCGGAGGGCCCCAAACAAATGAATTTTTTTAAATAATAAAAAATAACATTTTTATATTTTGATCTATTTTAAATATTCCCAATTTTTCTATTTTCTTACAATTTGGCATTCACATAATCAAATAACTTCACATTGCTTCAAAATAGCTTCTATAAATAATCATAATTAGGCTTACAGCGTCCATAAACTCAATAAACGGCTTCAAGTTCTACTTCGTGGGTTTAGCTCATGATTGGTTAAACATCATCATAGTTTCAGACCATCAGTCTACAAGTTCAGAGCCCCCTAAAATGTGTGCGCCTAGGGCCCCGTTTTCTGTAAAGGCGCCTAGAGCTGTCAAGAGAGGAGGCAGAGCAGCTGCTAAGGCAAGTGTCGTTTAGGCCTGTCAAGCACAGTAAACTTATAAATAATGTTAAACATAAGCTGAATTCATACAAGATGATATGATATTTTGAGTGTGAACTATAAAAACCGCAGAAATAATAAATCGGAAAAATGCAAATTTCAAACCACAAAACTTTATTGTGCGATGTATTTAAGTTTTAACAGTCATCATTACATTTTCATTCAGCAATTAAACTTATGGTTGCAATAATAATTCAAAACTAAATAAAAATTCAATATGATTAGCAGGTTATCATTCATACATTTATCTGACATTTTTTCGAGCATGTCTTCCACTGCGAGTGGTCTGCTGAGAGCACTCGATGCAGCAACTTCTGGGGGATTTCCAGGCTCTAATGCTCTTTCTGTGCTTCTGCAGGATGAATACTGCTGGTAGGTTTCTGCCTTGCTGTGCCTTGTGGAGCCAGTTTAGAACTTGTAGCTTGGCTAGATTTAGCTTTGCTACTGTTATGAATGGCACTACTTGCACTAGAAGCCATAGCATTCCTTTCTTTACCTTTGTTTAATTGGCTAGCAGCTCTAAAGTTCTTAGCAGTGGTGTTATCTTTGGATGCTGCAGCAATTGCTACTTGTGAAATAGCTGGATCAAGATAAGCAACAGCATCCTTGTGTAAGCTTGGGTGCCGGATGGGTCGCCTTGTCGGTCTCGACCTCGGCTTACCCCAAAACTTAGTGTGTTTTCCCACTGAGAGGTAGACAGGCTTTCTCCTCTGGCGCCCGCCATCGGTGAGGGGCTCTGGCTTCCATGCGCCAGGGAATGCTGTCCACCTTCAGTGGGCAGTTGGTTCACTCGAGCCAGGTCGGGCGCTACTCCGCTCTGTTGAGTTACCCGAGTTACTGCAACCCCATCTGGACCGGTCACGTGATGGGTGGAAGATGACCCAGGGTCTGGCAATTCCCTTTCAAAAGAGGAGGGTACATGCAAAGGAAATCCGGCATTGTGCAGTGCAAGGTAATCTGGACGATTCTTACCTTGCAGTCGTTTGCTAACCCTTACCGCAGGCTGAGCTGCACTGGCTTCCCATCCCTGTCCATCTTCCTGTCCATCATTTATCCCCGAGGTGTTAGTGGTAAGTGCATACGGGGGTGCTCCTGATTGGTGGTCAGATACCGATACTTTCGATCGATATGGGTTCGAACTCCGGTCTCTATCTCCCTCACCTATTTCTACTTCTTCCCTCCTCTGTATAGCCTCAATGAGACGGTTAACGCTATCGTTACTGTCAGATTGGGTGTAAATCACCGAACCGATAATATCCTCAGCCTTATTCTGCCTTTTTCTCATGTCCTCTTGCTTTTCTGTCAGTTCATTTACTCGTCTCGTCAAGTCGGTTAATCCATCTGTCAAGTCCTGTTGTCCGGTTAACATATCACGTAGTTTCGTAGTCAAATCTCGCTGACCTCTACTCAACTCATTCTGTCCATCCGACAATGCATTCTGTCCCTCTGACATCTCTCGCAATTTGCCCGTCACGTCTTTCTGTCCTTTCGACATATCGGTCAGTCTAGTCGACACTTCTCCAAAGCTCTGCTCCATTCTACTCAGAATTAAATCTAAACCCGAGACAGGCATATCTTTATGCGACCTTTCCTCACTCTTACGTTGCATAGTTCCTTCTTCTCCTTCTTCAAATAAACCCTCCATAGACGGAGACAGACGAGACATGATTTTTAGATTATATTATTAAAGCATTGACAATATACTGATGATTTTAGATATCTTAAACTAAGTTAGATTACAGCTATACGAATTCTGTCTCTAGATTTTGAATACTAATTAGGTTTATGTTTATCTTTTATGTTTATCCTATAGAAATATTATAGCCAATTGATTATTCAGATCTACTTAACATTCATGGGTCCCCTCAGACTTGGGCGGGTTAGGCAGCGGAAGGCGGTCGCAGTCTGAGCGTTGGCCGAGAATGCTCGGCTCACAGCGGTAGAAGTGATCGAGGGAAAATCCGTTGTAAGTTTCCCGTCGTAACGCGTCACCTGAACTCAGCTCAGGCAGATTCACAATAGACAGAACTTATCCCAGTCTTGAACTTTCTTTATCGAACTTTCGTCTTTTTCGCACAGAATTCAGATCCGTCTTTCATGAAATTGAATTATATCCTCCATTCGAACAGACTTCGATATTCACGACTATAAACTACACCACGCACAATTCTTTCCTTTCTTTACCTACGATGCCTCACGATCAGACACATCAGTCGCTTGCTATCGCTTTACGGTATATATACATTCGACGATTTACACAACCAGTCGAATATTCCACAGACACAATGTATCCCCAGTCTTCCACGCCAGAACCTAGGTTAATCACTAATTTCACCGTTCTCGGTTCTACGTCGAAGAATTACACTCGCTTTACACTCGTTGCATTACGATATCAAACGATACGCTCGCACTCGCTCGTTTCACAATACATGGCCGACTTTTACGTGGCTAATCGGTATATCCACGGGCAACAGAATCCTTTTTCCTTTCGACGTTGAAATCACCTGCTAATCCGACAGGACTTCCACGTTTAAGATTTCTCAGGATTGCGCAAATTGCGGTCGTTTGACAGTTATTTTATAGGACGCTCTGACGGTTGCAGCCTGCAGACGGGTCGCTCCAGCCAATCAGCGGCCTCGCACATACAGCTGTGTTTTTCTGCGACTGGGCGTCGGTTTTGGCAGCAGTGATGATGATGGCAATACTCAGGGAATATTTTTAGAAAATATTCACACTTGGAAGTGACAGCAGTTTTTTTCTAGAGGCACAGATGGTTTGGGGCAAACATCCTTTGCTTCGTCAGCACAGAAGTCCCTAATGTGGTTAAATAAGTACCACTGTCTTTTACTATCGAGACCAGGTGGAGTAATAATGTCAGGACACAGATTAAAAGTAATATTTGGCTTAACCCACAGGTCAAATCTTTCTTCATTTGAGTCTGCAAACAGTTTTGCAAACACAATGCCAGGTTCTCTGGCAGAAAATCTAAAATGATGGTAAAATTTTATTTGTGGGAATGGCTTGAAACTGGATTCAGGAAATTTCTGCCAGTTTTTTCAAGGAACATAGGTCTGGCAAATTTCATCACCCACTAACTGTGCAACATTAATTCCTGATACCATGAAGTTATTAACCACACAAACAATGTCTGCAAGCTCGAAACAGGTGTGCGCCTGAACATTTGCTTGGCGCAAATTTCGTGTGACCTGTCACAAGAAAATTTATAGTTTTGTGCAGACATACACACGCCAGTGCCGTTTTAAGGCCTAGGCACGCGAGGCACGTGCCTAGGGCCCCGCGCAACAGGGGGCCCCGCGGCGGCCAAAAAAAGAAAAAACTACATCGCCACCACTTAATAATAATGGGATAATATTAATGATCAATATTATAAGTTTAACAATTCTGCGAAGTAAGAACAATAACATATTTTTAAACAAACGTTTGCATTTTTAGTAAAATAAAATTATTGGTAATAAGCGCAGTCTGCTCAGAGCGTTATAGAAGTTAGACTTAAATCAATCAATCAGAGAATTTTTTATGTCTTGGCAAGTTAATATTAATTTTTAATGTGAAATCTCTTTCAGTCCTATAATCTAGTCAGTTTCTAAATTGTTTAAAATTTTAAATTATAAGAGAGCGTAAAAAATTTCTAATTTTTCTCAAGTTTAGTAGATGTCGCCATGTCGGCACTCGGTAGTGAACTTGGCAAACCTATTTAACTTAAAAAAATATAAAGTTGCTCTTGTTACTTCATTTCAACCCCATGTACTAACGTGGGCCATTTGAATGATGAGCAAATAACAGAATAGAGTGAAAAGCTTGCAAGATCTTGACTAGCACGAACTAATTTCAGAATGTGAACACCTGAAATACTAGACTATGTGTCAGTGTCATTTGCAAAAACAGCAGTGCCATCGATCTATGTCAATAATCTATGCAATGATAAAGAATGACAATCTGGAATCAACGTTTCCAAACGTTGAAATTGTAATAAGAATATTTCTGTCAATGAAGGTGACAAACTGTAGCCTGCCGGTGAAAGTTTTTTCTCAAAACTTAAGTTAATCAAGAACAAGCTTCACAGCCGTATATACAATGCAAGATCGATTAAAATGCATGTCTGTCATGAGCATAGATGTGTTGGAGTCTTTGAATTTCGATGATATTGTAAGAAACTTTGTTGAGAGTAAAACACGAAAGCGATGTTTGTAACTAAATGTCCGACAATCGATGTAGGCTATGTAAGCTTAGCGAACATTTACTTAACAGACCTACAATCTCACTTTCTATTTGTAGGCTATAACAAATTAACAATAAGAACTTTATAATTTTATCAATAAATTTAACGAAATGACACATAATGCACATGCAATGCATTAATGTAAAATACTCTATTATCTGAGATTAAGAGATTGAGGCGGAAATCGGGTTAGATCTACGTTTAAGGTTAGGGTTTGTGCCTAGGGCCCCCAAAGTCCTTAAAACGGCCCTGACACACGCATCAGTAGAAAACCTGGTACCGTCCAGCGTCCGTGCAGCATGCCCAGAGATACTGTATAAATCTTCAGTCCCCGATACTATAAGTGTGAGGCTTTACTACTAAGCCCCACTAGAATTATGTAGCTCCAGAGATAATTCAACAGAGATTTTCTAGCGCTGCCAGAAAGAGAGGAAAGGAGGAAGAGGAAGTATGGAATCGTCGCATACAGCCTGCAGTGAGCGCAGGCAGTCGAGCGCTCGACCAATCGCAAGAGGCCAACGCGACAGCTAGCGACATCGCGCGGCCACGCGGCGATCAAAACCGCCGAGCACTGAAGAGTCGGGGCAGTCCGACAGAAGCGCTACGGAGGATTAAGCTTGCTAGTCACGTGACGCCCGTGAGCCCGGAAGAAGTTGGAAATGCCTTCCGTGTGCTTTCGAGAATCTACAGATATAGTCGTTGATATAGCCGTATTGGGAGCCGTATAGTATTAGGACCGGAGTCCTACGTATTCTGTGAAATTCTAAGACAGGAGTCTTAATGCCTGTAGTTTGAAGTTATGATCGAGATGAATTGCGCTTAATGTACGACGCATCCTGAGAGTTTAATGCCATTGAGTTGCATTGATCTACGACTACTGTTCACGCTGTGTCGACCCTGGTTTACGTTACCTGGAGGTAATTACGACGTCGTCAAATCTCTCCGTCTACGCGGCCACTCTACGCACTGCGCAGCCAACCACTGATTGACGCGCTCCGTCAAGTCAGACCGACGTCTTCGCCGCGCTTAGCATTGGATTGCGTTATCTGGAGATAATTAATCGAGACGAAGTAGGCCTCTCTGTCTACGCGTCCACTGTCCGTCGCTGTGCAGCCGCTCGACAGCCGTCGCCGCTCAGTCAAGTCCGACAGACGTCTATGCGCCGCTTGTGAGGACTGATGCCGATGCCTAGAGACGTATAGGAGGATTGACTCGTCTGAACGGTATAGTGAACCCCTTTTTGGCTACACGACTGGTGTATTATTAAGGGATAAATTGAGGGAGAGGTATTGCTTAATTGCACACACCGCCTGACTAACGGACTGACGAATGTATGATTGTTGTGCATAACTGAATTGATTGAAAACGTGTTACTGAAGGATTGCCAGTATTGAAATATAATACGTGTATTGTGGATTATTGTCGAGTGTATTGAATAAGAGTGAAAATTGACATGTCTTTAGATTCTTTGTGTCCACTAGAAGGTGAGGGAGAAGGTATAGGCCCTAGCGATAGACATGCCCCGTTGGCAGCCACAGACCCGAATACCACCTTGATGGAGAGGATGTTGGATGGACTAGGTACACTGTCTGGCCAGGTCAGACAGAGTAATGAGAGTGGGGAACATAGGATGAACACTCTGGCTGGTCAAATGAGACAGAGTAATGAGAGTGTGGAACATAGGATGAACACTCTGGCTGGTCAAATGAGACAGAGTAATGAGAGTGGGGAACAGAGGATGAACAGCCTAGTCAGACAAATAAATGATAATGTAGACCGGAGACTGGACGATTTGGCCACGTCCTCTGCACAGGAGTGGACCTCTCTAAACCGTCAGTTGGAGGAACTGGCCCATAGACAGTTCGATATGGATGAAGTGTTATCCACATTGGTAGGCAGACCTACCGTGTTGACTACAGGTCCCATAAGTAGATTACGGGATGCAGAGGTAAGAGTTGAGGTCGCCCAACCAAAGGACCCAATTCGGTCCCGAACAGGACCGGAAGCTGCCCCGATAGCAGCCGCGCCTTCACTCGTTGCCGCCACGTCAGGAAAGAAGGATAAGGGTATAAGTGACCAAACAGGACCTGTAGGACTTGAATCCGTGAGAAGAAGTGCAAGACTGCTGGCCAAAGGCAGTCAACCGGTAAGGAGCACTTCGGTCTCCTTTCCCCTGCATGTAACGTGGACTTCTGGTTCCGGTCGATTAGCTGGCGGCGAGGACAACGCGGTCGAGGTACTCCCACCAATACCCAGTGACCTAGCGAATCCTGGGGGGAGGTTGCCCACGATAGACCCCACTAGAGGGTACGACGGCCAATTGCGTTATACTGACGACGAGGATAGAGGATATGCTAATCGACATGGAAGCCAGGGCAGGGAAAAGCGTTACAATGAAGACGAAGATAGAGGATTTAATGATAGGCATGGAAGCCAGAGCAGAGGAAAGCGTTATATAGATAACGAAGATGGAGAATATAGTGAATGGCAGACAAATAGAAATGGTAGAAATATGGATGTAGAAGAGGAAAGAGATGATGAAAGAAGGAACTTTCAGAATGAAGAAGAGAGAAGGAATTTTATTAATTTCTGGCCTATAAATGAAAATCGATTCAGTGAAATCCGCAGTAGGAACGATACTGAATTACGAATGCATGATGTGAATGATGGTGATTTGGACTGTGAAATAATAAATGACCGAGACAGACGAGGGAGGAATGTGCAATTAAACACTGATTTTGAATTTAATGATACGGACGAAACTGTCCATGCATTCACACGAGGGCGCCACGGGTCAAATTTCGTCCAAAGGATGGACGAACCACGAGCTCTGGTTGATGATGAGACGAGACGACGAAATCTCGCTCCACGCTCGATTTCAGAGCCACCGCACATGTCAAGAGGTCTAGATGTGACGACTACCGCAGTCAACGCCGCACCAACACAGCAACCAAGGAGAGACGTAATTGCACAAGGCACGAACACGAACGGTATTTCAACAGGAAATGCAGACATGCGAAATAACAACGCCGCTATTCCGCACATGTCCAGAGGTTTCACCAGCACTAACCAGCACCAGAATAGACCACCACAAGACATCTACAATGAACTGTTAATCAATAGAGCCTACATACCAGAATCAGCAATAATGCCAGTACCATACAACAAGAGCACGCATAACCAAGCAACGCAACACGCACCAATCACTCCACAAGAAATCGACCGATGGCGATCAAACACTCGAGCAGATAACTTCAGAACTGATGACGAGAGACTACCAGCAGGTTATCGGACGAGCACATTGATCGACAACGCAACTGACACAAACCTACCTCTGTCACAACCACGAACCTCCACAGCCACACAAACAATTAGTTCTGGACAATTTGAAACTTATGGATATAGAGAAATGGAAATAAATCACTCTGCGAACACTGTGCCTGAACAGCCAGCCGTGTCAACCGTGACGAGAGCAAATTATATAGCGCTAGGGAGCTATTCTGGAACAGAGCAGTTGGAACATTTTTTGTACCGGTTAAAGATTTGCACTCGTCAGAACAGATGGTCAAGTGAAGATGCACTTAATCATTTGAGCTGTGCATTAAAAGATGGAGCCGCACAGCTGCTGTGGGAAAGTCAGTTGGATCAGCCACAGACGGTAGAGGAGCTCATCCAGAAATTGCGCAACCGGTACGGAAATCAAGAAGAGAGATTTTTGCACCAGGTCCAACTGCAGGCAACCAGGCAAAGAGCAAACGATGACCTAGGGACCCTTGTGCAAGAGATCCGACGTCTTGCCACTTTAGCGTTCGACGGAAGTCCGAGTTTGCACAGCGAAGCAATTTCGATAAAGGCTTTCCTAGACGGTATGTTTGACCGTAAGATAAGCTCCCGCGTGTTGGAACATAGTCCAACGACGTTGGATCAAACATACAGGCTAGCGGTGCGATTAACTGCTTACCAGAGGGCAGAACGGGATTCTGCACGCCATGAGGACAGAAATAGGAATCGAGTACAAACGGTACGCGAAACTGAAACCGGTTTCGGCTATGATAGCAGACAAAACGGTGATCGTGCGAGAGGAACGCAAGGCCAATGGTCGACGGACCGAAGACAAAGGAATAATGGCAGAAGAGAACCAGCTTCACAAGGCAATCGAAATATGAATAGAGGAGCTGATCAGCATTGGAGAGGACAAGGGGCGCAGAATTATCCAGTCAACCGGAACTGGAATTCACAGATGCAATGTTGGACCTGTGGACAGCCAGGCCATAGAGCAGCCGAATGCCAATATAGAGGTTACACAGATGATTATGGGTATACCGAAATACCTGAGGATGGAGTTACATATCGAAACCGATCGATAAGGAGTTACAGGGCAAGGGAGGCCACTGTAATGAACTTACAGTCGACGGACAATGCAGCCAAGCCTTACTTGAAAGTACAAGTAAAGGGTCGGACTGAATGGATGCTAGTGGATACCGGGTCGAATTTTTGTTTGGGGAATGCAAGGTTGTTTGCAAGAGCCGAAATCCGACCGACCAGACAACGAATTTTTGCAGCCAACGGGTTAGAATTGACCGTTGTCGGGCAGACGGAAGCCAGAATTCTGATTTCCGGTAGAACACACTACATGAGGTTGATATTGGCAGAAGAAATTGAAGGAATCATTGCAGGAATGGATTTCTTGAGACAAAGGGACGTAAAGTGGAACTTCAGTGACAATTGGCTGTATATCAAGGGACGACGTGTAGTAATACACTATAAAATGCGGAGGGGTGAATGTAACTCGGTCCACGGTATGCGTGGAACGCCGGCAAGAGTACGTTGCCACCCCACCAGACCGGCCGAGTTGGAAAACGATGGACAGCCGAGGGGCCCAGAGAGCCTCAGGAGGGAATTTGAAACCACAACTAGCAGTTTAATGGAGAACCAATGGGAAGCTGAGACTACTCTTTCCAAAAGGGAGAGGGAAGAGAGAAATGTGCTGTTGGGTAACGCCCATAAACCATTTGTCACAATTATGTCAAAAAGAACACCTAACAGAGAGATCACTATAGATTCCCGCGACAAATTACAGACGCCGCGTGAAACAAAAGAGAACTCTCATTCCGTTGATAGCAGAGCGCGAGGTGGTAAGAAAAGAAAGAGTCAGCGAAGGTTGGAGTATAACTGTATTCAGTGGCAATTACGAACTTTATCGGTAAGAGACGAGATGGCAACCTGGAACGGCAGCAGTAATCCCGCAATGGACAACAGAGAGCCAGTACCGGAGGTCGAGTTGAGCGATTCGTTGGAGGCCTGGCTTGGTCAAGCCGCCGACGACATTCTTGGACGAGCGTCTACCCCGCAGGGACCAGAGAGGAACGAGACCGGAAGTAGACCGTCGGACACCTACTCTCCCATCTCTTCCGTGAGTGATGACGTGGTCCTCCTGGACGTACAACTACCACCGTCACCACCTGTCGCCGCGCAGCCGATGCCGTTGGTGTATCTATCCCACCCCACCTGGAAGATCCATACCGCTGGACTCCTCTGGCGCATCTTCCACCACTTTCAAACGCAGGGACACGTGGGTCTTCAGCCAACGGACATGCCGCTGATCCGCAACCTGGTGCCACCATCAGGACTGCCAATGGATATCGAGCCGATAGTCCTTTGTATGATCCACACCTTGGCGAGCCAGGAGGGTGTAGAAGAAATCCTCAGAGACTGGTACCGACGAGAGGGCCGGATGCAGACCGTGCACGTCGCGAATGGACACCAGCTCGCACCCCGTCTAACGCCCTGGAGCGAAGGACAGCCTTGGTCCTTCGGAACCTGGTCGTTAAGCACACTGCTGCTGAACAGATTCCTGAGCCAGCCGCCCGGAGTTCGAGAGGAACAGTTCCTGGAAGGTCTCACGGATGTATTTGCCAGCGTCAACCACGAGGGATGGATCGTGGAGATTTTGACCGCCACTTTGTTCTTTGTCAAGAATTCGGCGTGGGTTTGGTCTTTCCTGTTCAGACCACAACAGTAAGGACTAAACACTGTACTTATGGTGGAAACAGTGCGGACGAAGGACAAAAAGAGACATGAACGCTGTCTGAGGAACTGTCCGGATTGTCTATCAAGACATTTGAAACTATAGTAGTTAGAAATATATATACTCGAACGTAGAATCATGTTGCCTAATTAATCGAAGTTTGCTTAGAAGTAGCAGTGCAAATGAACGGAACTGTGACTAATAGGGCGATTGCCTAGAGTCCAGAGGATTGTAGTCAGATATACTACGTAGAAAAGATTTGCAGTAAGATTGTTTTATTCTGTTATTGACATGCTTAAGCTAATGCATCGTGCTAACGCAACGAATTAATTAAGTAGAGGTACATAACTGGACCGTGAACGATTAATGGATTAAACGTAATTAGCCTGAGCCACTGAATAGTTTAATCTAGACGGCAGTGCATTAACTAGCCACAAAAGAATGTTTGGTTAAGTAGAAGCCGTAATTGATCGTAAAAGAATGGACGTATGTTATGCTTAGAGCACGGAACATAGGCATGTGAAGTACTGAAAAGATTTGCTTAAGAATTGCTTTGATTATTATGTTCAGTTATTATCGTAGTCTTAGTGCGTATGGCTAAACCGACTATAATTGTCGCTTAATGAATTTTTGTACGCAGTAATGGAATCGAATTGGACTGTACGTGATTATGAATTTATGGCTGTTAAACGACGAAGAACAGTATAGGACTTGTAGGTTTAAGCATACAGGAACGCTTGCGATTTAACTGTGTATAACATGTAGGCTGGCTACTGATTTACTATGGACCACGATGAGAATCTGATATATATATATGTGTAATCTGTGCCATGTGGAATGAATGCCTACAGATGAAGTTGCTGGTATATCTATCTGTACTGTGTAACTGCGAACGAAATGGAGCAACGCAGACACTAGTGGAACATTAACATAAAATATGTGTGGATATGCATAGAAGTGAATATGTATATGAGCTTGACTGACTGCATAAAGAAGATGTTGATGTGATGAAATGCGTGTGGATAAACGTGCGTACATGGACTTTTGCATTAGTTGGACTCAAGTACGGGTCTTTACAGGTTCATGAACATTCGTAGAGATTTGCATAACTGTTTAGAATAAGCATAATTAGCCGTTGTGTGGAAGGAGTGCATACGAATGAATGTACTAGCTGTATGGCATGTGTACGACGATGACTGTATAGGAATCGGCCAGAGGTCATGATCCCGCCGCTCATGGGGAGCGCAGGCAGCCACCAGCCGCGGATAGAAGCCAGGCACCCTGCAACGCAGGCCGGCAGCCGATGCATGCACAACGAGAAATCGAAGGAAATGGAAGTTTGTTCACGCGAAAGCGCAGTAGGGAATTTAATAAGTGGAAAAGAGTTTGAAAGTACACTCAATTCCTCTTATTGCCGTCTCGTAGAACGAGACTAACTGTGGTCGGTTGGAAGTGTGAGGCTTTACTACTAAGCCCCACTAGAATTATGTAGCTCCAGAGATAATTCAACAGAGATTTTCTAGCGCTGCCAGAAAGAGAGGAAAGGAGGAAGAGGAAGTATGGAATCGTCGCATACAGCCTGCAGTGAGCGCAGGCAGTCGAGCGCTCGACCAATCGCAAGAGGCCAACGCGACAGCTAGCGACATCGCGCGGCCACGCGGCGATCAAAACCGCCGAGCACTGAAGAGTCGGGGCAGTCCGACAGAAGCGCTACGGAGGATTAAGCTTGCTAGTCACGTGACGCCCGTGAGACCGGAAGAAGTTGGAAATGCCTTCCGTGTGCTTTCGAGAATCTACAGATATAGTCGTTGATATAGCCGTATTGGGAGCCGTATAGTATTAGGACCGGAGTCCTACGTATTCTGTGAAATTCTAAGACAGGAGTCTTAATGCCTGTAGTTTGAAGTTATGATCGAGATGAATTGCGCTTAATGTACGACGCATCCTGAGAGTTTAATGCCATTGAGTTGCATTGATCTACGACTACTGTTCACGCTGTGTCGACCCTGGTTTACGTTACCTGGAGGTAATTACGACGTCGTCAAATCTCTCCGTCCACGCGGCCACTCTACGCACTGCGCAGCCAACCACTGATTGACGCGCTCCGTCAAGTCAGACCGACGTCTTCGCCGCGCTTAGCATTGGATTGCGTTATCTGGAGATAATTAATCGAGACGAAGTAGGCCTCTCTGTCTACGCGTCCACTGTCCGTCGCTGTGCAGCCGCTCGACAGCCGTCGCCGCTCAGTCAAGTCCGACAGACGTCTATGCGCCGCTTGTGAGGACTGATGCCGATGCCTAGAGACGTATAGGAGGATTGACTCGTCTGAACGGTATAGTGAACCCCTTTTTGGCTACACGACTGGTGTATTATTAAGGGATAAATTGAGGGAGAGGTATTGCTTAATTGCACACACCGCCTGACTAACGGACTGACGAATGTATGATTGTTGTGCATAACTGAATTGATTGAAAACGTGTTACTGAAGGATTGCCAGTATTGAAATATAATACGTGTATTGTGGATTATTGTCGAGTGTATTGAATAAGAGTGAAAATTGACATGTCTTTAGATTCTTTGTGTCCACTAGAAGGTGAGGGAGAAGGTATAGGCCCTAGCGATAGACATGCCCCGTTGGCCGCCACAGACCCGAATACCACCTTGATGGAGAGGATGTTGGATGGACTAGGTACACTGTCTGGCCAGGTCAGACAGAGTAATGAGAGTGGGGAACATAGGATGAACACTCTGGCTGGTCAAATGAGACAGAGTAATGAGAGTGTGGAACATAGGATGAACACTCTGGCTGGTCAAATGAGACAGAGTAATGAGAGTGGGGAACAGAGGATGAACAGCCTAGTCAGACAAATAAATGATAATGTAGACCGGAGACTGGACGATTTGGCCACGTCCTCTGCACAGGAGTGGACCTCTCTAAACCGTCAGTTGGAGGAACTGGCCCATAGACAGTTCGATATGGATGAAGTGTTATCCACATTGGTAGGCAGACCTACCGTGTTGACTACAGGTCCCATAAGTAGATTACGGGATGCAGAGGTAAGAGTTGAGGTCGCCCAACCAAAGGACCCAATTCGGTCCCGAACAGGACCGGAAGCTGCCTCGATAGCAGCCGCGCCTTCACTCGTTGCCGCCACGTCAGGAAAGAAGGATAAGGGTATAAGTGACCAAACAGGACCTGTAGGACTTGAATCCGTGAGAAGAAGTGCAAGACTGCTGGCCAAAGGCAGTCAACCGGTAAGGAGCACTTCGGTCTCCTTTCCCCTGCATGTAACGTGGACTTCTGGTTCCGGTCGATTAGCTGGCGGCGAGGACAACGCGGTCGAGGTACTCCCACCAATACCCAGTGACCTAGCGAATCCTGGGGGGAGGTTGCCCACGATAGACCCCACTAGAGGGTACGACGGCCAATTGCGTTACAATAAGTTTGCCCTGTTTTATTCAAGGTGAAAAAGATTTTGGTTTTGTTGGGTATGATTAGCTGCAACACAAATTTGTCAGGCATTGGCGCATGTTGACGGCTATTTGTAGCATCTCCTCGTCGGTCAAATCTCGTATTCCAGCAGCCTGCATGCCAAAGTCAGCATCGTCACCAACACTTTCACAACACTCGTCTGTCCCATCACTCTGAAAATCGCTCGGGTCATCGGTTGGCCAATCTTCGGCAATGCAAACAACTTTATACTACAAATCGATCACTTAAAAAAAATGCTGCATGCCTACCTGATTAATGGAAATTAGCTATAACCTACCCTGCCGGATATTCTTTTTCACTGTTAGTTAAGGTTTTCGGTTTTTCTTTATATTTTCATAGTGTTTTGAATCGAGTTAATCATTTACTGTGTAATATGTACTATACTGTTTGCATTGCTGTACGAAACTTGATATTGCAATATTTATCAAGGATTTAGCTAATTCATATTTCTGAAATGTTGTTCTAGGTGTCCCTAGTTAGCGGGATCTTGATCCCTTTTGGGACTCCTCTTGCGGCCAATCCTGATACTTTATGTTGAAATGTTATGTGTTTTTTTCATTTGGCTTCAATAAAAGAGATTTGATTGATTGATTTGATTGATCATTAACAGCGGCGGCTCCTGACATGCACAGAGTGCGCGGAAATGGAACAACGGAGTAGGCCTACAAGTACATTCCGACAGAACCAACCTATGCGACATCGTGTTCTTCAGTAATTCGAAATAATAATTATTATAGGCCTAGGCCTAATCCAGGTGTACTCAGGTGTATCCTGGTGTAATCCAGGTAAACATGCAATGCATCCATGGAGCAATTCTAAGACTGACGCTGGTTCAATGCTTTCGACAGCCATTAACCGGATCCATGTGGAAGGTAGGGAGGCAGCGTCTAAGCGGGTTTACTTTCACCAAATAGGAAGTTAAGTGCAGGCTGGAAAAAGTGGTCAAACAGGGTTTACATTTCCTGGATCTTTCGGAAACTTTTTCCAGTTTTCTTGCCCCTAGTTATGGCTATGAGTGTGATTTCTGGCAGCAGGAGACTTTTGCCATCGCAGGCATAGACAGCCGACAGTTGTAATATCTTCGAAGGTCAGTGTTATTGAGTTCGTATTTGACGCCCACAGAAGTAAGTAAAGAATAAGGAAAATAATAATAATATTCCTATGCTCTGTCCCATTTATGTGTTCATAATTGCATTGAATCGGCTTGCCATTATCTTTGTCTTAGATGCTAGTTTTGTAAGCATTGCTGAGAACAACTGTTCGCTTTTCCTGCAGATGTGTTGTAGTGTAATAATGCAAATCTCCAAAATATGTCGATGCCTCCAGCTTAATTATCGACGCTATATCAGATCAAGTCCTAGGCCTTCCGAATTAGACCAAGACATCCCTAAACCTTCCATTCACCTACCACTGCACGAGCCTTTGCCTTCATTGACCCTGCACTGTGGAACTAGCTCCCTCCTTCGACATGTTCCTCCTTTATTAAATGCTGGGCCAAGTGCCTCTTCGTTGTCTCATAACCGCTTTCTTTTCTCTGGGTCTCTCGCACTGGGAGCGCCTCTGATTGGTGTGCACTCTGAGATGCACTATATAAATTTATAGATGCAATACAATACTGACTCCTCATCACCCGCTTTGACCTCCGATTCCTCTGTGCAGGTCAGAATCTAATGTTGTTAATATATGCCACACAAAACAACTGATGACTCATGAGATATTTTAGTTTCCTGACCCCAATATCTTTGCAGTTGCTTAGCTGAGTGGGTTAGAAGACAAGCTATGGGCTGGGGTTTGAACCCTAGCGACTCGCAACCACTAAGTAGGCCTACTGCCTTTGACCCACATCTCTCTTTTTATAGCCACTTCACCAGTCTATCATGTTCCTGCTTCATGCACATTCGAGACCTCCACCATATCTGATCCATGCTTGACTTTAAAACTGCCTTCACTATTTTACCTCCATTGTCAACTTTAAGCTTGATTACTGCAATTTCGTTCTCAACCTTGAATCCACCCAAATTAAGAACAAATTCACTTCTAAGTCCTATCTCTAACCTAAAGTTACTTACAGTACTCGAAGCCCAAGTCTTGGCAGCTTCTTGAACTCCACCATCCAGCCACCCCGCTCTACTCAATCATCCTCCTATCTCACTTCTGCCCGAGCCCAGTCACTATTTGCTTCAAGTTCATCAAACTGCTTCCTGATTCTGGAATGATCTTCCTCTGGAATTCCACAAATTTTCAGTTATTCTGCCAGTATTGTTTGCTGGTGTTTTCTGGTCTTTACTCTTTAGCAAATTTTAATGTAAGAACAAAACTGATTGCAATAAACTAAAAATTGTGTCTTTCATAACGACCCCTAAGTGTTGTTCAATTTAAAAAAATTTGGTTTCTAAGCATATTATGTGAATTGGAACTAGGGTTTTGTGGAACAGTTGAATTCATCACTTACAAAAAGTGGGAAACTTAACAGTGACCACTGACCACTGGTGGTCTTGGTGGTAGTATTATCCTGATTATATGTTGATGCTTATTTTGATTATTAGGGCAAATACTAGAGACCAGAATTTAATAAAGGTCCCACCGTTTTCAATTGTGATCTAATGTGCCTGGTATGTAATAGCTTTGGGTAAGTTGTTACACAGAATTGCCTTTGTCATTATGGAGCCTACATGGTAATTCAATACAGGTGATGGAAAGGACCCAAGTCCAGAACATTTATGAGAAGGATTACATAAAACACTCTGGTCAATGTTGAAAACTGTTTTGGTCAATGTTGGAAACTGTTAACCTCCTTAGCGTTTCATTTTCTCCCAGAAAAACGAGCCAAAAACGTTGCATTGTTTTACGTATGCATGTATATGCATGAATATACATGTGTAGGTATATAATTATGTGTATATGTAAACATGCATAGCTATATATATATATATATATATACATGTGTAGGTATAATTATATATAATTATGTAGGTATATATGTATTTATATATGTATATGTATGTATGTATGTATGTATGTATGTATGTATGTATGTATGTATGTATGTATGTATGTATGTATATATATATATATTATATATATTTACATTGCCATCTATGTGTGTAAATATATACATGTGTAGGTATAATTATATATAATTATGTAGGTATATAACTATATATGTATGTATGTATGTATGTATGTATGTATGTATATATATATATATATATATATATATATATATATATATATATATATATATATATATATATATATATATATTTACATTGCCATCTATGTGTGTAAATATATACATGTGTAGGTATAATTATATATAATTATGTAGGTATATATGTATTTATATATGTATATGTATGTATGTATGTATGTATATATATATATATATATTTACATTGCCATCTATGTGTGTAAATATATACATGTGTAGGTATAATTATATATAATTATGTCGGTATATATGTATTTAGATATTTATATGTATGTATGTATGTATGTATGTATGTATGTATGTATGTATATATATATATATATATTTACATTGCCATCTATGTGTGTAAATATATACATGTGTAGGTATAATTATATATAATTATGTAGGTATATATGTATTTATATATGTATATGTATTTATGCATGTATGTATGTCTGTATGTATGTATGTATGTATGTATGTATGAACCCGAACGTGACTCGGGGTTAACCGCTTTTGCATAGAATTCCCGGCCCGAGTAACGTTCGGGGTTAACGCTAAGGAGGTTAAACCTTTTCATAAAGTTGCTTTACAGCTGTAGAAGTCTTATCATTTTTATAAATAATAAATTAGTTTTAATTGATTATTGGTTTCAGATCTTTCATGTGAACTACAAGAATTTTGTTTCGTGGCTGTTTCACAGTTTGATCTTGATTTCAATTGACCAGACGTCCGAGGCACATAATGGCTCCTGCTGATCCATCATACAGCATCTGGGCTCAGGATGATTATGATTCGCCAGATCTTTTGCTTGACTGCCTTCTTCCCAATGGAATCATCATTCAGATGGTTGTACCAAAGGATGCACTCATCTCCTCAATCAAAATGGTTTGCCATCAACTTTTCTATGCATTATTTCACTTATTTACAGTTTAAGTATTATTTTAATGAGCTATTTAAATTTTGCAACATGTGCTTTAATGAGTTTATTTCTTTTTGAATTTTAGAAATACATGTATGAAGAAATTATCACCATGTTTAAGAGTGCTTATGTTACTAAACATTATGGTCGTATTGTATTACCGGTAGTGTCCTATATGAGCTGCTGGCATTTAATTTTGTTATTGTGATGCTGTACTGCTGTGTGTGCTCTGCCATCATTTCTCTGTTTGCTCTAACCCTTTACCCGTTTATTAAAAAATTTCAAGGTCTGCCTGCACCGCTCAATTATATATGCGTAAACATGCTGTGTCAGGTTTGAAAATAGCTGACTGGTTTTTAACTAAAAATTTAAATGCAAAAATGTTTGTTGTTGTTATTTTTATGGCCCTTATACAGACCATAATAGTAAAGACTTATACTTGAAAATAAGTCATGAGTAATGTTTCTCTGTGTGATAAACATTACAACATAGCACTACTCAGAGTGAAACATCAAATTTTGGAAAAAATATTGTGTCCAACAGTGGCCATAGCACAAAACATTTGCAGTTCAGGTTTCTGCACAACAGGCCTACTTTGCAGTAATACTAGTGCAAAAACACTTTCAATTTATCATTGTTTGTGTCTGTCAAATTTGTTCAAACGAAAAAATCCTTTGGAACCTGATGGCTTTGAAGGCAGCATTGCAGCCCATGCATTAGTTTTCCTGACAATGTTTGAAACTAACTCTTCCCAAAAAACAGCTCTAAGTACTGAAGTGGATCACTTGTGTCACTAACATCAATTTTTCTATCACAACTGCCCATAAAGTTATCCCTCTAACATGGAATTGTTGGACGAGTGGACCACCTGAGAGTGAGGCTATCATCAGGTGCCACATTTTCACCATCAGGTTCTGAGTCTGACTTTGGTGCTGTCTTGAGCATCTTCATTTGGGTCTAAGAAGCTGTCCTATAAGTCATCCAAATCATCTAGTTCTGATAAATCTGATTTATTAAAAATGAATCTTCAGCTAAAACTATTTTAGAAATTGTTTTAGAACAACATTGACGTAATGCATACAGAAGTTTCATGTCTCAGCAGAATGTGACATTTTTAGGGTTTTCAACGACTGCAAACATTATTTTTCAACTAGTCAAATCAATACTAAAAATATAATGTAAATATAGAACACCATAGATGATCTAAATAAGGGAAAAAATCATAGAGTAATAAAAAAGCAAGTTAATTTAGATTAAACTGTAGGGGAAAGGTTAGGACTATGATCCACGAGTTATCTCGGGGCAAGCGCTGTAGGCTCAATTGACACTGGCTAGTATACTCGGGGCAAATGGGTAAGAGCCTTAGAGGTAACTCATAAAAATCTATGGGATACTCATATGACCAAAATAAATCAACTGAGGTTGAACACTTTTATTTTTAGACCCTAAACAAAGCTTTTGTGTATGTTGTTAACACAATAAACGAATATATGATGATTGCATATTTATTTCTCTATTCTTTTAAGTAAGATTTTCTGTTTTTAAAGGATCTGTTGGCTGAGGCAAGAAAATATCCTCTGTATCATTTGCTGAAACAAAACACGGATATCTACATCTTCACTTGTGTCAACGAAGTTGCAGTCAGGGTAAATATTTGCCATTAACATTTTGACATTAGCTTCAGAACATTGAAAGAGGAACACCAGTTTAAGCAGTATTACCAAAGATGACTCTAGTACAGATCAGGGCACGGACCAAGGTAGTAATTGCATGAGGGGGAAGCAACTGGCTGATAGTGCAAAGTGGATGCAATGATAAAGGCATGAACATTGAACATGGTCAGTTAAAGAGAGAACTGGATCCAGGATGACTTCGATGTCACGGATTGAGGTAGAGAAACGGACGCCGGGAAACCTGAGGCGGAGGTACTCTGTATCAATCCTGGTAAGCTGGACAAGCTGCCAAGCTAGATGATCTGAGTCTTGTCCATGTTGAGGCCAAGCCGATTTGAGGACATCCAGAAGTCCAGAACCGTGGAGGCCTCCAGAATCTGCCGAGATTGTTGAGCCATGAATGAAGGCACATTGATGGGACGAAGCACCCAGGGGAAGGAGAATGCTAGCCAGAGATGCTGTATACAGATTGTAAAGAAGAGAGTCAAGAACAGAGCCCTGGGTAAGACCATAGGGAATGTGGGTCTAAGCTGTGAGTGTGGGCCCAAACAACAGGAATGAATGAAACCAGAGGAGGGCAGAGTCAGTAATGCCAAAAGATTTGGATAACCGTTTTAGGAGAATAGCATGGTCAACAGTGTCAAAGGCGGCACTGAGGTCATAAAGGACGACTAAGGTGACATGGCCAAAGCTAGGAGGCACATTGTTAGTGACTCGTTGATTGTGACTCTGTTGAATCATGGGAAGCCATGTGTGAGAAGTCATGAGTATTTATTTTATTTTTGAAGGATTGCAGTAAGTCAAAGTTTACTTACATTAAGGATTTTTGGGTTGGTCACTGTAGGTCAAAGTTTATTTACATTAAGGATTTTTGGGTTGGTCACTGTAGGTCAAAGTTTATTTACATTAAGGATTTTTGGGTTGGTCACTGTAGAGTTAATTGACTCACAGATTCGACCACGTATCATGTATCTGAATGTTTATGCAGTGTATTTTTAAAGAATTTAAAAAGTGACACCTTAGTAAATTTTGCTTTCTTTGAGGCCGCAATTTATCTTCAGAAGTGCTTCTAAGTTGTCAGACTTGAAATACTGATGTGGGTGAACTCTGCATTTTGTGCCCTTGATTATGACCTTTGTTTAATACGGTAGATACTACGAGGGGTTTACAACTTACATTTATGTGCATCCTCTGTTTGGCAGTCACTCTAAATGGCTCTCAGGTGTTTCTCTTTATGTAGTCTACTCAGAGTGGCATGGAATATGTACACATACCTTACTCTTACCTGTAGACATAACTGATTGAGTTATTTAAAAAATCTGACACTCATCCACTCAGTGATTGTATTTAGTCAAAATCATCCTGCTATGGTTTTCTGTTCACCTGTGTGTCAGGTTGCCCTTATTGCTCCACTTGAAGGTGATCATGCATTTGATTCGTTTCACTGCAACAAAATTACTGTCACTGTGAGTCTGTGACTTGCAGATAACAGTAATAAATGCCTAAATATGTAAGTTTTACATTGCAGCAAAGTAGAAGTATTTCAGAATGGGTGAAATATGACTTTGTTGAAAGTAGAAGTATTTTCACTTTTTTATGATGTACATACAAGTACTGCAACACTAGGGTACAGTAATGCTCTACTTTGACTTTGTTACTGATCAACAATGAATGCAATCGGCCCTTCAGTGAAACTGTTGTTTTGTACTTTGTGTTATATATGTTTACTTTTATATGTATGACTTTTTAGGTTGAGTTGGAAGATGAGACAAGGCGGCTTTGTGATGTTCGTCCTTTTTCACCGCTGCTACGACTTATCGAGTCACCAAAGCACTCAAGTGCACAGAACAGAACAGAGAAAATAATAAATGCTCAGATCAGCATTCTCATGGGAAAAGGTATGACATTTTTTGCTACAGTGGTCAGTGGAGACTCGTAGGATCGCCTCAGAGTTTTCCTAACCAAGAGGTATCCGACTGTGAGTCTAGTGAGAATGTGGAACTTTGATATAAATAATATACTTTAGTAGAACTAATCTGACCTGTAAACTGACTTATAAAGTCCATCAAATGATACGATGGACTTTATAGGTCTTTGGTCATCTTGCCTGTGCCTAAATATTACATAGAGTCCAGTACTCATTGGAACACAATTCATTATAACTAGGGCTGTTAACGATAAATTGTTTTAGTAGTTAACTATTTAAGAATTGACAATTAATTAATAGTTTATTGTGATTAGGTATATTTCCTAATAAGTAATGACAAATACAAAATTAACATTATTAATTGTTTATCTTTTAATAGTATTAATAATATTTATTGCTAGTTAGTAGTTAGTTACTTAGTAGTTATTTGTTCATATTAGTAGTCTTCTTGACGTTTTTCAGTTCAAATGTCTTCCTTCAACCAATTACGTAATTACATATTCAAGTAAACAAACCAGCATGTGAACACTGCTAGGTTAACGCTATGACTTGTAATCATACTGCGTTCAAGTCAGTTTGAATCAGTAAACGAAGATTATAGTTTCTATTGAGCAATGTGTTTTGTTGACAATATAACCGGCTGAGGTAAAAGTCTCTCACATGGAACTGAATGGCCATAATACCAGGGCACCTTTGATCTTTGATTACAACTGAGCTACTGCTGTGACAGAGGAATTCTCATGTTGGAGAGCCCAAACTTTACACAAAACCTGAGTTTCTGCTGATCATATCAATGTGTCTTGTAACTAAATTGGATTTTTAGGTCACAATAATTGTGAATATTATTTATCAGTAAGTAAATCTAATGAAACCAATCCAAAATGTGGAAAATTCTATGTTAATTAGCTTGACTGAAAATTTGATATTTGTGAAAAGCAGTTGGGTCAAATGTACCATGATCGAATGATATGTTGTTGTCATTGGTTTGTTTTTGTGCAGGATTGCATGAACTTGATTCCATACAGGATCCTGAAGTGATTGACTTTAGGAATCACATGAGGAAAGTGTGCGAAGATATTGCAGTGGCCAAAGAAAGCCAGGTGATGAAATGGATTAAACATGCTGTGTTTTTTTATTCATATTGAGTTGTAAAATGCACGTGATGAGTAAGACTTTCAGCATGGACCGACTCAACATATATGGCACTTGCAACTGTGTGCGATATTCTCGTATATAAGTGTTGTGGTGTCTTCTCTTTTCTGTCATCAAGGGGTTAGAGGTCATATCAGTGCTTCTCACTGCTTTTATCAACAGAATCGCTATGATGCCATGTTTTGACAAGCAACCTATGAGTTACTGATGTTTTTGTTTTGATCATTTTGGTCAAATGTAGGGGTGGTTAGAAAGGGCGATGTGCTACTTTCCTCCGGATTTGTCGCCGGTGCCTAAGTTGCCACCATTACTGCTATCTAAACTGGATGGCGGAAACTTGCGAATTATTGTCCGAATTGGAAATCCTGAGGTTCGTATCGAGTCTCTTTCAGTTGAAGATGGTTAAACTGTATTTTTTATTTTACAGTGTTGCTCATATTTTATATGAAATTTTAAATGATTCTAATCATTTGTCAAAATTTACCAAAAACTACTACCCGGTATGTAAGTTTGTATTCACTGATTATTTCTAAATATTACAAGGTAACTTGCGTTATAGGCGCGATATTATTAGATATATATTATTGCTATGTAGGCAGTTTAATTTCACAGTCCTTACACACTGAGCTGTCAAAGATTTTACTCGGTCACGTGGATATGCTAAAGATATTCGTTTTATTATATGACAGGTTGACAGACCGCAACCAGTTACAATAGAAATATGTTAAGAAATCAAATTCAAACAATAACAAAAATCAGACAGGTGTGCAGTCAGGTGAGACCTAGGGCAAGCGTTTGTAAAGTACTCGAGGGATAAAGTTCTTCACGTCCTTAGCAGGCATTGCAATAACTAAAAAAAACGCGTAATACAGATTAGATCGAACTTCGCGCGTGGCTGCCGTCATAGGCGCCCATCCCAAACTCAGAAAATGACTTTAGAATCATCAAGATCAAGCTTTATACTTTAGGGCCTATGCAATAAGAGAATATAGTGTTTTCAACTGTAGTTGTAAAAGAGTCTTTTTACAATGACTTCTAAGATACAAGGTCTTCACTCAATGGATGAAAAATGTAGTAGTTACTGTTTGCATATTGTAACTCAGAACTTTTTATTCATGATTAATTTGATTGATTCTTTGTATCAAGGTTAATTGAGTGAGTTCCTCACGTCTGTGTTGTGCATCCTTTGAGCCTAAGGCGAGATTGTGTGTTTTACAGGTGTCATCATACACATTTCAAATTCATGTCAATGCAATGCCGGATGAGCTGGTGCGCATGACGCTGGACAAACGTGCCAAGACAATGGGTGCGTCAATGCCAGATTCTTCTCAGTTTGTGCTCAAAGTGTGTGGCCTGCAAGAGTATCTTCTGGGTGATTTTCCCTTGGCTCAGTTCATGGTAAGAAACTTCCACTTGCAAATGATTTCAGTTAGCTAATGCTTGTTCACAGATGTTCTTGTGTTGCTTTCCCATGATTTGTGTTGTTTTGATGCCTTAACCATAATTGTAGACTCAGGGGGCGGTGGGGGCAACCGGGGCATGTGCTCCCCAATAATTGAGGAGGTGGCATTACCTCCCCCCAAAAGCCAGAGGAGAATTTCTTGAAATATTGAAAACTTCTTTAGAAACAGACAAAGTACTTATATACTATTTAGAATTCCATGATGAAAACAGAGATTTATTTATATCTTCAGTATTTTAAAGGCTTCAGTATGAAACAAATTTGCATCCATTTCACACATATTACGTAACACTGGAAGAGCACATGATGTCATCAGTTTTTCGTTCTGACTGTCCAGATTCCCATGCTGCCCATTATTTTGGACAAGTTGACTCCAGTGCTCGTGACATTGTTTTTACAAGGTGTTGCATGTTTTGGTTATTTAATTCATAGTTTAAGGAGAAATATTAGCATAGACGTAATACTTGTTTTGGAACATGTGGAATTCCCTGCTGCAGTCACTGTATTTCTGAGCTTGTTCAATGTCATTCTTATCAACTAGCCCAGCGGTTCTCAACCTGTGGGTCGCGACCCCCACAGGGGTCGCCTTACGATTTCCCAGGGGTCGCCTGGGACCTTCAGAAATTTGTAAAAAAAATTGTCAACATAGTCTCTTAATATTTAATGTTCTGTAAATATTATTACTACACTAACTACCAGTACTACACTAAGCTTACAGCGACTTAAAATTAATTTTTACTTAGCAGCCAATTTAATTTAATTTTTGCCATATTAGCTTTGAAATCGGACTTAGACTCGATCTTTTATGACTTGGACTCGGACTCGAGCAACTCTGGACTCGGACTCAACTTAGGTGGATTTGGACTTGACTCGGACTCGGCTTAGGTGGACTTGACTACATCACTGTCAATTGGTGCCAAGCTTGGCCTCTTTTAGTTCCAAATTCGGAATAAGTTTTGTTAAACGTGCTTAGATAAGAGTCCTGGCTTGTTGTTTTGCATGAATGGCTGTGTCACTGTTGTCTTATGCAGTCACCCAATAAGATTTTCTTTAAATAATACCTAATATCGTTTTTGTGTACTGTTACTTTTCAGTCTTATTATGTTGAAATTTTAAAAAATCTTCTTTCTTTGAGAGATGGTTTTGTTTGTGTGTGTGTTTGTTTCATTGAATGTCTTTTGCAGTATATTCGTCGATCAATAACAAAAGGACAACATCCTGAAGTGATTGTTGTGAGCCAGGAGACTGCATTAGGTATAAAGAAACCTTTTGTTGCTTCTCTTTTGAAAAGCTCTCTTCAGTTCTTATGTCCACAACTCATTGTTCACTTTCATGATGATGCTCATCAGTGACTTCGGTGACTTTGCTGCACGTGCTTGTTGTAGGGTTTATTGATTACATGTGTGCATATGGGAACAATAAAGTACTACTACTATTAGTACTACTACTACTAGTGCTTTTTTTCTAGGTAAAAGGGTTCCGGAACTGAACATATTCAGAACAATTATGGAATATTATATTCTGTGGACCATAAGGGAATATCGTCTGCTAATATTTGTATTTTATATATATCAAATTATCAGTATCAATAAACAATGAGAACACTGAAATTAAATTAAAGTAACTAAATATTAATAAATATTTAAATTAACTAAATATTTTCATTGCTGAAAAAGGTCCCGGAACGCCATTCCAGAGTGATTCATCTGAAAACCGCTGATGCATTTTATAGTGATAAGAGAGATGATGGTGACAAATTATATAACTAGTGATACTAAGAAGATATTTTATCAAAAATAATAATAGTTTTAATTAGACGGTGTTGCTGTACTGATAGCAATGGTAAGGGTGGTTTAAGTGCACATATGACCATAAGACAGAACAGTTTTGTCATGTCACAGCACTCTTAGGTGAGATCGGTGTGACTTGGTAGTGCCTGCATTGACAGCTTTATTAAAATGATCATTTTAATGTTGATAACTACAAATATGATTAGGCCAAAACAAAATAATGGTGTGTTTCCGGTAACCCGACCGACCCACTTTTTTAGGCCCGACTGGGAAAATTTTGTGAAAACATTTTTCAAAAAAAAAATTAATTTTTCAAAAAAAATTTTTTTTTTACATTTTTTCACAAATTTTTTTTTTATTGACACATGAATTTAACCTTTGGTGCAGATTTGCAACATTGATAACACTGCTTTCCTTGCCAGAGGTATGTAAATAAGGGCACCGTTAATTATCTATGCAAAATTGGCCTTAGCAAGGTGAAATATGATGACGATATATTCGTTTATTATTATACAACGATACAGCATTGCATAAAATTATTTTACAAAATAAAATTTTTTCCTACCTACCTACCCATTTTTTAAAACCACTGTTACCGGAAACACACCTATATTTTTTTTTGGCCTTACAGTGAAAATAAATATGACTGCTTTAGTCACGAGAAAATAACTAAGTCTGCAATTTTCTTTATTTATATGGGACTCCGAGTGCCATAATGATTGTAGCGGTGAGAATTCTTGCCTTGGTGATTTGGTCATAATTATAGTGGTGTTACTGAATTGGTTTGCATAATCATTAGTGTGTTGCCATTGATGGTGATGATCTTTAGAACTGCAGAAACTGATATTAATCTTTTGCATGAGTAGTTTTTCTGATGTTCATCTTACTCTGTTAGGTTCCTGCATGAGTTCTGTTGTTTATTCTCTGTTAACTGCTTATGATTCTCTAGAATGTGCTATGAAGATATTTTATTTTTGAAATCTGAAGCCAGATATAAATTTAATTGCTTGAGTTTATGCTTGCAATGTGCCTTTGCCAATTTTATGGGTACTGTATTGGGTATTGTATTGATTTTAGTTCTATTTTATTTCTATGTAAATTCGGCATAGCTAACAAATGCGTTTGATTACAAATTCAGAACTAGATCGTCTTTTGTTGGATGAAAAACACATTTGTACAGACTAGTGAAAGATTTACCCGCTTTGCAGCAAGTAATTTATGCGTAGAATGAAAAGCCAAATTTCAGAGAACCAATGGTGCAAGGAATCATCTGATTAGTGAGATGGATTTTAAGGAAGTGCAAAAGCATATCTAATGTAATCCAGTAATCGTTAAAAGCAGAAAAGGTCGTCATGGTCTGATAGAGAAAGGTTGGTGTATCGCTGCTTACACAGATACTTTTGTGTTTTGTTATTTATTTCATTTCTTGCACTGAACACGAATGTTCATCTTTGAGTCATATATGGAATTTGGATGATCTAATGCATGCAAAGCAATTATTATGAATGATCAGAAACCACGAGGCTGACTCAAGACCCACTTGACTGTGTTGAGACATATCTAATATACTCTAATGATTTCGATAGCTCTGTTTTCTTAATGCACAAGCTATCAGTCGATGGTCTCTTCAGGAGAAACCGTAGTGAGATCCATAGTCCGTTAGAGGAGCCATGTTGAAATCCAGTATGTCAGATAAACCAGAAGCGAAACTACAGAGGGTAATCAAGCTGAAACGGACGAGTTTTAAGTTTAGTTCTGAATGGCAGAGAACTGCAAGAACGCACCCAACTGGGCAGTGAATTGCAAACGTATGGGCCAACCTCCAAGAATGCCAGAGAGCCCCACACTGCTTTGGTGTGAGGCACGTCAAGAGTCCTGGCGTGAGGGCTGAGCAAGGAGTGAAAATAGATTGGCTGATTTGAATGCAATGTTGTTTAAGTATTCGAATGATTATAAACTGAATTCTTTGCTCAATGGGCGGTCAGTGTGTTGAGTGAAAAATTGGTGTAATATGTTGATACCTATGGGCTTTTGTTATGGCTGCTGTCAGAGAAATTTTGAATCTGTTGTAGTTTCTGAAAGTCTGTCTTACCAATCCCAATGAGAAGTTAGTTATAGTAGTTAAGACAGCAAGAAACCAGAGCAGTTGCAAGTGAGACTAAGATGGTAAACTCTGATTCTGAAAATTTCCCGTACATGAAAGTAAGCTGATTTGCATTCGGTTTTACCATGATCTGAGAAGGACACGGTGGAGTCAATAGTTATGCCCAAATTGCAAGTACACGTGGAAAGATCTGCATTCAAGCCACTTAACTGAGCAGACATCAGCAAGTCAAATTTGTGGAGTTGTTGAATTATGCCTAAGTGCAGGAATTCAGTGTTAGAATGATTCAGAAGAAGCTTGTTAATGGCCTTCCAATTCTGAGCATCACCAAAGACAGAAGCATATATATCAGAACCGTGGCATGGAAAATACTTATCAGAATCTTAGGGTATGAAGGATCTCTCAGCTGAAATACAATCACAACAACAGAGATCCAGCAAAGATTCCATTTAAAAACTCCAGTGTACTGTGCTATGCATTTACTGACCCCAAAACGGTTAAGTCCATGTGCTTGCCATCATCAAACCGATGACACCAAATTGCGACATGGCAAGAGATAGTTGAGTAAGAATAGATTAGATTAGATTGTCACTTATTTGTCACTGGATGCAGATGTTGAGCTGTGCATTTTTATTGTAATATTTGTCACTTTGTAATACAGGGTTATGTAGAGATCTAGGAACGTCCAGTCTTGGTATTGCACTTGATTGTGTAACATTCTTCAAGATATCTACAGTGAAGTGCACTGAACTATATTCAAATTATTTATCTATTTTACATTACAGTCTGCTTAAGCTGAATTGCTAACTCACAGTTTAACCCTCTTGTCATGACAGATTACAAGCCACCGATAAGGCCAAGGGGTACAAAGGACAACAAGGCAACAGCTGCCCACCCGATTGTTGAACCTCCATCAAAGGAGCAAGAGAGACTGGTCGCCATTGGTCACTGTCTGTTCAACCTCACCGAAAACTTCTGTATAACTGTTGGGAACATTTCCAACGTTAACATGTCTGATTATTTAAATGTAAGTACAGATTGCATAGATGTAAGTACTTGACTCACTCCAACACTTTGCAATTGGTTGATTGTGATGGATTCATATGTGCACTGATTAAACCGTCCAAGGACTTCCATTTCATAACATAATATGGTTTTCTCAGTCCTTGTTCCATTAATATTTTAGAACCATCTTCAGACTGCTTTCAGCAATAAACTATTCTCACAAATACATTAAATGCATTTATGAGAAGTAGGCAAAAGTTTAAAAGGCCAAAGACAGAATGCTAGAGGTCAGGATGGATTGCAAAAGACCTAAGAGAGATGTTGCTAGAGGAGACAGAACCTTGAAATCAGTATAGAGAGAATGATGATTTATGTAATGAGAAATGTTTGAGAACCTCTGGAAATGATCTATAAGCGTTGCATCAGGATTCAATACTGGCTGGAGACCTGACCATCTGGAATGGTGGCATATAGTGTGTAACAGGCTTCAGTGTGTAACTTTTTGCCTGGACTCGCTTTATTTCTTGGTGAATGGTCCGCAGCACACAGTAAGAGCCCCATCAATCTATACTGATACAAATATTATTATTATCAAACAAAGTAGTTACAATCCATTTAAGAAATGGAATCTGGAAAGGCTCAGAAGTTTTCTTGGATAAGAAAGTCATCGGTCAAATGTACCAGAGATGCATATACTGCAGAGACTAGTGGAATGGATTCCTCCCTCTATAAATGCACTCATGCTCATACTTAGATCAATTTATCATTTTACTCCATATTTGCATCCTAAATTTGTCCTGCCATCAGTCATTGTGGTTTGATTAGAGTTTGTCATTGACAAAGGGCTTCACATTGTCATGAGATGCGAAATTGGCCTATCTGGCTCCTGATTTGCTCTTATGCTTGCTAGATATTGCAATTTGCAACTTTTTTGGTCCCAGTGTCTAATACATGGGGCATGAACCAATGGTGTACCATTGCCACAGTCCAATCAATATACAGTCGGGAAGTCAGTCTGCTGACTGTATACACACTGATATAACATCAGATGGAACTCTGACATCATATATCTGATGTTAGATTTCAATTCTTTCATCCGCTGATTGATCAGTCCATGTATCCTTATTCTAGCTCTCACAGGGTGTATTTAGAACTCTTCTGCTTGCCATTTGTGATTTTATAGTTCCATTTATTCATCCATTCATATATTATTTCATATGTCCTTTGCTTTAGTAACATCCAAAGTGACTGGTAAGTGAGAAGATGTTGATATGCACATTAGTAAACAGTACGTTTTGTTGCAACTCTTGGTTAAAGGAGTTAAACTGCTGGCTTTTACTTCTTTGGCCACCGTGTTTCTTAGTAATAGTGTTGCATGTTGACAGTCTGTTGTTTCGCACTTTTCTGCAAGTGCCATGTAAAAATAAATACTTGGTGAATGGCTACTGGTCAATTGATATGCATTTCTTGTAGGTTAAAGTTCGTGCTTGTCTCTACCATGGTGGTGACACACTATGTTCAAGTGTCAGTACCAAAGACACAATGTTGGCTCAAGGAAGTGCCAAGTGGGGTGAAATGCTGATGTTTGATCTTCAACTTCAAAATGTTCCACGTATGGCTCGACTCTGTTTCATGCTGTACATGCTACCAGATAAACGAAGTGGAAAGAAAACCACCACCGCTCGTAAACTTATGGACAAGAAGAAGGTAACTGAGCCTAGCGAATCGTAGATAGTTAGTTCAAGGCACTTTTATGGCACGTATAATATAATGCTTGTGAAGTTGTTTTTGCATTATAACCGATCAGCTGTAATATGGAAAAACTGTTACCCTAAATTGAAATTTTTGCCTAATGACTTTGCTTTAGTTTTCCAGTGATTTTTGCTCTGAAGCAGCTGAAGATTATCATATTCAATGCTGGTTCCACAAAATGAAGTAAATCTTTGCTTGATTGAATGTATGTCTTCTTAAACAGGAAATTATGCCTTTGGCTTGGGTGAATATCCCGGTTTTTGACTACAAAGGCATGCTCAGATCGGATGACCAGAAGAAGCTGTACATGTGGTCCCTAACAGATGATGACGTTCTCACAGATGAACTAGTCAACCCAATTGGTATGATTTGAAACTAGATTCTTTACGACATTTAGATGCCACATTAAAATTCAGTCTATCATTACAGGTATTGATTTTATTCACATTTAAGAAACAAGACCTTGCCATCAAACGGCAATGAACCTCTAGTTCAGACAGGTTAAGATAACATCACATTTGTAATGGGTCACTTTACGTCTTAGTGATTACAAGCACTTTGCATATAATGCAAACCACTCTAAAGGCAACCATGGCAGTCAGTCATGATGTTGCATTTTATCAGTTAACTTCAAGACGATTTGAAGCATATGCAGGATAATTTCATTTCTCTGAGCATCAGCTGAACAAAATCTAGTGAGACATTCAGCAGTTCTGCCATGAGGAAGCTGCTCACGCTTAGACCCCAAATTCTAATCAGAGTCAGTTGAAACTTATTCAAATAATAGCTAAAACAAATATCACATGAACACAAATATGCAGTTAAATAAACATAAATTTTATCTATATATGCATGTATATAATTCTCTGTTGCGGATGTATAGCCTCAACCCAGCTTTTTAGTGAGATGACTCACCAATGTTGCACATTGAAATGGGTGCCATCTAATTGTCAAAAGAAATAGTTGAATGGTTGGCATTTAATTACCAAACAGACATAGTTGGAACCTTACTGTCAAAGAGAAATGGTTGAATGGTTGACATTTAATTATCAAAATCAATGGTTGGCATTCATTTGTTAAGAATAAATATTGTCATCGAAAAGTCAGTAAGGAATGGTTAGCATTTGACCACATGGTTGGTATCTAACTGTCAAAAAGCATTTACCGGTATTGGAATCTCTGAGTGTGATGGAGAAATGATTGTATTGTATCTGGGCATTTATAATGATTGTCATCTAAATGCCAACAAGAAGGTGCATTGTGCTGTGTTGTACATTGAATCATCTTTCTCGAACAGTCATCCATCAAAAATACATAGTATTCTAGCACAGCTACGGAAACATTTTTAAGCATCTTTAGTTGCAGCTATTCGGGTCTGTCAGGTAGCCATGTTTAGCACTCATGAGGTTTTACAGCTGCTGTATAAATAGCCAGATACAGACGTATATAAGAAATGGTTGAATGGTTGGCTTTTAATTGTCCAAAACAATGGTTGCCATCTAATGGAATCTGTTGCTTTTTTAAGGCACTGTGGAATCTAATCCGCAGACTGACGAAGCATTTTGTCTTTCGATATCATTCCACAAATATAATTTGGATGGACCAATCTACTATCCGCTATTTGACAAGGTATATATGTAGAGATTTCTGTTCAAACGGAGTTTTTATTTCTTACTTTTAACTTGTATCCTTATCACTTGTACTATTTTGAGTTATTAATTTTTTAATGCAGTTTTAATTTTCTCTACTGTTTTGTTTCTGATGATGTGAAATTCTAAAAATGTTGGTATGAGTTGACAGATGTTATAGCCTCTTTGACAGATACATAGAAGGCACTTTGAAAATGTTTAGTTATAAAATGACTTTAATGACTTACCACCTGTCACCTACTTTGAAGTGTTAATTTTCTTAAGGGATGGTCCCTAAATCATACCCAATGGACTTCATACAAGTTGTAGCCTATAATTAATATATAGCTTTTAAGCTTAGTCGAACTTGGCTGAGAAGGCCTTACGTACGATAAGTGTTGTTGAAAATATTGACACTGGACACATGGTAGTAAATAGATTAAAATAATATTGAAAACATAAGTCAATTCTGTACAACAATTATAGCAAATCCTATCTACCTATAGTGGCGTATTTAATCTACAATAAATAGATTATTATGAGGCTTATCTGATTCCCCATTACAAGTGCACGTGGATCCCATGTCGAAGTTATCGTAGAAGAATTCTTGGATTGGTCTCACGTAGTCGTAGATACTCGAGGTTCAATCGCTGGTCTCGAATACGTACATCACTTCTCCGTCTTTGAAAGTCAAGGTAGCGTAGAAATATCCGAATCCACACGTAGGAAGATAGTCTCACGCTTTAAATTCCTCACAACTAACCGTCCAATTGGCTCGCAGTTGGCTCCGAATGACGATCGCTCCCAAACAACCTCGCAACAGTAATTCCAGTTGAATGTTAGTCTTTCCAAGCTTACGCCGGAACGAATGACTTAGCAATCACACTGTTTTACTCCGTTACACATCCACTTTCTCTCAACAGTAACTACAGCAGAATGACAGTCTTTCCTAACTTACGCAGGAACGATTGACTTCAAATCTCGCCGTCTTACTTCATCGAATAATGTCGTGGCAACGCTTCACTACCACCGACGCTCGCAAGATTAAAGTTCGCTCGAACTTCACTTCGATCGAAACACTTTAAATCCTGGATTCACCGTGATCGCTCCTAATAAAGTCGATCCACGTATATCTCCGCAACTCAAACGATGCTGCTATTTCCTTCCTTTCTCGGCAATTCTTTTTTACCACTCCCTTCTCTTGAACTTACAACGTCTCAACTGTCATTACCGGTCTTTAACCGTCCCTGTGTTTCTATCCACCTAGCGTCATTGGTCGCTTAGCAACATAGCACATCACGTGACATTTAAATTACGTTTAAAAGCCTCTTACCTAGTCTAATATTATATTTATGTACCGCCACTACATCTTTTATATATCGCCACTGTAATTGACTAGCTTATACTAGTATTATATTAATTAATTAGTTAAACATGGCATTTGATAAGATTTAATCGCTACAAATAGGCCCCCTCTTAAAAAGACTGTTTACAGGCTTTCTATCTCTAACCTACTTATCAAATGACTTGTCATTCACTAATTTAAACAAGAATAACTATTTAAACATACTTACAAACAAACTATCTCATCTAAACTTAACATATTTCTACTTATTCTATATACATCTATATACCTTACTTTCTTACCTATCTTAATAAATCTTAATTCTAAACTGATCCCCTACTCAAGTAATCAGATATCACATTGTTACATCCTTTGATATAATTGATTTTGAAGCAATAATTCTGTAATGCAAGACTCCACCTCATCACTCTAGCATTCTTCATTCTCCCTTCCTTCATGTATTGCAATCCACAATGATCTGTTTCAATCACAAACTGTTTCCCAAATAGATATCTATCAAACTTCTCAATGCCCCACATTATGGCTAAACATTCTCTTTCTTCCACTGAATATCTTCTTTCTCTATCTAGTAACTTCCTACTTGCGTATGCAATAGGGTGATTTACATCCTCGTATTTCTGCATTAACACACAACCTATTCCTATACCAGATGCATCCGTCTGAATCGTAAATTCCTTACTTAAGTCAGGTAACCTCACTATAGGTTTACTTGCTAACGCCTCCTTCAGCTTTACAAATGATTTCTCCAGTATTGGTGTCCAATCTACTACGTTTGGTGACTGTTTCTTAGTCAAGTCAGATAATGGTGCCATTAATTCAGCACAATGAGGAATGAACTTCCTATAATAATTCACTGCGCCTAAGAAACTTCTCACCTGTTTCTTATTCTGTGGCCTCGGCATATCCACTATTTTATCTATCGATTCTACCTTAGGACTTATTTCACTACCTTTGAGTGTGTGCCCCAGAAAATCTACCTTCCCGTACCCTAATGAACATTTCTTTGGTTTCAAAGTAAGTTTAGCCTTCCTTACTCGTTTGAAAAATTCTCTTAACACATTCATGTGATCATCCCATTCCACCGTATGCGCTAGTATGTCATCTACATAACTTTCCAGATTCTTTGTTCCATATAGGACCTTTCTTATCATCCTATTATAACTTGAAGCACTGTTTATTAAGCCGAATGGCATGACTTTGAATTTAAACATTCCATTGGCGCAAATAAAAGTCGTATAATCCTGTGAGTTTTCTGCCATTGGTATTTGCCAGTAACCTTTGCAAAAATCGAATTTACTGTATATCTTGCTCCCACTCAATTTATTAAAAACCTCTTCGTTCGACATCATGGGTTCCGGATCAAATACTGTTATCTTGTTTAACTGTTTGTAGTTACAACAGAGTCTATTCGACCCATCTGATTTCTTCACTACTACTAGTGGTGCAGCATATGCTGATTCAGATCTCTCTATTATCCCATTGTTCAACATTAACTCTATCTCTTTATCTATTTCTTTCTGTAAATGATATGGAGTTGGGTATGCTTTTGATCGAGTTGGTTCTGTACTAGTTAACTTAATCTCATGTTCAACAAGATCTGTCTTCCCTGGTACATCAGAAAATATATCGCTATATTCTTCTAATAATCTCATCATATCTCCTTTTTGCTTTTCACTCAAGTCTGGGTTTATATCAACATCCTTATAATTCTCCTTTTGTTTACTGTTATATAACTCTAGGATCTCTTCCTCTCCATCTATTCCTATTTCTCCATCATGTACTACCGCTGACACATAAGCAACTACTTCTGCTTCACCTGTTCTATCTTTTTCAACATTTGCTTTCTCCTCTAACATGTCTCTCCTGTCTATGTATTTCTTTAGCATGTTGATGTGGTATGTCTTAATCCTTCCATTCTTATCTTCAACTCTATAATCATACTCTCCTACTTTATCTCTTACGATTAATGGACCTTGCCATTGCATAAGTAGTTTGTTGTTGCTGGTCGGCAATAACAATAATACTTTATCTCCAATTTCAAGTTTCCTATTTCTCGACTTCTTGTCATAATACTTCTTGTTCTTCAACTGTGACTGACTGATAGCTTTCTGTGCCAATACACATGTTTCATCTATTCTCTCCCTCAATTCAAGTACATAAGTGTATGCATCTTTAATCTCCTCTTCTACAGTTCCATTAGTCCACAATTCCTTTAGAATTTTAACCGGACCTCGACATGATCTACCGAATACTAATTCAAATGGTGTGAACCCGTGGCTTTCGTGTACCGTATCTCTCAATGCAAATAAGAGAGGTGTTAAATACCTATCCCACTCTTTTGGTTGTTCACCTATCAGCTTTCTTAGTGTCGCCTTAATTGTACCATTAAGTCTTTCGACACATCCGTTTCCCATTGCGTGGTAAGGGCTAGTCATGGTGTGCTTGATTAGCAACAACCTGTTCACATCTGCCATTAATTCTGATGTGAACTGACTTCCTCTGTCGGTATGGATCTTTTGTGGTATACCCATTCGACAATAAACACTGAATAATGCCTCAACCACTTCTTCTGTACTAATTCCCTTTAAAGGTATGGCTTCTGGATACCTAGTGCTCAAATCTATTATGGTCAACACGTATCTGTACCCCCTGACTGACATTGGATTTACAGGACCTATTATATCAACACAGATATGGTTGAAGGGTACATCCACTATTGGTAAATGTCCCATCGGTGCCCTATAATTCACCTTCTTGTCTACAGCTCTCTGACAAGTATCGCAACTAAGCACGTATCTACGTACATCCTGATTTATTGACGGCCAATAGAAGTCATTAGTAATCTTACTCAATGTCTTCGTTATTCCTAGATGTGCAGATAAAAGAGAACAATGTGCGATCAACATTACCTTATCTCGAAGTGTCTTTGGAACCATTAACTGTAACTTAATTTCGTCTTTTAGGATTTCCTTGTACAGTCTATACAGTAATCCATTTTCTTTGACAAATCTTATCTTGCCTGTCTGCTCTTCTACATCTTTTGTCTGATCGGCTATCTCCATGTACTTCTTTAGAGTTTCGTCCTCCATTTGCAATCTTTTAATCTCTTCAGGAGTTACTTTAAGATCGGGTAATTTCGCGTATTTTAGAGGTCTAAACTTTTCGACTTTAGCGCTCGCCTCTCTCGTCTCAACAGCGGCCATCGTGAGTCGATGTTTACATTCTTCGATGACGTCATCTGTCGCGGTGACATCACGATCTATGTGTATATCCTCTTCTCTACTGCTTTCTGTATGCTTGTGTATCTCCGAGTATTTGTTTTGACCTGTGTTTGTTTCAATGTCAACCTCGGCTCTATTACACGTATCACTTTCCAAATTTACTTCTGCCGTTTTATCTTTTCCTAGTAAATACCTTACTCCATTTATCTTCCCTATTATAACAGGTTTTACAGGATCTTCCATTACAAGGGCTTCTATTTGTCCGGTGAAATATTCTCCCTCGATTATAACATTTGCTGTGGGAAATAACTTGGTACTTCCATCAATTAGTGTGCATAATGTTTCTTTACCCGTCAATGCTGAATTGTCTATCAGGCTTCTCTTGACAACACAACACGTAGCACCTGAATCGTATAAACACTCTGATTCTATTCCATTCAGTTTGACCCAGTGCTGTGAATTGACATTACTTGACCTATGCAGATCATGACAATCCATATCCATGACAAAAGCACTTGTTACTTTCTCACTTGCTTCACTTGTCCTAATCTGTGGAATCCTCCAATTATCTGATTCTGATCTACACATTACACCACATCTACCTCGACTATTCATTATCTTATGTCTACTGTTCTCAAACACTTGAATAGCTGCAGCTGTATGCTTAACATGACCTTTGAATTTATTTGGGCAGTTGTATGCCTTATGACCAGCTATTTTACAGACATAACAGACAATTCCCTTCTCATTGTTCTGTGTTCCTTCTTTGTGAAAATCTCTGTTATTTACCCTACTCCTATTGGTTTCACCATGCCATTCATTAGCAGCTTTGAACCTATTTGTTGCATTGGTAAACTTATCCTTGGTTCTTTCTTCAAATACTTTATGTTGGTCTCTGTCAAATGTGAACCTTGGTTTTACTCTCATACTGGTATCACCATGTTTGTACCCGTGAGCTTCAATGTATGCCTCCGCATGAGTTAACATGTCCTTGAGTTTAATCTTACCTTTCTCCTTAATAAAGATCTTCAATTCTGGTGAGCAGGTTGTGAAGAATTGTTCCTTCAATATTAAACTCTCTAACCCTTCAAATGTTTCCTCATATCCTGCTAAGGCCATCCACTGTCTAAGGTATCTCCTCAATCTTTCCAAAAATTGAGAACAATTCTCTCCAATTTCAATTCGACTTTCTCTAAATTTTTGTCTGTAACCGCCTTCTGTCAATCTAAACCTCTTGAGCAATTGTTCTTTAAGACATTCATAATTTTGTGCCTCTCTAGAAGATAATCTCTGGTAGACTTCTAAGGCTTTCCCTTCTAGATGTCTAGCTAGTGTTAAGGACCAAAGTTTTTGCGGAATCTCGTACGCCTCCACTGTCCTTTCAAATCTTAATAAATATGCGTCTAAGCAATCCTTGTTTTCATTAAAATTGGGAAATTTAATGTCTCTCATTCCCCTTCCATTATTTCCACTATTTCCTTCTTCATTATCATTTACAAACATTACATTACTGCCTCCATTTTGTTGACGATCAGCAGTCGCCCTTGCTTCAATCTCTTTGACCTTAAGCTCTATCTCAAGTTTCTTTAATTCTAATTCCATTTGTCTCTTCGCTTTCTCTTCACCTATTTCCATTTGTCTCTTCGCTCGTTCCTCCTCAGCTTGTCGCTTGGCTTTCTCTTCATCTATTTCCATTTGTCTCTTCGCTCGTTCCTCCTCAGCTTGGCGTTTAGCTCGCTCATCCTCTAATTGGCGCTTTGCCCTCTCTTCTTCTAATAACTCTCTAGCCTTTTTATCTTCTCTCTCTTTGGCTCTTTCCTCTCTCAGTTCAGCCTGACGCTCCTTCACGAAATTTTTCAGTTCCTCTGCTTCCATCCCCATCTCTTGGCCCATCTTTAACCACTGTTGGTAGTCAGTAACGGACATTTTACTTGCTTACTTTTGTTTCGGCTAAGTAATAAATTAATAGCTTTGTGCTATATAAAATTCTCGAATACTAATGACGCTCTATATGTAACCTCTTATTGATATGTACTCTATGGAATTACTACGTCATAAATTTAATATCTAATCGCACCGTTTCGAATGTCCTACAGATGCGTACCGTTATAATTCAAATTAAACTAATCAATCTACTACTATCCTAATGCACATTAACTAACGGTTTACTTAAGCACAATAAAGTCTCTCAAATCCCGGACGAGCTCCCAAAGTTGTAGGCTATAATTAATATATAGCTTTTAAGCTTAGTCGAACTTGGCTGAGAAGGCCTTACGTACGATAAGTGTTGTTGAAAATATTGACACTGGACACATGGCAGTAAATAGATTAAAATAATATTGAAAACATAAGTCAATTCTGTACAACAATTATAGCAAATCCTATCTACCTATAGTGGCGTATTTAATCTACAATAAATAGATTATTATGAGGCTTATCTGATTCCCCATTACAAGTGCACGTGGATCCCATGTCGAAGTTATCGTAGAAGAATTCTTGGATTGGTCTCACGTAGTCGTAGATACTCGAGGTTCAATCGCTGGTCTCGAATACGTACATCACTTCTCCGTCTTTGAAAGTCAAGGTAGCGTAGAAATATCCGAATCCACACGTAGGAAGATAGTCTCACGCTTTAAATTCCTCACAACTAACCGTCCAATTGGCTCGCAGTTGGCTCCGAATGACGATCGCTCCCAAACAACCTCGCAACAGTAATTCCAGTTGAATGTTAGTCTTTCCAAGCTTACGCCGGAACGAATGACTTAGCAATCACACTGTTTTACACCGTTACACATCCACTTTCTCTCAACAGTAACTACAGCAGAATGACAGTCTTTCCTAACTTACGCAGGAACGATTGACTTCAAATCTCGCCGTCTTACTTCATCGAATAATGTCGTGGCAACGCTTCACTACCACCGACGCTCGCAAGATTAAAGTTCGCTCGAACTTCACTTCGATCGAAACACTTTAAATCCTGGATTCACCGTGATCGCTCCTAATAAAGTCGATCCACGTATATCTCCGCAACTCAAACGATGCTGCTATTTCCTTCCTTTCTCGGCAATTCTTTTTACCACTCCCTTCTCTTGAACTTACAACGTCTCAACTGTCATTACCGGTCTTTAACCGTCCCTGTGTTTCTATCCACCTAGCGTCATTGGTCGCTTAGCAACATAGCAGCATCACGTGACATTTAAATTACGTTTAAAAGCCTCTTACCTAGTCTAATATTATATTTATGTACCGCCACTACATCTTTTATATATCGCCACTGTAATTGACTAGCTTATACTAGTATTATATTAATTAATTAGTTAAACATGGCATTTGATAAGATTTAATCGCTACACCTACACCACTTATTCTTTCTTGTTGTGATGTTTTCTCCCACCTTATTGCACACTTGGCTAACCTGTTTTTGCTGAAGGGTGTTTTCCTCATGCTTCAAATCTGCTTTGGTCACGCCTTTACTTAAAAAACCTGACCTTGACACCAGCAATCTTTCTAACTTCAGACGTATCTCCAACCTCAATAACATTTCCAAGATCCTTGAACGTTTCTTTCGTACGAGTATCAAGAAACACATCACTTCCTCACCCAACTTCAGCCCTTATCAGTCAGCTTACCACGAAGGCTATTCCACTGAAACTGCTCTCCGCCATACACTGGATGACATCTTCTCGTGTATTGACAATGGAAAAGCCTGCCTCTCACTAAGCCTTGACCTCAGTGCAACCTTTGACACCACAGACCACCAGTTTCTCCTTTCAAGACTCGCCAAAAGTTTCGGTGTTTCTGGGACTGCCTTAAAGTGGTTAGCTTCATACCTGTGTGACCAGAATCAGCAGGTGGGCATCGGTACTATTCAGTCTGAGTCAACTGTTTGCACTACTGGATAGATATTATTATTATTATTATTATTATTATTATTATTATACATTGTTACGAAACATAAATGTGAGTCGGCGGCGAGTTGCAAATGTCAAACTCATATGTATTATAGATGAATGTGAATATATGGAAAATCATGACATGACTCTCCTGACCTTTCTGAACACAAATCTACCTCTGCTATACCATACTGTTTGCCATGATATCGTCTCGCTAACTCTCTTAGCCATACATTGCTGGATTCAATTTGGTGCTAGTGTCCCAGCAAGCAGGCTTTTAATGTTTTTGTTTACAGTGTAGTGTATTGCAAGACAAATGGTTATGATAAAACATTTACTTTGCTTCTAAAGGTGTTAGAGGTCGCTGCCCAGCATTCAACGTTTGCCACAGATGATGCCGATGAAGTGCGTGCAAGATTAGGGATTAAGGTAAAATCTATTTCTCAACATAATCATCATTATCATCTTTGTTTTTGATCTCAAATATGGGAAAAGATACAAGTTCAAGAAAGAAAATGGGTTAATGGGATATCAACAGCAGACACAGACAGGATCATACTTAGTCCTGCATAAATACAGCCACCTTGTAACAAGCAACATCAGTGTGCAATGGTGACTTAATGAACTGAACATGAATTCACTTCAGTGACCTATTTAGCAGCATCATGGTGGCCGACTGGTTAGAGCGGTTGACCTGTAAAATGCGGAGAGTACGGGTTTGATCCTTGTCCGGGGTGGTTACTGTGTAGGGACCGTGAGCAAGTCCTTTGTGCACAATTGCTCTGCAATATAATTGCTTCTGTGCCGCCGAGGCCTGTGCACTTCTGAGCTTTGGGCCACCTTTGGAAGAAGGCGATATCAAAAGCAGTTTGTATTGTGTTGTATATCATAAAAGAAACTACAGTTGTTTGTCACCATTTGTTTTTGTTTAAAACTGTGACTTCGGAAAATTGTACTTTAATATGAAATGATGGCATATTTTGTATTGATGGTCTAACAAATATAATGTTGAAACTGTCTATTCGTTAAAGTGTTTAGAAGAAGATCAGTCCTTTGAGCTGACCCCAATAGGCAACTATTGGTAAGAAGCATCACTGACCCTGCTTTTTTAGCCTCGTCATTAAAAAGCAGGTGATGAGTCCTTTCCCAGAATGTTTGGTTTCCATCCGACAGTGAATGGTCATCAATGTACATTTTTATAATTGAGTTTACAAGGGGACCCGTGCTAGTGGAAAATAAATCTTGATATGTTTCTGTACTGCTTGGGATTTACACTCGATCTCTGAGTTGACAATCCAGCATGCTAACCAATAGACTATCATACACAGGTTGCAGTAAGAGAGTCTCCTTTTTATTATTGCCAAGTCAGGTATTGTTTTACACTTGAGAGATTAATTAATTCATGTACAGCTTTGTAAGTGGGTATTGAGATATCTGATCTTTGTTTGTTCATTTGGGTTTTGAACGCTCTGCTGTTTATTACGAATTGACTGATTGCCTTTGTTACACATTTTTCAATATACTGTTATGAACATGTGTACCGTTACATGTCTATATGTGAACATGTACATAGTATCTTTTGAGAACTTGTTAAACACACTTATAGGTAATTGTATTTATGCTTGTGTAATGTGTATGATTATGTTTGAGGCGATTACATGTACCATTTAAGTACCTCTTGGAAGCATTGACTGTTCATTTGTTTTGCAAGTTTCTGTTGGTTGGTCTCATAGCTAAAGAGCACCGCATCAACAGCCAGACAAATGTGCCTTGTGGGTACAATGATTGATCGTTTGCTTTTATGATAACTATTTAGGTTGGATTAGTAAGCCTTTAATTTCTGTATTAGGACCACAATGAAACACTTAAAGGAATGATTAACCGGGACCCACTGCATCAGCTCCATGAACAAGAAAAGGAACTGATATGGACACTCAGATATGAATGTCGGGAGTATTTCCCACACTCGCTGCCGAAACTTCTGTCATGTGTTCACTGGAATAACTATGCAGATGTTGCAACAGTAAGTGTGCAAAATGAACTATTTAATCCATAATTACCCAATTGTTATTCAGTTATGGTGTGGGGTAAATTATCCTAATGTGGATGGACAGAAAGAAACAGCATCTTCAAAACTCGTTTTCTACATTTTCATTTTCTGTGGTCTATAGATTATAGGTCTGTGAATCTAGGTTTCTAAACGACGATCTTACAAAGTAGTCGCTGAAAATTTTTATATATTCTATATACCAGATAGTGGTGTGCCTATCTGTTTGTGAACCAATAAACGAATATAATAATAATAGTCTGTTTCCTCACAATAGAATGGCTCCCCTGTTCCACAATTCAACTACCGGTACATATAAGTCTTTGAGTCAAAACATATTATATGGTAAAAATTTTGATTATTCAAATGATAAACTGTTCTGGTAAACTTGTTATAAGAAGTTTTGGATTCCTGTGAAAAAATTTCAAGAAAATCATTTTCTTTACTGACAACAGATGCAAGCCTTGCTTCAGATTTGGCAGCCGATTCGTCCAACAGAAGCACTGGAATTATTAGATTTTCAGTATGCAGATAAAGCAGTTCGAAATTTTGCTGTCAAATGCCTGCAAAGCATGAGGTAACCATTACGCATAAAATACTTGATTCGTTTAAGATGTGCATATTAACTGGTCTGCTAATCAAAACAGAAGCAGGGTCTTGTTAAGGAGAGTACCGTTTATATAGCTCTTATGGAACTGTGTTTCATGTGATCTCAAAATAGCAGTTTGTTATTATTACTATTGTTAATATTATTAAACTGTCATTTATAGTGCACCTAAACAAATAGGAATCTTGCACAAAAGTGCGTAACTGAAAAAATCAGTCATAGTAAATCTTAAAGAAATAAGTTTTAAGGTTTGACTATGATTATTGGTGCTGTAAATATGCTAGGCATATTCATGACAAAATGAGCATATGGCAGCTATCAGAGTGTTAAAAATGATGAATGTAGCCAGAAATAATATGCAACATTTCTCAGTAAACAACAAAAATATTATTATTGTATTATTTTAATTGGAAATTTATATAATATATGCTAATCTGGTCAGTCTGTGATAGCCTATATGATATCAAATGTAATTTAGAACAGAAATTTCATCATTTTGTAAAAGGATGCACAGACACCAAAAGTCATAGTGATGGGCCCACACACCCAGGTGGAGCCCAAGCAACGAATTCCTATTCGATATACATTCTTTCACTGGGTAAATGTTAAGTCAGTGAATTTGTCAGTTGACTTGCATGCTTACTTTATTCTTGCATACTTATAGCACTTACAATAATTAGGCTGTTTGTTACTGCTCTGAATTTGAGTTCTGTTCAATGTTTTTGTTTGTAGTGATTCCGAGCTGTGTCAGTACCTGCTGCAGTTCATTCAGGTCTTGAAGTATGAGTCGTATTTGGAGTGTGACCTCATCGAATTTCTCCTAAAGAGGGCGCTCAACAATCACAGAATTGGTCACTTCTTCTTCTGGCTTCTCCGGTCAGTTTAATGCAACAATTATCATCCTTCTACTAGACAAAAGAGTACACTATACTCAGAAAGTATGGTAACCTAGGGCTACATAATTTGTATATTCTATATACATTTAGTAATACCATAACTTGAACACATAAAATAAAAATATCATAAACTCTCTGGTTAAAGAACTTAAGTTTCCATACTTATTTTTTTCGTAAGCAAGGTTGCCATAAACTCTGCATAAATTATCTTCAGCATGTAAAGGGCTAATTAACACTTTGACCCCTTTAGCGTGGAATTAAATTTTTCTTAACTCTCTGCCAGCGTGGAATTATTTTTTTTTTTAAATTTTCGTGATATTGTTGTATTTAACATTATCAAGGTCAAGGATTCGGTTTATCGTAGTGGCGATAGTGTCATAATGTTTCTATCCAAGATGGCGGCCAATATTGTCGCCAAAACAGAAAGCAGTATATATCAGGTCATAGGGAAGCTACAATAACAAATGAAGTATTAAATTTAACATTATCAAGGTCAAGGATTCGATTTATTGTAGTGGCGATAGTGTCTGAATGTTACTATCCAAGATGGCGGCCAATATGGCCGCCAAAACACACAAATACGTATATTTCAGGTCAGAGGTAAGCTACAATTACCGTTGCAGTGTCGAATATAATATTTTTAAGGTCAAGAAATCAATGTATCGTCCGCAGACATACAATAGAAGTAAACAACCGTCATGCACCACGACACATCAAAATTTATGTCTAGCACAACAAACAACATGGACTTATTGTATAAAAGTGAGATTCGCAACATATGTCAATAGATGAACTTGAAGGAAAACAACCGTCATGCACCACGATTTATCGTATTGGTCACCATCTTGGATGGTAACATTCCGACACTATCGCCACTACGATAAATCGATTCCTTGACCTTGATAATATTATATTCGACACTGCAACTGTAATTGTTGCTTACCTCTGACCTGAAATATATATATTTTTGTGTTTTGGCGCCAATATTGGCCACCATCTTGGATAGTAACATTCCGCCACTACGATAAATCAATTCCTTGACCTTGATAATGTTAAATTTAATACTTCATTTGTTATTGTAGCTTCCCTATGACCTGATATATACTGTTTTCTGTTTTGGTGCCAATATTGGCCGCCATCTTGGATAGTAACATTATGACACTATCGCCACCACGATAAATCGAATCCTTGACCTTGATAATGTTAAATTTAATACTTCATTTGTTATTGTAGCTTACCTATGACCTGATATATATTGTTTTCTGTGTTGGCGCCAATATTGGCCGCCATCTTGGGTAGAAACGCATTTTGGGGGCTGATCTCGTGGTCGGATTTTGTCGTATTTTGGATATGTTATTCAGCAGTGGAAACCGAACAGGAAACCATTTAAAAAGCTTCTGAAGCAATTTTGCCCAGGTCTAACTGTAAATTGCCTGGACTAACTATTGGAGCCCGAGTTAACTCGGGCTGCACGCTATGAGAACGGATTACGCCGCCCAAGTTAATTCGGGCTCCACGCTAAAGGGGTTAACGATGCGCTGTATAGGTTTCCCAGTCATTTTTAGTACACTCTCAGTCTCACCATTGAAGTTTTAAGTAAAACTCAGCTTAGTCATAAGTTTTAGAGTGTTACTATAGAATGTTTACATTGCTTGGTAGGTCTGAGATGCACGTTCCATCTGTGTCTGTTCGATTTGGACTGATCCTGGAGGCCTACTTCCGAGGTAACACCGCTCTTCTGTCTGAACTGTCTAAAGAAGTTGAGGCACTCAACAGTCTTCGAAGTCTGAATGACCATCTCAAGGTAATTGTTGTTATTGTTATTGCTGTTATTATTACTATAAATATTCAGGTAGATGTATTGCACTAATTTATGAATTTACCTGGAAGGTGTGGGTTGCTGGAAAAAGATATCTTCCATTGTTTGCAAAATGAAATAAGAGAAATGGTAGGGTCACTCAAAGCTGGTCATCGTAATCGTAATCGAATATTTATATAGTGCCACTAAAAAACAGAGGCGCTCCTGACCCGGGCCAGTGTCTTCACTGGTAATAAAATACAGCCCGTAAAAACAAAGTTTTTTACTATATCCATCTAGTATCCTATAATGGGTCTTATGAAGCAGTTACCTCTACACATATATAGTCCGCGCTCATTTTACGACATAGCGCTCGCTTAATGAGGCAGCGCACCTGCTTCTGTTGCGCCAATGGCAACGCTGGCCAATGGCAACGCTGCGTATCGGAAAAGGGGATTCCCCGATTCGAAAAGTTGAGTCCCCGATTCTATAAGCTAGCCTTTTTTGGGGAGCTGAAATTTTGATAGAATGAAGTGTCTGCGAGGGCGAGTCTATCTGCCAAGTTTCATGACGATTGAATGATTGTAAGTGATCGAATTAGTCGTCGCAAGATTTGACTTTTTAGCCTGTGGCTCAAGCAAGCAAGCAAGCAAGATTGCAAGATTTCAAGAAGTTAAACTAGATGGATAATAAAAATACAGCCCGTAAAAACAAAGTTTTTTACTATATCCATCTAGTATCCTATAACGTGTACTCTGAAAATAGTCCGCTGCTCATTTTACGTCATAGCGTGCGCTTAATCAGGCAGCGCCTGCCTGTTTTTGTTGCGCCAATGACAACGCTGCGTATCGGAAAAGGGGATTCCCGATTCGAAAATTTGAGTCCCGATTCTATAAGCTTGCCTTTTTGGGGAGCTGGAATTTTTATAGAATGCAGTGTCTGCGAGGGCGAGTCTATCTGCCAAGTTTCATGACGATTGAATGATTGTAAGTGATCGAATTAGTCGTCGCAAGATTTGACTTTTTAGCCTGTGGCTCAAGCAAGCAAGCAAGATTGCAAGATTTCCGCAAGTTAAACTAGATGGATAAAAAGAGAGGTTTTCAGGCGCTTCCGGAACTGGTCAAAAGAAATAGAGAAAAGGTCAGCCCTGAGGAACTGAGGTAACCAGCATGTGAGAAGGCATGAAGCCGTCTTTTTAGTGTAGTTGGAATAGACAGTTGGTCATAGGAAGCTGATCTTAATATACAGAACTTAAGTCAAGAAAGCTAATGACAGTGTAGTAATCAGTAAGCTGATGTTAATAGGTCAGTTGGAACCAGAGATGGGTAACTAATCGATTAGATGCTAATCGATTAGCTAATCGATTAGACAAACAGCTAATTCTAATTCTAATTGATTAGCAATTTTCAGCTAATTCTAATCGAAAATCGATTAGCTGATCAATTAGATGTGTGAAAATTAAGCTGAGAACGCATTCATTAAGAATGAGTTTATTAATATTGAGTTTTCAAGAATTCCTTACTTACTTATTTATCTGAAGGCTATTTCAAACCTGCAATAATCTGTTCAAGGTTATCTGTCCATTCTGCTCATGCAACACTGAAAGATTTGCATGTCTTTGTGTTCTTCATCTACAGCATCACTGTGTTCCTGCAACCTCAGCTGCTATGGAACGCGTATTTAGTTTTGTGGCTACATCGTAAACGCTAGGCGCTGTATACTTGTGTAGGCTAAGTGATGCACATGCTAATTGCAAAATGCAACAGTGAACTTATGCAGTATAGCAATATCAATAAATGCAGCATGTATTGACCGATGTGGTGTTGCTTGCTGGCTTTTGGACTGTTCTCACACATAGCAGTTGTGCAGCTTTAGATATTGTAATAGGCTACAGCTTTAGGCATTGTACGTAATAAGCTACAGCTTTAAGCATTGTAATAGGTTAAAGCTTTAGGTATTGTAATAGGCTACAACAACTTGCTGTAGTAACTTGCCGTGCTCTGATTACAATATTGACAAATTCATGAAGCAAATATATTTATCGAACTATCAATTATCGAAATCTAATTCTAATTGCTAATCGATTAGCTGCTGCTCATTCTAATTCTAATCGATTAGCTAAAACCTTTTGCTAATTCTAATTCTAATCGATTAGCAAATTTCAGGAGCTAATTCTAATTCTAATCGATTAGCAGTTCTAGCTAATCGTACCCATCTCTGGTTGGAACACAAAATATGGTAGTTTCTGTGGAATGTAAATGATCGACAGATTGATTAGGAAAATGGCTTTAAGATAATTAACATTATTATAGCTTGGATTTTACTGTGTTTCATTAGATTTTATATTGTCAGTGCTTTCGTAGAACAGTAACAAAGTTATCATTAGATGTTTTTTGACCTATGTATATTCGTTTATTTTGCAAAACAGGCAGAATTTGTTGTTAACCAAAATTATTTTTTAATAGGATGTGATTTAGATTGTCCTTAATGATGTTGATCAATCGGGTTCCTGTTGATTTTGTAGAACTGTAGTCTTCCTAAAGAGAAGTTGAAGGAAGAACTGAGGAAAGGCCTAGAGAAGAAATATATGCAGTCCTTGACCGATCTCAAATGCACTTTAAATCCCAGCATAAGACTGAAGAGTCTCAGGTTTGCATCTGTTTTGAATGTCTTTTAAGACTTTAATGATGAGAGCTTACTAAAAGCTACTGGAAACCAGTGCAGCACGTCGTTTAAATGTTCATTTGTAGTGCAGAGTCTTTAGTAATCTAAACTGGAACCTTCTACAGTGGCACTGTTATTATATACAAATCATTGGCAGATAGTCATTGCAGATAGTTATTGAGAAGGTATTTAGCTTTCTGTTTAGTGTGCAGTTGCTGATCGCACCTGATTAATGTGCTCTAGAAAAATATAAAAGATAGATCTATAGAGGTTTGTATCTCATTCATTTGACAGTCTCCATGGAACAATTCTGCTTTGGAAAATTCATTGGTTTTGGCTTAATCCAGAGTGTGCTACATTCTCTTAAGCTTCTTTGGTTACAGGACATGGATTTTGGGACTGTGTCTCTGTTGTATCTGTCCCATCTGCTCGGGCACAGCTTTTGTCATTTCATGCACGACTTAAGACTTACCTTTTTCAAAGTTCTTATCTATTGTAAGCTATTGTAAGTCTTAGCAGACTGATCCTCTGGATATTCACCTGATTACAGCTGAGTTTTGGTGCATTAATGTATTCTGCATTAGACATTGGCATGATAGAAGTTACTAATTACAATACAGATGATGTCTTATTAATTGGCTGCTAAGCAGAAACTGAGTGCTTCCTTTTAAGATATGCTGTATTATTCTTAACTGGAATCGACCCCAGATCCTTTGGGCTTCAAATAACAAACCTCTTTTGTTGAAACATCTTGTGGCTTGGTGGATAGACTAGCTTTATTAGAAAGATTGGTTCAGATGAATGTTTGCTTTGCTATTTATCATTTATCTGACGATACATTCAATTGGTTGTAGCATGGAGCTATGTAGAGTGATGGACTCTAAGATGAGGCCGTTGTGGCTGGTCTGGGAGAACGCTGACCTCTTTGGCGTTCCCTTGCCGCTGATGTACAAAAGAGGAGATGGTAAAGTTCAGACAACAATTACAAAGATATATTATATATTGTAGTTTGCTGTTGAAAGTTGAGCATCACTTGTTCTATAACGTATTATTATTATTAATTATTATTATTATTATTTTTATTATTATTATTATTATTATTATTGCATGGCATGAATTAATATGAAACTGTCTTGTGTACTGGGTCATAAAGCTGAGTGCATCAGAGATGTGATAGACACAGACATAATCCAGAACACTTGCAGTTTACACAATATTTTTTTTACAGATTATGACATTGACCATTGCTAAAGTGTAATAACACATATACATTGATCATGATGTAAGAAGAATTTCAAACGACAGACTTATGACTAATAGAATCAAAAGAAAATACTCTTTCATTAATTTATTTGGAGTTTAAATGTAACAAAATGTGCCAACTATAAAAATGTTCAGACCTTTTGATAATGAAAACTTATTTTTGATAAATAAATATGGGCATAAAACATATACAGGGTGGCGCAAAGAAAGTGGGACTGCCTTGTGAAATCTTGTGCAAAATTATGTTTTGGGCGGTTTTTAAACTGTAAAATTATGGGAAGCTAGGTGATTGATTACTTAGTTTCCAAATAGAACCTGGAGTAAAACAAGTCTAAATCGACTTTGTAAATAAATTTATGCCGATGGTAGGGCTACGACAGCGCGTAAATCATGAAGCGGCCGCCCGAAATTAGTTAGAACAGCACGGACACGGAATATTCGGCGTGTGAGTGAGCTGATTTGCGCCAGGATGATGCTCCTCACAGCCACAAGAGTCCACGGGAAATTGAAAGAGAAACTGGCATATCACGAAGAACAGTGCAACGCATTATAAAGCAAGATTTGCAAATTCAACCGTAGAAACACGTAATATGGCAGGTTATAAACGAAAACTGCAAATTAAAATGCCTGCAGCGTTGTCAATAGTTACTTGGCAGATGTCCAAACGAGAGAAGTGTACGAAGCATTTCGTTTACAGATGAAACGACATTGACTCTCGCCACACCGGTTAATTCTCAAAATGATCGTGTTTATTCTGATGCAAGAAAGAAAAAACAACTTCCAGCAAAGAGACTCGTACGCGAACGTGAACATATCAGTACTAGTGGTGGCATTGTGGTTTCGGTCGGTGTATCTTGGATGGGAAAAACCAGTGTGATGTTTGTTGATTCTGAAGCGAAAGTGAACTGTGAGTATCATTGTGATCACGTCTCAATACAAGGATTGCTTCCGGATATCGAGCGATATGTAATCGTCAAAGCTGGACACTGCAACAGGACGTTGAAGAGTGGCAAAAATTCTCTCAACGGTTTATAAACAGAAGCATTGACCAGTGGCGCAGACGTTTACAAAAAACTGTTGAGAACCGAGGAAGACACATTGAATTTGATTTCTGATTTGGTATAAATTAGTATTTGGCAACAATTTACTTGTTTTTCTTAGAAGAAAAGTTACAAAAAAAGTTATTATTTGAAATTATACAAGGAGGTCCCACTTTCTTTGCGCCACCCTGTATATACTTAACCATTAGAATTTTCCTAAGTAATCCTTTGTTTGACAACTTCATTTTATAGCTTTGTAAGTAAGTAGCCTTTATTTGCATCTGACAAGTGCATATTGTACTATATATGTATGTATCAAGATATTTAACCTAGCGCATTTTAAGTATCTCACAAAGGTGCTGCACCAATGACTATCAAACTGATCTAAATAATTGCATTTTAAGACAGTTTGAAAATGTTTGCTGAACAGACTTGAATGCAACATCATCGGAAGAGTGCATAATATGTTAGCACATATGCATTTGTTCGTTGTGGACTGTGGTTTCACTGGTAGCAGCCATCAATTTGTACCTTGTGCATAATGGTATTGGCACTTCGTGGAGGTCCTTTGATTAGATACAAGAGCAGACAAATATCTATTATCAAGCAAAAAGCAAACTCATGATCTAACTATATATAAAGTTAGTCATACAACTGATTTTGAGGAGCTTAGAATTTTTTGACACTAGCATAACAGGGCGAAGATTGCAGATGATAAGTATGCAGGTTATACATGTAAATGTCTACCAGAGGCTGTTTTCTTTCAGATTTGCGCCAAGACATGTTGAGTCTACAGATTTTGCAGATTATGGACAACATCTGGCAGTCAGAAGGTCTTGACTTTAGGTACAGTTCTTGTTACAATTTCTCTTAGAACACCCAACAGAGCACAAATTTTATTCTGAATGACTGTACCAGTCATATTGTGTTTGTGGATTTCTTTTCATTTTCGAACACTACGGCTTGGTGGTGATGATTGGGTTGTGGTCATGGCATGGTGGGGTCGTGATCATGGCATGTGGAGGTGGTTGAGAGTAGGGTTGTTGGGTGGAAATGTAATTGGTGTTGGAAGACGAGGAGGAAAAAACATGATCAAGATGGCATGGATGAACATGATAAAAATAGTGTTGATTAATATGATTAAAATGTTTTAGGCTAAATCCATATGGTTGTTTACCAACGGGGCACAATGAGGGTCTGATTGAAATTGTAACAAAGGCAAGCACTTTAGCAACCATTCAGAGGGAATACAGTGACATCAAACTGAAGGCTGCTTTTAACAAACAGTGTCTCTACCAGTGGCTGAAGAAACACAACAAAGATGAAAAGAGGTAGGCATCCAGGCAAATTTTTACCTTTCGAATCACAGGTTTTAATGTTTTTAAACTGTTAGTTAACGTAATTGGGAAAATGAATTTGAACTTGTAATTTAATATCTCTGTAGTCATTTTATCTTACCCTTTTCTATCTTGCCCTTTCTTTTATCTTACATTTGTCAGTTGGCGTATCTGCTGCTTGTCTCTCAGCAAACTGACTTCCTAGGTATTGCCTCACTGGGGCTTGATTTGCTGTGCCATCTGTGCATTAAACACTGACCCTTTAGAAGTTGCTATTTACAGTTGCTATATTACTTTTCTACACTATTAAGTTGCCTATATGTTTTTGCTACTTATACCCACTGTTTTCAGGGTTATTGGATGGATTGCAATAGGTTACACGTAGGTAAGTAAGTGAAAGAATCTCTACAGTATTGTACTTTGAAAAGATGAATTGGTTTTGTCACAGGACTGTCACCAAAACATTTAGCAACATTTCTGCAGTATGTGCAAACTGGGTATAAACGGTCTTTCAGAGTATTTAGTTACTTCATGTTGCCTCTACATTACCAGTAACTACCTACTTGCAAAGTTAACTAAAGTAACAAAACCTCCTTCCCTTCTGTGTTGTTTGCTGTCTTAGTTTTAACAGTGCACTGAATGAGTTTCTGATGTCATGTGCTGGCTATTGTGTCGCCACCTATGTTCTTGGTGTGGCCGACAGACATTCCGACAACATTATGCTGCGAGAGAATGGACAGGTAAACCTGTTTGGTAACATTTGATCGTAACAATAGGTTTCTCACCGTTTCTGGTTAACCACTTTGCACAAAGATAATTAAACTCTACTTCTGTTCGTAAGTATGTACATTATCTCTGATTTATGCACTACTTCAAACAGTTTATTTTAATTAATTATAATAATAATAATAACAATAATAATAAAGTGATTTACATAACATCATAACATGGCCAGTTGGCCATGGCTGAAAAAATGGTTCATAATGTAATTTGGGTAATTATGGTACCATCAATAGCAACTTTCATGCCACATGTAGAAGAACCTTCTGGAGTGAGCAAACAGTATGAAATTAGTTTTGTTCAGATTGAGTGAGAGTTTATTAACTCTGAACCACAAGGATATAGCAAGTGATTTGCTCTTTCAAGGAGCAAATCAACAGAATTATTTGAGACGAATGCGTTGACATCATCTGCAAATGGTAAGAATTCAAAGTCTGTAGAGATTGCTGATAAGTCAACTCATGTTGTACTCATATTGACAGTTTTCTGTTATTAAGATGTATGTACACCAGAGTGCGGATATGCAATTGGTTTAATAAAGAAAATACTTACTTACTTACTTACTTACTTACTTACTTACTTACTTACTTATATACATGTATAGAGTAAGAATGATAAGGGTCCACGCTTTGATCCTTGGGGCACTCTGCAATAAGTATACCTATAATTATGTTTAAGTGCTATCTTTAGAATGAACATGCTGTATTTTACCCATTAGATTGTCAGGAAACCACTGATGACTAATTCCTGTGATGCAATAGTGTTCCAATTTAATTAATAAGATCTAATGGTTCACAGTGTCAGAGTTTGAGAGATCAAAACTATGCTTACAGAGATTTTGAGATTATTCATTCTCTGAGAAATGTTGCATTGCATATCAACTAGTAATGCTTTGAAAGTGGAGCTGTCCCTACAAAATGCATATTTATTAGGTGCTAAAAGACTTTATATCTAGATATTCTGTAAGTCTGTTGTACAGTAGCTTTAAAAATTGGAGAGGCATATGGACAGAGATGGATATGCAATTATTCATTTTTCACCAGTTTGGTACGTGTGGGATCAACTTTTACCATTTTAATGTCATGATGAAACAAGACCAAAGTGGAAAGGAGCAAATTATAATAACATTAGGACCACCATTTTAGAACTCTTGAAGAGTTTGGATATTTTGATAACCTCTTCTTCAGATGTTTGGTAAACATCGTAATGAGCAGACTAGTTATCTACTCAGATACTTTTCAAAAGATATATATCGGTTTAGGCATGGTGGAGGATAAAGTGAAGCCATTATTACTAAAGTAATTATTGAACCTCTGTATACTTTACATTTACAAAGATGCTGTAAAGTTATGTAGATTTCTGGTGGCATACCATTACTGTAGAGTGGTTATGTTGAAGGAGCGATCTGTAGCATAGCTGAATGACTTGCATATATACGGTATATGATGGTTTCATGTGGTCAGTTTTTATAAGAGAAAGGGACTCTATGATGCTTTCAAGTTTGCTAACTGCTCTTATGCTGTTCTATGAAACAAACATGTTCAAAAACTGATCAACAGTACAGTAATGAGTTAGGCATTTGTACTTGTGTTTTCAGCTGTTTCATATTGACTTTGGTCATATCCTGGGTCACTTCAAGAGCAAGATGGGTGTCAAGCGGGAGAGGGTTCCTTTTGTTTTGACATCTGATTTCGTCTATGTCATCACTCGTGGCCCAGAACAGAGCAATGAAAGCTTCATCAAGTCGGTTCATTCTTCTTGCTAACTCTTTAGTCACTTAACAAATGCTTTCTCATTACATTAAAGATGCGTTTTATGCATTTATCAAAATATTAAAATAGTGCCTTTTAAGTACTATGTACACAAGTGCTGCAGTGGGCAAGCATGTTTTAAGGCAGTTTTAAAATATTTGCTTAACAGAATTAAATGCAACAGTACATATTACTATTACAATTACATATGAAATACATTACACTATTGTAATTACATATGTATTACATTACATTGTATTACAGTTGTGCATGCATTACTAAATGCAACAGTACATATTACAATTGCAATTATGTATGAATTACACTACGCTGCATTGCAAACATGACAAAACACAGAACCAGTGCTATAAGGACGAGAGAGACTTTCTGACAGACTTTATCAATCTCCTAATTATAATAATATTTGTGTTCTCTGTTTCATTCTGATGTCATTGTAGGTTTAAGATGTTCTGTCAGAGGGCTTTCCAGATTCTTCGTCAGCACAGCAAGTTCCTCATAACACTCTTCATGATGATGATGAACACCGGCATTCAGGAGGTGTCTTGTATTCGTGATGTCGAGTATCTGAAGGAGACTCTCGTGCCACACATGACAGATGACGAAGCGGACACACACTTTCTCGCAAAATTTAATGAAGCCTTGAAGAACAGCTGGAAGACAAGCGTTGACTGGATGTTTCACATAATGAATCATTAAGTCTTTCATTTAATTAATCTCCTGCTGATGATGACTGCCTGGTTTCGGAAATGGTCAATAAGTTTGTTGCATGTTGCTTTTAAGTTGAAATTGTTGATGAGCCTCTGACTAGCTATTTGCATCATTACTGTTAATTAATTTTGAATGGCAAATTAAACAGTTTGTGTGAAATATGCTGAACAAAATCTGAAGATCTGGAACGAAGTTTAAATTAAACATTGTTTTGTCCAAATTGGCATTCTTTTTATAAAGCCTTTAAACACATTTCCTGGCATGATTCTTAATTTTTGTGTTTGCTTCATTATGAACATCTCAGAAGTGGTGCCCTGCACTTAATTTTTAAGTAGCACTTCAACAAGTTTTAGGAATACTCTAAACCGTCAGTTTTAGTAGTCATTTTTTGTTTTCGTTTAGGAGTTTGAATTTCATTTTCGTATGCATCACGGTATCTGTTTATTAGTAGCATAAGTAGCACTTGAAGAAATTTCAGGAATACTTTTAACAGAGGATTTAATTGATCTGTAATTTTTATTGTCATTTAGGAGTTTGAATTTCCTTTTGGTATGCATCACGGTATCTGTTTATCAGTAGCATAAGTAGCACTTCAAGAAATTTGAGGCATACTTTTACAGAGGATTTATTTGATGTATCATTTTTATTTTCATTTGGAAGTTTTAATTTCTCTTTCGCATATGTCACGGTATCTGTTTATTAGTAGCATAAGTAGCACTTCAAGAAATTTGAGACTTACTTGAACAGAGGATTTAATTGATCTGTCATTTTTATTTTCATTTAGGAGTTTGAATTTCCTTTTCATATGCATCACGGTATCTATCGTTTAACATAAGTAATTCAAGTGCTAATTCATGTTTCCGATTAAAATTGAGTCAGTTATCTTGACTAAATTTTATTGAATGGCTCAATTGTTTTTGTGTACAAGTTTTTGTTGAATTACTATGGCTGCTTTTTGATAGCTAACTTGCAGTCAAATGTGATATACTAGAAGGCAATCAGCCATTTGTGTTCCAATATGATAATAGACCTTATGTTCATGATTTGCAAGAATATTTTGGAAATGTAGAATTGTGGCAGACTACTCCTGACTTAGGATTGCATCATCTTGCGCTCATTTATTTTTTTTTACATTTTCAATAATTCCGTTTCTATGATTAAGTATTTTCTATTTGATGATAAATTTATTCTGAAGAATTGTAAAATGTAACCTAATACAGAATTTTTGTAGCACCTTTTTGTAATATTTATGCAGAAGTACCTCCTGCACAGTCATGTCTTCATATTGAGAAAGAAAGCATAATCAGAAGAAATAAATTTCAAAAAGAAGAGCAGTTCCAGACAGATGGCCACATGGTCAAGAAGACACGTTATGTGTACCATAGAGTTTTGTAGCACCTACTGAAAGTTGAAAAATTGTTGGTTAACAATCCAGGGTACAACTTTAGATCAACTAAAAAGGGTTGTTGATCTGAGTGAAGGTGAAGTGGTGACATGGCAGACTGCTCAGGAGCATTGAAGTGCCTCTAATAATTATAAACAAGTAGAGTGTATAATGCCTACTGAGGTCCTTCACAACACTTCTGTGTCTCCAGTTGCTGCACAATGATATGGTGTGCATTTGGAGTCTGAATTCTTTTGTGTCCAGCTCAGAAAACCCAGGAAAGATTTTCAGAGTGTTTGTGCTGTGTGTCTTCCAGTAGGCCTTCCTTGCCAAAAATTATAGTTGAAATATTTCTCAATAATTACTGTTCTGTAAAATTGCAAATGCCAGTTAAAGGTACTGTGGGAATTTTAAAGTGCATAATTTTACAGATTATAATTATCATTAGAATGACTCTGATGCGGAATACTAATGAGTGTCAATCTTTCACCTTGTAATCATATGAATCTTGGTGCTTTTATATGAAATTGAAAGTTCATTATCTAGCTATGGAAAGTGACAGGTTAGAATTTTCATTAAGTGACTTATAGGTATCAATTGTTGAATTAGTATGTAAAAAAGTGGACTGTAAACCTTATAGTTTGTGTATTGACAGTTGTTATTTAACCCTTTCGCCGCGAATGACGAGAATGTCTTGTCATGGAAATGCCTATGCCATGCGCGATTGACGAGTGAGTCTCGTCATACAATGTATTGAAGTAGGCGGCAATGCTGCACGCTAGATTTAAATCGTTTTCGCACCGCAAAATATAAGAAATATAATTCTTCACTAGACGTTGGACCTAGATATCAGAACAGGCCAAGTTCAAGGTCAATCATGACATCATTTATTACATATTTAGATGGGATAAAATTATTTTTATTTTCATGAAGTCAGTTATTTAGTTTTCTGAAAAATCAGTGAATGTGCATAATTATAAAGACATTTATTATGGAGAAATTTATTTGTGTTGCTAAATATGTCAAAATATAAACGTAAGATAACTGCTGCTCAAGCACTTGATATTTTAGCTGAGGATGGTAGCAGTTTAGAGTCTAACGGTTATATCACCATTGATGACGAGGACATGTATGATCAATCACGTGAAGATGTCCCCAATGCCGGACAAGATGATTTAGATGACCGTGTAGAATCAGATGAAGACAATGTCATTAGGACGGCCCATTGGGTTGCAGCATAAGACTTTTAACCTATTGTTCATCAATTCACAGGAATATATGGTTTACAAATAGATGCACAAAATTTTGATTTTATAGATTTGTTAGACTATTTATAGACGATCTATTGAATTGTTTTGTTGTTGAAACAAACCGTTATCTGAACACTGGATAGATCAGAATCCAGCAAAATTTGCCAAAAAGAAATGTAGACTTCGTAGTTGGGTGTCCGTTTCAAAAGAAGAAATGCTCAAATTTTAGCTCCTTTGCTGATGGGATTGTTGAAGAAACCAAGCATTGAATTGTACTGGTCTACAGATAGGTTATATTCGGCACCAGTTTTCTGTTGCATTATGACAAGGGATAGATATCAATTGATACTGGAATTTTTCCATATTGTTGACAATTCAAATACTCGTGTGTTTTGAAAAATGTATGCTTCAAATTGTATCATACACAACAGGACTTTTAAAATTTAGTAATCTTGTCACTATAATTGAAAGGTCCAAATGTAATAAGAATTTACTGTAGGAATAAATTTCTTTTCATACAACTGTGCCTAAATATGTCCATAGTTGCTGACAAAACTTTTTTGGGTAGGGACAAAAAAAATTGGATTTTTAAATTTTTCTTTCAATGGCGCACACAGGATTTAATACAAGGCCGTCGCAGCGAAAGGGTTAATAGATTATTAGATAACTATGATTGACCAGTCATTTTATCGTTTTGTAATTGTTGAAATATAAGGTGTTGATATATATAATTTTATTCAGGTGATATTTTCCACACAGTGTAATGCTTGTATTTTGTGGTTGAATTGTTTCTTGGATAAACTTGCATACATACTATTATTTTTGGCATTAGACAATTTTTTATGCACTGAACTAGTTTTATTGTATGGAAAGACAATAAATGGTGTATGTATTCTTTAAGATCTTTTCTTCTTGGATTATCATGAATGCCATGCAGCACTTGATACATGTATCTAAAATTAATAGGAGACTCTGGACATAACAGAAATGGCATGATCTCGATGGTCTTCCCTTCTCTGTTATTGCTAGTGTCGATTTTTGTAAATGTGCACCATCTCCCAATAGCACAACAGTTACAGTAGCAAGTGAGCTTGTCTATCATCATACGTACTTCATGAAATGGCTGACGGATTTAACACTTGCTGACTTTTGTCTCAGGCAGTTTCTAAAACTGATCCTGGATGTGAAACCATAGAGATCATACCATTCCACAGTGATGGTCTTTGAAAGCTGTTGTTGAGAACTTTTGAGGTATGTAACAACAAGGCACCACAGTATGCCCGGTTGGGTGACAAAATGCTTCAAGCATTTAACTGATTGAGTGCAACATGTCACTGAAATACATTTTTGTGTTCAATTCTAAATTTTCCCAACAAATCTCAGTGATGTTGTTGATGAACACATTGAACAGGTCAACAGATTTTACCAATACACCCAAAATGAAAAACGATACCAAGGCAGTTGGACTAGTGTTGGGCATTGGTTAGAGATGCTCCTAATGGTCATTGCAACTGTGCAGAGTTTCTACACAGTTGACAAATACAAGCAAATTGTAGCTAGGTAATTGTGATTGGCACATTAACTTGTAGAGGTACATTTTTCTCAGGCTTTTAGAAAAACACAGGTTTTTGATTTTGTGTTAAGTTATACATGTAGCATATGGATTGTAATTTTACCAGATATGTAGCCCTTTTTTGACTTAATTATCTTTTCACTTCCTCATTGTTCTAGTGTCTCGGTAGGAGGGTACCTATCCGAGCCTAACCTTGTCCACAGCGTGGCAAATTGCCATTTTGCCATGGGCACATTTCCAAGCTGCATGAGGCCCAATATATTCAATAACAAAATAGCCTTTGGTTCACACGGTCTTCTCCACTTCCGTGGGGTTTGATGTGGTTGTCCTCATCCTTTGAAGTTCTTGCAACAAGTCCCACACTGGACTGAGATTGCAACGGCTGCTGTACTTTTCCTAAATACATGCACCCCAGTTGAGCATTCCATCAGGTCTTTATGAAGCTACTGAAAACTCCTATCGACATTTTCAAGCCTCCATGATTGTCCATATCTTGCAGTCACAGAACTGCACAGTCGAAACATATACCAGCCAGAACAGTGTCCCCTAGTGTTCAGTGCCAGTATGAGGTAAACAATTTAATCTACCTAATTAGACCAGTTGTGTAGATTTCTAGAACTCTGATCCGAAATTGTTTTTTCCGCTTGTTGACGGTGCATTTTTCAAAATGACATAAGGTCCAAACCTACTCTGGGAAACTGTTGACTGTTGAGTCCAGTCAACGTCAGAATGCTTTGGCCCAACGTCCTGCAGAAGTCACCATGCAGGGCTGTACAGCCCGAGCATTCATTTTATGTAGCTCTAGAATCATACTGACCGTCTTTACTTGCCCACAGATTCTATTCCTGCGGTCGTTCTGCGCCTACCCTTTGCCCAGCGCTGCCATTCGAAGCCATAGTTTTCAAGTGGATTGAATACTTTGCCGGATGTAGTCTTGTTCTCAGTCGCCGAATCCTGTTCTTCTGGTCCATTTTCTGCGATGTCGATTCGTTGGCCAGTTTCCGCCGCTGGCCCTCCTCCATCCACTTCCTGTCCAGTCTTGTATTCGACCAGAATGGGCGTCGAAGGCTCTAGTCCTGTAACATCAGAAACTGGATTTTCGTCGATCCCATCGCAGTTGGTCTGAATGCTGGAGGTATCCTCGTCCGTCATCTTCCCTCCTCTCAACTGTGTATCAACCTCAGTGTTTGCTGCACCGGCCTTGAGTCGATGCCTCTCTTGTTCTTCTTTCGACGGTCCAAGAAGGCAGCGGTCGCTTGCCTCCTTGTTGCAACGGGCCAGTTCGTTGATGAACTCCGTCGGCGAACGAGATTCGAGCTGAGGCACCGCTCGATCGACGATGGCTTCAGCTTTTCCCAAGGACCCTACGACGGTTGACGTCGGAACACAGACTGTGTTTCCGCTGCGATGAAGCGACTGCCCTGCTAGTCTTGGAGGTGGTAAGATTGCGCCGTCTGAAAGCTGTTTGTGAGTTTGGTGTCGAGGATCGTTCTGGTGTTGCATCCCGCCGTCCGTACCTGGACCTCCTCTCTTGGGCGATCGATTGCCAGAGGACGTCGTCGACTTCTGCCTCATCGATCCTTCGAGCGCTCTGCTTCCATCGTCCGTCTGATGTCCTCGTAGGAGCGGCGCGGGATCATCGTCGAAATCGCCGCCGGGAAGTAGCCTCGGTTCAATGCGCTGCAGTGTCGCCTTGCTGTTTCTCCGGTAAAAACGTCTCGGAGACTGGTCCTTGGACGTAGCTGCTCCACCACCGACGTCTCCTGAATTCAATGAATGTCGCAACAAGATCTCTGATTTTCTGGTGGCTATCAGATGATGCAAGAGTTCGTGGGCTGAAGCTGTCGGCTGCCCATCGGGTCTTCCGTCGATCGTTCGAGGACTGCGATTAACTCCAAGAGGAGGAACCTCAGAGCAGGAGTTTCGCTTCGTCAACTGGTCGTTGGATATTCTTTTAGAGAGGGGTTTAATGGGGAGGGGGTGTCGCTGAATGCCATTCGACATCTGCTGGCGATTACACTTAGCCGTTGTCTGCAGCGCACAGGGAACAGCAGCGATCGCTGTTGTCAAACCGTAACGACAGAGACCTTCTTCAGCTGATCGGTAATCTACGAATAGCAGCGCGCCATAATGATTAGTTGCCTATATTCAGAACGACTGAGTCAGTTATATTCAGGGTTCTCTGCAGCTTATCGCAGTTAATTCTAAAATTGGACTGACTACAATCATAACTTGACCAGATAGAAGATAGATCATGATAGATAGCCTAGACAGACAAACAGAGAGACACAGAAAGAGAGACAGACAGACAAGGAGAATTACCTGTACGGACAGAGTATAGAGATCAATTTGTCCTGGTAGCCTACCTGATCAGAGGGAGCACAGATGAGATCTGTCACAGAACTTCCGGGCCAGTGCATATTTTAACGGATTTGCATTACCAAAACTACTGGGACAAATCCTAAAACTACTGATGCAAATCCTAAAGCTATAGTCTAGGGTTGCCAACCGTCCAGATTTTGTCTGGACAGTCCAGAAATTGCAGCCAGTGTACAGAAAACAGAGGAGGGTCGTTCTGGACAATGCAGTGTCCAGAAAAAGTTACAGTACGGAAAAAAATCGCCTTATGACATTATACAAGGAGTATTGCATCTTAAATTAAGAAATGTTCTTCCTAAATTGCAGACAAAGTCAAAAATCGATGAACGTTGGGTACAATACTTTAAAAATTGTGATGCTCCAAATTTCCAAAAAATGGTTGGATATGTTTAGCAATTCCGATCAGTAATGCACATGTTGAACGTATTTTCTCATTGATAAAAAATCTGTGGACCGATGAACGAAACAGGATGAGGCCTGAACTGGTAAAAGCTGAACTCTGTGTGAAAGTCAATTTCGATCAGTCTTGCGGTGATTTCTTACATTATGTTGGAGGACAGAAATTTTTGCTCAAAGCAAGTAAAAGTGAACAGAAGTATAGCTTTAAAAGAAAATAAGATCTGATTATAGGCCTACTTCACGTTTAAGAACGTTATGAATATTGTTATATTAGTGGATTAAATAATATTCCTTTTGTACTTTCTTCGCATATTCCATTATCCATACAGATCCTTGCTTATTTTCACATGTTCTAAATAAGTTACGACGCTCCGCCAGAGCGGCCAGACGGGGCCCTAATCGCCACAAATCGGGGGGCTCGTGCCTTGTGCTCTTGTCCAGAAATTTCATAATCCAAAGTTGGCAACCCTAAGCTATACTGGGGCAAATCCTAACACTACTGGGACATTTGTCCCAGTAGTTATCATGCAGTTCAAATATGCACTGAACTTCCCTGTCTAAGAATTTGAGTGAACGACTGGAGTCTAAGACAAATATGGCTGTTGTTCCGAAGTTCCGATAGGCCTAGCCTACGTAGAATGGTGGTTAACTGCAGAAAGGCCATAATAAAGTAGGCCTAGGCACACGAAAAGGTACCATATCACTCCCGTCCATATCACTCCCGTCCTTAAATAACTCCACTATCTGAAAATCCCTGAGCGTATCCACTTTAAAGTCCTATCGCGAACATACAACTCCCTGCAATACTCCCAGTGACAGGTCGAGAGAATTCTTCACCATCCAGTCATCCCGCTCTACCCGATCCACCTGCTACCTCACTGATCTCGTCCCCTAGTCACTCACTACTCGTCGCAGGTTATCCAACCGATCTATATCCCACACTGCATCTGGAACGAACGTCCCTCTGAATGCCGCATATTCCCAGTTCCTCCACCAACACGTACCGGCCGTCACTCACCCATGTCATCTGCCTCAGGTACGGGTGCCAGATACGTGGAAAGCTTTAAGAGGACACGGAAAGCCGGAAAGGAGGACAAAGAAGACGCATTGAATGTTTCACTCCGGACTCCGTATACAGTCAATGGTCTCCTAAATAATCAAGAGACGAAGTGACATTGGAGAGCTGTACGCAATCAATTGAGGCTTTTTATCATAATGTTGCAAAGTATTTATTCATGATCGATGTCCAGTGAAGACCTTCACTGGACATCGATCTCTATAATATATGATACGACGTAGCGTTGGTGAATAAGGGCTGACACCCTGCGCTGAGCTTCAGAGTACCGCTTTAGAAATGTGGAGCACACGATGAGAGAAGACCATTCTCGGGACGTATACGATATCCATCCGCCAACCGCGGAAGAGGCAGAGTTGGATTTTCAGACGGAGGTTTAGACTTTTGTCTCACTAAAACAAGCAGTCCATTCTGAACCTTCATGAGAGAGAAGAGATACTATGCATGACATGTAGCATGGCAGAGATTTATAAAACGGCAATGAGGCCCGCATTAAGGAGGTGCTAAGGGACCGACAGTTTTGAGGGGCCCTCATTTTATAAAATGTGCGTGATCATGGCCGTGATGGACCGGTGGTTGTGAGAAGGGGTCTTTGGAAGGTAATCACAGCACCCGGGCCCGCACTAGCCTTAAGGCGGTCCTGGCGGCAATTCTATATCTTTAGTAGAAAGGACAGTGATGTAGGTGGACCTGGGTGTTGACTTGGGCTAGCTGTTGTCAACAGCGGGATGAAACATCAGAACGATCCAAGACACCAAACTCAGTATAAGTTATGCTCTGATCACATCCGCCGCTTTTTATTAATTCATTCATTCATTCATTCAGAGCATTTATATAGTGCCTCTTCAAGAAGCTACTCAGAAGCGCTCCCGGCCCAGCCACGACTAAAGAAAAAAGACTTGAGTGACTTGTAGAACCCTGCCGGATGGCTCACAAGTAAAGAGCGGAGCTTAAGCGGGAGGTCATTCCAGATGGAAGGTCCCACAACCGAAAAAGCACGGCGCTGCTTAATAGCCCAGCGTGCCCGTGGAACTAGGAGCTCACCCCTCGTCGTAGAACGAATTGAGCGCCCGACGCGCTGCAACGTCGGACACTGGGCGGCAAAGATCACGCAAGTAAGATGGAGATAGGCAGCCAGTGCAACACATCACGTATGTATGCAGAGACAGGAGAGAACTTAGGAAGTCGTCCAATGAGACGAGCAGCCGAGCGTAGAACTCGATCTAGTCGCCCCAGAACCCCAAGAGGAAGACCAGCAAGTAGGCTAGGGAGCAACAGTTGTCAATTCGACTGGTAACAAAGGCGTGAACAAGGACCACGACCGCATCGTGAGAGAGAGAGAGCGAGAGACCACTCGAAGCTGACGAAGCTGATAATAACAACTCCGTGCAACCAGGTTCACATGTTGAGACAAAGTTATAAGTCCTTTCCAGTGGTTAACTTCAACAAGGTAGGTCCTGCGCCGGTCCGATTTGAGATCCGACGTTGTCTAACAGTACACGTGGTTTTGGTAAGAATAGTAGTAATAATAACACACGACGAAGAGAGGGACAGAGTATAAGTATATATATATATATATAGGCCTACATATATACGTATGTATATAAATACATGTATATATAGAGAAAAAACAGACAGACAAAGACAGACAGACAGACAGAGAAGGATAGCCAGAGGAAGACGGACTGACAGAGTATATATATATATATAGAGCTGAATTAATGACTTGCTTGATGAATTCTGTCGACTGTTGGCAGCTGCTGTGTCCGAATTGAAAGGCATTGACCTCTTGTTGTTGTTATTGCCGGTGGTTGTCGTGGTGTTGATGTTCAGAGAGCGACTGGTACGTTCATCTCGGTTGCTGCGGTTGTAGCGACGATCGGAAGTAGGACACTCATCTTCCATAGATGCCCTATGAAAAAATGTTTCTCACCTGAGACACTCGAATTCTCATCCAGACCCGGCACAAGTATAATACCAGCGACAACTTTGGATTGCTTAATATGTGGACTTGATAACAGCATATATTCGACTCACTCGATACGAAAGCACTCAACACAACATCGCTCGGCCTCCCGGCCAAGATTGTCATGCATGCTCAAGTGTGTCTAATTATGCTGAGTTGTACACGAATAGAATGGGAAACATCTGAATGGTCCAGAGTTCAAAGTGGGTGCAACAGATCATTCTAATGGCTCCAGATCTCTTTGCGGCACCTATGGACGAAATTGCGTTACATTACAGAGAGATTTACAGCTGCATCTAATTATATTACTTCCCTTGTAGGCCTAAATCATAACATGTAGACGTGCAAAACTATACATAATTATCAGTATACCCGGTATAAGTTTACCTGATATCCGCTTTGCTACGGTTTAGAATTGGCGGGAGATGAAGACCGCGCTTTGCATTGGCTCCGGTCAACATCATCGGTGGTGGATCGGTTCGTAGGTAATTCGGTTAGTTAAGCAATTCTATTCCGCCACAGATCAGTTTCAGCTTTCGTCACCAGATGTCATCGTCTACTTCAATCAATCAATTAATCAAACAATCATTTATTTCTGTAACCATCACAAGAGAAAACGAACAAATGAAACAATAAGGCAACAGTTTGACCTGTACTGGATATACGGAGGCCCAGAAGGGATAATGGATCCCGCTAAATAAGGACACCTATTATAATAGGCTACATGTAAAAAATACAGATAGGAAAAGTAAGACAGCCAATCGATACCTAGATTGGAGTAAGCCTTGGACTCAAAATCAAACGAGCTATGTTTCCATAAAATCACATTAACAAAAGAGTATACAATGTTACAATTTTAACTAAAGCAGCAATACAGACAAAATCATCTGATTTAAGTCAATTAATTCCAATAACTAAGAGGTAGGCTATACCGTAGCTTTTCTGAAAATCAAAAGATTAAGTAAAGAACGAATAGCTAGAGCTAGGGATATACTTCAGACAAGCAAAGCATCCAAATTACTGCTAGGCTAAATAACGTTGCATAGTTTACATTTATGATTAAAAAATGAATAAGTCTACAAAGAATTAACTTTGAAACAGTTAGGCCTACCAGTCAACGTGTCGATGGCACAATCCATTCATGGATAGATTTGGATACAATCACTAGGCCCTACTTGCTCGTACTTTACATATAATATTCCGATATCGTTTGTCTATTATCAGCTAATAATAGAAAGGGTACAGTGCGCATAGGTCAGCGCAGTTCAACAGTAACTGTTCCCTAGAATTAAGTCGTAGGCCTATAGTTTCTCTATGTTGCAGTGGAACATAATAATTATTAAGATCCATTCATGCCAAAGCCTTCCATGACAACAGACGTATACAGAGGTCGAAGACACTCGTCACGCATCCTGCTGATGCTCCGGCTCCTGCTGCTGCTGCTGCTGCTGCTGCTGATCGAAACAGCCTCTTCTATGCCAAATTGTGGCTATATATAGCCTATGGACAGGTAGGCCTATACACACGCCAGTATATTACAGGTCATAATAATAGCCTACTGTCGCTATGTGAAACGCAATGTGTCCAGACTGCCAAAAGACAGTATAATTTTACTGATCAAAGAGCGCAGTCAATACAGCCTCCTACTTCTCTCCATAGAACATAAAAGACTACCGGTACATCACAATTAATCCTTCTTTACTGCTAGTCATTTTATGTCTAACAGCGCTTTGGCCACAAAAGTGTCTGTCCAGACGTGACTTTTGTTAGTCTGTAGTATATGCAGAGGACACGACTGACTGCATAGATATTTATGGTATAGGGCCTACATGTACACTAATATCCCCATCTAACATGTATGTTTGTGTGCGTGTGTTTGTATGTATGTGTGTGTAATGTACACATGTACATATAATTATTTATAGTCATATGTGTTTATGTGCATTAAGTGCCCTGCCAATATGCTCAATGTAGCCTATGTGGGACCTGTATTCCAATATGGGATCCAAATATATCATATAGCTCACGTGGGTCCCATCTATTGCCCATGAGAATGTTGGCAGGGCAGAGGTATGCGTTTACATAATATTATGTGCAAATGTATATGTAAGTGTGTATAACTGTATATATGTGTATTTGTGTATGTGTATCTATATGTGTCTCTGTGTGCTACATGGCTGTTGGCCACGGCATCTATAAAAGTTTTATGAAGGCGGGAACCGGTTCCGTGCCAGCGCCATCATTGTCTACGAGACTTGTGCATGTTATTGGTCAATGGATCAAGGGTATGGAGTTGCGAGGATGGGGAGTTCATGCCCCGCTGATTACCCGCTGTATATCTGCTGTGCATCAGTCAAACTAATGATGCATGCTGTCATGCGTGAAAAAGCGAAAGAACAGCAGCTGATTCCAGCGCCATTCGATTATCTCCATGGAGGAGCAAAATAAATAGGTCTAATTAAAAACGATGCATATTGTACTGCATAAACAATTAAAATGATAATTAATTATTGTTCGAAGAAAATCATGTGTTTAAAACTTTAAACCAATCGCACAGTTAACCTTCACCGGTCAGCAGATAATTTTGAACTCCTAAGACTTCAGCCAGTTTTTGGACACGGTTGTGATCGACTGTCCCAATCCCTTTTCGAGAAGCACTTAGTAATGTTATTTTTCCTATATTTGTATGTATACATACAAATATAGGAAAAATAACATATTAACAGATTAATATGTATGTATGTATGTATGTATGTATGTGTGTGTGTGTGTGTGTATGTATGTATGTATGTATGTATGTATGTATGTATGTATGTATGTATGTATGTATGTATGTATGTATGTATGTATGTATGTATGTATGTATGTATGTATGTATGTATGTATGTATGTATGTATGTATGTATGTATATATGTATGTAATGTGTATGCATGTATGTATGTATGTATGTATGCTATGTATGTATGTATGTAGCCTATGTATATATGTATGTATGTATGTATGTATGTATGTATGCATGTATGTATGTATGTATGTATGTATGTATGTATGTATGTATGTATGTATGTATATGTATATATGCATGTATGCATGCTTGTATGTATGAATGTGTTGGTATGTATTTGCAAGCCTCCCAAGAACCTCCCGAAGGCGTTGGAACGTCATAGAGGTGAACTATCGATCGATGCATCGTGCAGTGTTGTGCACGAGACCAAAATTTCAAGACCAAGACCGAGGCCAAGACCGCGTGGTCCAAGACCAAGACCGAGACCAAGACCGCGTGGTCGAAGACCGAGACCAAGACCGCATCATCCAGGACCAAGATCTAAGCCTCAAGACCATAAACGCAATTCTCAGTTGTAGTGTTACATATTCCCATTATTCATATCAGATGCTTATTATATTTATATATAGTTATGGTTTTTATCCCCAAGTCTTCGAGGTCTCATGAAGGGCACACTATAGCTAAAGACACTCTCGATCAGTAGGTGCAGCTGTGTTGCGGAATACAAAAAACTTTGCCAGTAGTGAAAAATTCCCCACCAAATACCTGATCTGCATCGTTTACCCGGGTACTGGTTTTGCCTCGAGAAACTGCATCAGTGTAAGCTTAACTAGTCACTAGAGCACCAGAGGTCATGGTTATCTGTGCCTCAACGTTCTCTTGTCGCTTCTGTTAAGAAGCGAACAACGCGGTCCTCTCTCGCTTTGTCCTATATAGGCGGATCGTCGCATGAATTAGAAGCTATCTCAGAAGTCCCTGAATAACCAAAAATATCGACAACATTTAACAAATAATCTACTCTAGTTCCTACCAAAGGCCAAACCAAAGGCGCAAGACCAAGACCAAAGGCGAATGACCGAGACCAGACGCCCAAGACCAAGACCACACCCTTAAGACCAAGACCAAGACCGCACCTTTAAAGACCAAGACCGAGACCAAGACCGGCACACTCGAGACCGAGACCAAGACCAAGACCGCATTTTTTCGGTCTCGAGACGGTCTCGAGACCAAGACCGCGGTCTCGAGACCACATCACTGGCATCGTGCATTACGATAACGGCGCTAGACAAATTCCAGTAATAGATTAGATTAGATTAGATTGGGGATGAGGATTTTGCAAAATAGTGTGGTGTCACATTGCGGACACGGACGGCTATGCTCTGCCGAGTTTGGTACCAGAGAAACGGAGGGTAGAGAGAATATAAACTATAGGCTATAGCCTATAGATGTCAGCAACGCCGGTAATCTGTAGTTGAGTCTCAAAGAGATCGAGTGATCAAAAATGGAATCTTAAAACATAAAAACTTTTATGAGATTGATTTTCGCCTGTTTAAGCTAATCTCAGAACTTCTATAGTGCCACTATATTAAGTCCATGTCATCTAAGGAACAATCAGCCTGGGTTGATTCGGTCAAAGTACACCGTTTCTTAACAGCATGCAACTCAAAGCGGAACTCAGTACGAAAATATTTTTATATGTCTAAACTGAGATAAAACAAAGTTTACATTTCGTGTTTTTCAGTGTGAGGCTATCTCTTCAGACTTTAAATACTACGTATAAACCTACGCCATATTGCAATTTAATTTGATGTGAGACCTACATTGTAACATGCGATACAAGTAGAATAGCGATATTGAAGTTGTCACAAAAGATTACTATACCCGTTGTGATTGCCCCTTTTTTATATAAGTCGCTTGATGTCACAATTCCCAAATATGACATCATCGCAAAATGACGCGATTTTCCTTTGTTCTATTATTTTCGAGAATATTCGATTTTCATTTCTGTCAAAAGCTGCAGACGGAGAAGAAGTTGACGAAGAAGATAAACGAAATATGTCGAAGAAGACGATGACAACGATTAAAACGACGACAAATATCCGAGGGGATGGTGGAGAAGACGACAACCAACAGTTCTGGAAGTGAAAAAGAAATTATTCGTAATGTATGACAGCCATTTGATCATCCTCATTTCAACGTCCGAAAATAATCGGTCATTAACTAAAAAAGTATGGTTAAACATAAAATAAAAAATGTAATATTAAGTTGATTCAAGAAAGAAGTGAATATGAAAGAAAATTAGAAAAATAAGTATTAGGGCCTAAGTATAAATAAGGACATTTTATGGCGTGCCATCCCGTTTTGGACTGCATTTGCTGTTCACGGTTTTGGTTTGTTAAATATTTGTATAACGTTTAACACCGTTCTACATAGAAGTGCAAATTAAGTCGTCTTCTAATCAAGGTAAAATTTCGAAGGTCATTCTGTCTGTCTCTGTCCCTGTATGTCGCAAACAGTCGAGAGCCAAACAGCAACACAGTGGCCGACCATTGCCTTCTAGATACCGGTACTGACAGTATCTAGCAGGCAATGGGCCGACGGACAGGCTGCAGATTAGAGAGACGAGCTGACGACAGAGATGCGGAAACACAAACAGACAGCTGATATAATATGGACCGATGCATGGACGACAGCCAGACGCAGGCATAATAAAATGTATAGTTTATACACTCTTAAAACTGAAGAGTTTCTCTGCAGTTATGCTTTTCTTAGTTGTATAGACCTCGGACTAATATAGTCCCAGTATAGACGGACTCTTCTGTTGTCTGCGTATCTGTCTGTTCCCATGCATTATGACGTCATTTTCATAGACGTAGGCCTAATAGGCCCACTACTGTAGATTCCTTTAAAGATGTCTAACTTGACGTCATATATATTTTGGGACCATAGACTTCATTTCTGTAGGCAAAGAAGTATATTATGGCGTCATAGGTAAGTGTATTATGACGTCATAAGCCTACGTAGTATTTGACAATGGACATAATTATAGATTCCGCAGAATACATTATTTATCGCGTTGTGACCATCGATGGTTGTGACCATGCAGGGGCGTTGCTCTGTCTTATTTAATTTAGGCCTAAGAAACCATTCTGAAACAAGAATGAAAAAAACGGGAAAAACTGAAGACTCTGCAGATGTTTGAAGTGGAAGAACGAAGATGAATTTGCAAATGTAAGTGATTCAAAATGTTGCGCTTGATTAATGGGTCGATTATGTCTTTAATTTAGGCTTAAAGAGGAGTATTACAGTATTACAAAAGAGGAGTATTACAGGAGTATTTTAGAGGACTGCGTTCATGCCATGTAGGTAATAGTCTTAATCTAGTAATTTGCTTCTCTGTGCTTTGAGAGTTTGAGAAGCCATATAATTATTGTGCATTTTCAACGTGCGTCAGGGCAAGCATATATAACATTGTAGGAACTAAATTACATTACGGACATCTTACAGATGTGCTATGACCGTGCACAGCGTTTAAAGTGGGTGGGAGAGGCGGTCCCACTGCTCTGGAAATTCTTTGCTTGCGTTCCCACTGCGCACCATGCCATTGAATCCTGGTAACATCTGTGCTCCAATAAAACTCTTCTTCGGAGTTCCCACTGCTCACCCCAACCACTTTAACGACTGTCCGTGCATAATTTAAATATAACTTCGTTTCATTTTGCAGAAATTCTTTAATTGTAACCGTAATTACAGCCTGGAAAATTTCTGAAGAGTAACTTTAATGTTAATCGTAGGACTTAATTATAAGGCCCTTTATCTGATTCACCGGCATCGCTTCAACTCAGGCGGTTTAAACTTTAAATATCTCGAGATATGATGTTTTGAGCTATTTGTTGGAAGGTCAGAAAGGGAAAGAGATTAGTGAAATATTATGGTTTGGTTCTTGTAGCCAACCTGGAGATGCTAGCTCGTGCATTATGTGGCGGACAAGCCACAAGGTAGCATTTAGGCTGTTTGGCCTATAATGAATGGCCTAATGATATTGATTTTCTGTTAAACGGTGTCGCGCCTCTGAGTCGCTAGGTGGCGTAGCCCAAGGTTACATACGTTCGATTCGAGTGTTAATAAATATAATAAAAATATACGCCCGCTTAATATTTGCCATTTTATCGTTTTAATATAGTGATTAAATGAAATTACATCTTTCCACGGCCTATAATTGATGACTAAAGATAGGCATCGCCTAAATTAATACTTAGGAGATCTATCTCTTAGACACCTACCTTATATTAAATTTTTTGGTATGGACGCATTTATAAGCGTTGAGATGCTACATTATACATTGATCACGGATGAATATAGCCTGCCTCACCGTGCATCGCTTATAATGTAGAGTAGCGACAGTTTACTACTCTGCATATACGATACGGATCTTTTGGTATCGTTCGGTTACGGTTAGCGAAAAATACCACACACCAGTGCGGTAAGCGAGTGAAATCGGTTCGTGAAAGTTACGGTCGCACCAGCGTCCAAAACAAGACTAATCAGTGCGCTCCGGAGTTACAGTCAAGGCAAACGCTCTTTGGGTGTCCGGACCGTTTCCGCTGATTCGGCAGGGCTGGGGGCCCACCCTGTCGTGATCGCGAGACGGTTTGAATCCCGATTGCGGGAGTTTAACGGCTGAGCATAACTCTGGGAAGGACCGATCGTGAGATATAAAGGCTCACAGGTCTAATACGGGGAATACCGAGAAATCACAGGTCTGTATAAATACACGGGGCAGGCGAGGCCCCGGTGATACCGTTCGATCGGAGAGTACGGGAGCCGACGGGAAAATCAGTTAACGGCGAGTGAAAATTCATAGTCCGGTTTCCGCGTAAAGATCGGCGTACGGGAAAGACGGGAAAATCAGTTAACGGCGAGTGAAAATTCATAGTCCGGTTTCCGCGTAAAGATCGGCGTACGGGAAAGACGGGAAAATCAGTTAACGGCGAGTGAAAATTCATAGTCCGGTTTCCGCGTAAAGATCGGCGTACGGGAAAGACGGGAAAATCAGTTAACGGCGAGTGAAAATTCATAGTCCGGTTTCCGCGTAAAGTTCGGCGTACGGGAGCGACCGAGAAATCAGTCAACGGCGAGTGAAAAAGTACGGGGAAAATTCCCCAGTGACCCGGTTCGATCAAATACGGGGAGGGCGACCCCGTTGGTGACAGATAGATACGGGGAAATTCCCCGCTGGTCCGGTTCGTTAACATCTGGTAAACTTGCACTTAAATCTCAACCATTGCGGATAGACCCCATCCGCATATTCTTTTCTATTCTTTTTAACTTGCGGGTCTACCGCACCTTTTCTACTTACGCGACTTACCGAAAAATCATAGTTAGGCTATTTCCGCGGTTTCCCCGTGGAATATCTTTCGTCGCCTACCTAGCGTCGTTCTTAGTTACTTCCGCGGTTTCCCCGTGGAACGTCTTTCGTCGCGTGCCTAGCGTCGTTCATAATTACTTCCGCGGTTTCCCCGTGGAATATCTTTCTTTGCGTACTTACTTCCGCGGTTTCCCCGCGGGATCTATCTCTTCTTGCGGATCTAACCGATATATCTCTATTAGCGGTTTCCCCGTCTAATATCTTTCCTTGCGTTCTTAACGTCGGTTGTACTTATTACCGCGGTTTCCCCGCGGTAAATCTCTACTTGCGGAACTAGCCGCATATCTCTCTGTTCGGGGAACTACCCGACAGATCTGACCGTGGTTCGTTCAGGTGTGAGAGACAGTACAATTCCCTAACAGGGAAGTAATACACAGGTCTGTGAGAAACAAAGGGGTAACGTTAGTGACACTTACCCTTGGTTACCGTGCTTCTGTGCGCTCCCGGGCACAACCGAAACGTTCGCTATCTGAATCTGAAAGTCTGATCTACGGATACCTGAGGCGGAGTAAGGGCCCACTCTGTTGGCAGGTCCGGGTCAGGTTGATTCGGATAGCGGGAAGAAAGGTTGTGTAAGACTCAAGCCGGGGAAGGGCGTACTCGCGAGACATAGCGAGTCAACGCCCTTGGTGAGGACTACGAAAACCCCAGGTGGGGAAATCAACGCAGACCAAGATAGTTACCGATACGAGAGAATCTGGATATTCATATATCCAGATCAAAGTGAAATCAACGCAGACCAAGATACGATACGTGTACGTCGGGTAGTCGGATACCCGGATAAAAAGATATATGCTTGTCGCGACACACAGCTCTGAGAACTGACTGAAGTGCGAGGCTGGGCCCCCTCGTGCGTAGGTTGGAACAAAGTTCTGTGTGTAGATAGTGAAAGTTATAGAGAGAGGACCTTCACTATCAGAGTCCGTAGATACTCTACCAGTGTATTTTTCTTTTGAAGCAGAATTATCATAGTGTTGGTTGTTCTTTGCCTTCACTATCAGAGTCCGTAGGTTCCTTACCAGTGTTTCTTTATTTCAAAGTAGAATTTATCACTGTGTTGGTCGTTCTTTGCCAACACAGAGGCGAGTAAGGAACTTACTCCGTCAATTGTGGTGCATGACAATATACGTGGGAGGCCGCATGCCAAACACGGAAATGGACGGTGAGACACATGACAGTAGTAAGACTCATTGCCCCATGGACTTTTGTCTAGGACGAGTTGACGAAGAGAGTTGTCCTCAGTATGGTCTAGGGCGAGATGACGCAGAGATTTGCTCTAAGTATTGTCTAGGCCGAGATAATTTACAGACTTGTCATAAGTATCCCTGGTTTCAGGAACTTAGAGAACGTTTGGTGTCCCCTATTATTGGCGAGAGCTTAGGAGTCACGAGATGTAGAGTGGTACGTAAAAGTTCAGTTCAGGCGGAGAAGAAGAGAAGGCCCGTAGCTAAGAAGGTATGCACAAAGAAGAAGACTCTTGCGGGTAAAAGGACGAACCCTGTTCTGAGAAAAGGCCATCCTCAGGACGTTGCCCATCCGGCGACCGTGGAAGAAGCAGAGTCAGACCCCAATACGGAGCTGTACAGTGTTACCCCTCTTAAAGAAACGGCAAATGCTAAGCCTCCCCTGACAGAAACGGTTACCATGGGTAGAGTTAGAGAACAGCCATTTTACGATGAAGATAGACAAGGCAGTGACTCGGGCGGCTCCAGACGGATAGTGGGCTGGAGCCGACACCGTCCCGTGAGCAGAGAGGTAGCGTACGGGCGGCGGTCGCCACAATTAGACACTGCAGGTGTGGTACAAGTTACTAATTAGCCTACAATTACTAAATCGATTCCAGTGTCCTCAAATCTGGGAAGAAATATACATTCTTAGTAATGTTGCACCATTTCATCTAGTCGGTAATTTTCTGATTTCTTGAAATTCTGTGTTTTCCTTTTCTATAGTTTTCATGAGTTTCCACACGTGGAAAAATAAATTTCACTATGTACCCTACAGGCCTACACTACCCAATACCCACGTAGGTTTTATCTGTATGAACCAGCCTTTGACCAGAAAACAGAGATGCTACAGAGAGGCTTCCTTCCTTCAGCACAGTCAGCACAGTCAACGCTGCTAGGGTGTGAATTTTCAGGCCTCGAGATGAATGATGTCTCGAGACAGGTCCAGCTCGCATTGCAATGATATAGGGCACATAGTGAAATTTATTTTTTACTTAAACTTACTTGACGTTACGGTTATAAATGTTTCTTGCCTTCATTTACCAGGTACCTTATTTGTAAGCCAGCATGCGCGTAACTAGCATTACGCAATAATCATTATTATTAGGCCTACGCTACTGCGTAAAGATTTTAGCCGTTCTGAATTTTTTAACCATTTAGATTAGGTCTACATTTTGACATTCTAGATTACTATTATTCGTTGAATTTCTTTTGTGCAGACTTTGTTATTGTACGGTCAGCAAAACATTTCCCTTCGCGGACATAGTAAAAGACTGCGAATTTCGCGACACTTCTGAAATTTCGATCACTAACCAACACTAGTTTAAATCATAGTAGGGCCTAAGCTAATGTCATCCGGTCCACGCAAAACCCTGTAGCCTACGTACATGTAAGTCCGTTTATTCAAAATGAGCTGAGGGCCCGTCCATAAATGACGTCACGCACCTAGGGGAAGGGGGGTCGGACATTTGCAGGCCCGTCCCTAGGCATACGCTGAATACGCAACGGCGTAGGGCCCCGACTCCGCCGAAAGTTAGGGGCCCAAAATCCCATTTATGAAAAATAATAGGCCTAATAATAATGACATCACACGACGCATAAGTCTAAATTAAGTGCAAAGTAACAAATGCTTGAATTATTTAAGTTAAATATATTACTTGTGACTTTCTTAGGCACAGCGTTTATGACGTATTCCAATTGCCAATGGGGTGGGGCTCAGGGAAGTAACTAGCGTTGGGCTTGGGGAGGCTTAAGCCCCCACCCAAACGAAGGTGAAGCCCCCAAAATAAGTCAAACCCCGGCCCCACTATAGGCTCGGGCTACCATACTCGCCATGTTCAAGGCTTAAAGCCCCCTCAAACGAAAAGTCCTGGTTACGCCACTGGTGAGGCCCCAAAATAAAACCTGCGTAGGGCCCCAGATATCCTTGGGACGGGCCTGGAAATTTGTGACGATGTGTGACTTGGGGGTGGGGGTCAGAGAAGTGTGACGTCACACCATGTCTGTGTAATTAAATTGAACAAATAACAACGATTTAATCTTAATAGTTACAGCACTAATTTTGAGTATTAAATTTTCATAATTTCTTTGATTATTTTAATGTATACGGGCACCATTATAAATAATTTTCTAATTATTTAAATATTTGGTCACCGTTAGATTTTAAAATATGCATGCTCTCCGTATTTATTCCACGAAAGACATTTTGCATCGCCATGGAAATTTGGTTCTGGGGGGGTCAGAGCTTTGTGACGTAATTTTTCAGGGGTGTAACTTTTTGTGACGAAGTGTGACAAGTGGGGAGGGGGGTCAAAAATCGGCCAAAATTGTGTGACGTCATTTATGGACGGCATCTGATCCACCTGCGTGGCCAGTACAGTAAGTTCAAGAAAGTAGGCCTATTGTCGCAAAATCTCAATGTCGTGCGGCTAAAGGTTCTACACTTTGCAGCTGAATCAATTTTAGAAACCAAATTATGAAATTATAGGCTAATTATAATATGCCAAAGAACTTATGTAAAATGTTATTAGGCCTAGGCTACTATTTACCAAAAAGCAGTATCGGTGTCACGATATATAAAGTCTCCCTCTGAAACAGAGTTCCCTCTGGCTGAAACAGAGTTTCCCCCGGAGACTCTGTATCGAAACAAAGTCTCCCCCATTGAAATAGAATCTCCCCTCTACGATACAAAGTCTCCCCCTACTAAAAGGGGGCAACTTTATATTTCGGTTGCTTTTTTATATAATTTTGAATAGGATTTAATATGTACATATTCTTAAATAAATTACTCTTGTGTTTATTAGTTGAATTGGACATAAAAAATGAAGTGAAGTAAGAAATTTGTGAAATAAATGTTTTAGGGCCTATAGGAGTAAATGTAGCATTGTATGACACCACTAAGAAGTCGGGCGCGCTTATGTTTTTTAAACGCAGCGAAGAGATTAGGCCTACACGTACACATCGCTATGTAATTAAGATAATGACCCGATCGGACTGAAAGTAGACATTTTACTGGTGCTAGTTAGCACTGGTTTCTGAAACGATTCTGTGAGCAGCAACCCCTATATCCCATTCATTGATTCATGTGTACCTTATGCCAGGTAGCGATAACTAGATTCACTCTGATTCTCTGCGGCCTATTGCGGGTAACGTTAGGTCTACCACTGAAATTTGTGTTCGATAGCACTGTCTTTCAACATTGTTAGCGTCAGATGCATCAGTCCAGCTAATTAGTTTTAAAAGGAGTCGGAAACAATGCATGGGAATAACTAAAGCTTCCTAAAAGATCTCGCCTGTGAAGAGGCGCTAAACGATCTCGCACGTGATGATGCGCTAAAAGATCTCGCCTGTGAAGAGGCGCTGAGAGATCTCGTCTGTGAAGAGACACTGAAAGATCTCGTCTGAGAAGATGCGCTGAAAGATCTCGTCTGTGAAGAGGCGCTGAGAGATCTCTTATGCAGGGGCGCAACCACGGTCCAGAAGTTGGGGGACCTACTAGAATGTGAGAGTGGGGTAGGGGGAATTGCGAGCGCCGAAGGCGCGAAGCTGCGATTGCCGAAGGCAAGAAGCCCCTAACGACTAGGGGGTATGGGGGAGCGTCGTCCCATCGGGGTCTGGGGCGGAGCCCCAGAAGCCGACGCAATTTTGAGCATTTGATGCCAAATGGAGTACATTTTGGGCTTTTATTTACCTCAAATTTTTCACCGATGATTTCGATATAAAAGTACCTAATCCATCTAGATCTGTGAAAAAATGACTTTATTATATATGAAGAAACTGGAAGTGACAAGGGTTTAAGAGAATTGAACGGAAAAGAGTAGAAATAAGCTCTAGAACAGTACGTGTTTGTCAAAACTAGGAACATCGGCAGGGAGGAAGCCTGGACGGGTCATTTTTCTCAGAATACCGTTAAGGCGTTTATGTTCCCCTACAGTGGCAGCAGTGGCGGCGCCAGACACTTTTTGTTACCAGGGCATAGCCAGGGCAGTCATACAAGTAACCAGGGCAGAGGTGATTTATGGCAAGCGTGGTACGCGAGCTTATATGGTGACCGTCACCATATGCATCGTGACCATTTAATTTCGCGCTACCGCGCTCGCCATAAGTCGGCCCTCTGCACTATTATACTTGTCAGGTCAGAGGCTCAGATGGGCAAAGCCCTCTGAAGCTGAACGCTTTTGCAAATTTTAACATCTCAGTGAACTTAGTAAAGCATTAGGCCTACTAAAAAATACTCTTTTGGGTGGAATGCACAACAGTTTTCAAAAGCAACAAGTTCAACAAATAGAGCCATTGATTCAGGTAGGCCCTATTGTTTACGCATTTGCTCAAGTAACTCGTGTCATATGAGATGCAATTAAGCCTATAGGGGTTAGACGTTGATTTATGTGCAGTTCGCGTGTGAAATGTAGACTTTATTGTGGGATCCTAAGAAAGACAAGGGGTTGAACCCCTAACCTCCCCCGGAAATTCTCACCCTGCAGTGTTCGCTACTGACAATAGGCCTCCCGCTTCCATCTTCTTCAAACGGACTACTAGGATGACATGGGTCCTGAGATAAAGTCATGCTCTTAATTAAAGGAAGCAGATGCGATAGTGGAAGAAAAGTGTGCCCGATCGTATATCGAAAGATCGGCCCAGCTTAAATAAATCACAGTCTGAGGTAGCAGTGGAACTGGAAGTAATGTCAATTTCCTCACCTCTAATGACGTCTATTTTCTATTTGGAAGTTGTCGGCACATCGGAGCAAAGTGAACTAATAGCTATAGCCTATCGGCATCTTCCTCCGCTGTATCTGCATTCTCCACAAACATCTGCAGCTGAAGGAATATCAGCACCTGAGGTTTGCATCTTAAAGAACAAATTGATGGAAGGAGTGCCGACAACAGGAACCTCAATTTTCGACTTTCCTCTGCTCCTTTCTGAATACCAGAACTATACATACGTTTCAAGGGAATCATGGCTGATGATGATAATTTTCGTCTACGTATTATATTTAAATGTAGGGGCCTACGGTAAACGAATGAATTATACCATGGCATGTACAGAGACACTGTAGGACAGAGACAGCGATTATATATATAATACATACATTATATTATTCATTCATTCATTCATTCATTACTAGAATTTATATAGCGCCTCTTCAAGGGAACTACTCAGAGGCGCTCCCAACCCAAGCGCGGCCAAATAAGATCATTTTTAGTTGAGAGAGGAATGACTGAGAAGGGGTTCTAGGAAGGGAGCGGAGTGTCATATATATATATATAGAGAGACAGACAGACAGACAGAGACAGACAGAGACAGAAAGACACGCTGGAGCAGAGTGGATGCATGCCTCAATGGAAGAATCATCACTCACTGCCATGGCCCTATATCGAGCGTGTCTCCATGTACAAACAACTGAGTGTTCGCTTCTACTGTGGTTCAAAATTCAAATTGTCCGACAGGTGATTGATAGACCACACATATACACGTCTGTGGACCTGCAGTTGTGTATCGTGTATCTATAAGGCTGTATAGCAAAATTTTGGAGCCAAAATTTGGCAGGGCAACGACCAGGGCAAAGGCTTTTTTACCAGGGCATTTGCCCTGGCATGCCCTGGTGTAGTGCCGCCACTGCTGAAAGACCTCGCCTATGAAGATGCGCGGAAAGATCTCGCCTGTGAAGAGGCGCTGAAAGATCTCGCCTATCTAGAGGCGCTAAAATATCTTGCCTGTGAAGAGGCGCTGAAAGACCTCGCCTGTGAAGAGGCGCAAAAAGACATCGCCTGTGAAGAGGCGCTAAAAGATTTCGCCTGTGAAAGGGCGCTGAAAGACCTCGCCTGTGAAGAGGCGCTAAAAGATCTCGCCTGTGAAGAGGCGCTGAAAGATCTAGTCTGTGAAGAGGCGCTGAAAGACCTCGCCTGTGGAGAGGCGCTGAAAGATCTAGTCTGTGAAGAGGCGCTGAAAGACCTCGCCTGTGGAGAGGCGCTGAAAGATCTCGCCTATCTAGAGGCGCTAAAATATCTTGCCTGTGAAGAGGCGCTGAAAGACCTCGCCTGTGAAGAGGCGCAAAAAGACCTCGCCTGTGAAGAGGCGCTAAAAGATTTCGCCTGTGAAGAGGAGCTGAAAGATCTGTAATGTGATGAGGCGCTGAAAGATCTCGTATGAGAAGAGGCGCTGGATGATGTCGCCTTTCTCAAGGCACTGACAGACCTCACCTATGAACAGGCGGTGAAAGATCTCGCCTGTGAAGAGGCGTGAAAGACCTCGCCTGTGAAGAGGCACTAAAGGATCTCGCCTGTGAAGAGGTGTTGAAAGATTTTGCCTGTGAAGAGGCACTAAAGGATCTCGCATGTGAAGAGGCGCTGAAAGATCTCGCCTGTGAAGAGGCGTGAAAGACCTCGCCTGTGAAGAGGCACTAAAGGATCTCGCCTGTGAAGAGGTGTTGAAAGATTTTGCCTGTGAAGAGGCACTAAAGGATCTCGCCTGTGAAGAGGCGCTGAAAGATCTCGCCTGTGAAGAGGCGCTGAAAGATCTCGCCTGTGAAGAGGCGTGAAAGACCTCGCCTGTGAAGAGGCACTAAAGGATCTCGCCTGTGAAGAGGTGTTGAAAGATTTTGCCTGTGAAGAGGCACTAAAGGATCTCGCCTGTGAAGAGGCGCTGAAAGATCTCGCCTGTGAAGAGGCGCTGAAAGATCTCTTCTGTGAAGAGGCGCTGAAAGATCTCGTCTGAGAAGATGCGCTGAAAGATCTCTTATGTGAAGAGGCACTGAAAGACCTCGTCTGTGTAGAGGCGCTGCCACGCTGGATGATGTCGCCTTTCTCAAGGCACTGACAGACCTCGCCTATGAAGAGGCGCTGAAAGATCTCTTATGTGAAGAGGCGCTGAAAGATCTAGTCTGTGAAGAGGCGCTGAAAGACCTCGCCTGTGGAGAGGCGCTAAAAGATCTCGCCTGTGAAGAGGCGTAAAAGACTTCGCCTGTGTAGAGGCGCTGAAAGATCTCGTCTGTGAAGAGGCGCTGAAGGATCTCACCTTTCAAGAGGCGCTGACAGATCTCGCCTGTGAAGAGGCTCTAAAAGATCTCGCCTGTGAAGAGGCGCTAAAAGATCTGGTCTGTGAAGAGGCGCTTAAAGATCTCGCCTATGAAGAGGCGCTGAAAGATCTCGCCTGTCAAGAGGCGCAAAAAGACCTCGCCTATGAAGAGGCGCTAAAAGATCTCGCCTGTGAAGAGGCGCTAAAAGATCTGGTCTGTGAAGAGGCGCTTAAAGATCTCGCCTATGAAGAGGCGCTAAAAGATCTCGCCTGTGAAGAGGCGCTAAAAGATCTCGACTGTGAAGATGCGCTGAAAGACCTCGACTGTGAAGATGCGCTGAAAGATCTCGACTGTGAAGATGCGCTGGATGATGTCGCCTTTCTCAAAGCACTGACAGACCTCGGCTATGAAGAGGCGCTGAAAGATCTCTTACTTGAAGAGGCGCTGAAAGATCTCTTACTTGAAGAGGCGCTGAAAGATCTCGACTGTCAAGAGGCGCTGAAATATTTCGCATGGGAAGACGTGCTTAAGCCTTAAAGATCTCGCCTATGAAGAGGCGCTAAAAGATCTCGCCTGTGAAGAGGCGTAAAAGACCTCGCCTGTCAAGAGTCGCTGAAAGATCTCTTATGTGAAGAGGCGCTGAAAGATCTCTTATGTGAAGAGGCGCTGAAAGATCTCGCCTGTGAAGAGGCGCTGGAAGATCTCGCCTGTGAAGTGGCGTGAAAGACGTCGCCTGTGGAGAGAGGCGAGGCCTTCAGGCCTTATGCACATCGGTTTCTACACTCCCTGGTCGCTCTGCTCTGCGCTCGTCCGCGAGAGGCCTCCTGTCTGTCCCTCGCATGCGTGGTGCAACTGCACAATCCACTGGCTTAATTTTGCTTATGTCGGCCCCTCCAGTTGGAACCATCTTCCGCATGAATCGCGTCTTGAGCTCCTCAGCCTTTCTCTTCCTCTGTTTTTCCGAAACACCTGAAGACTATCTTATTGTAAGAGCCTGGGCCGGGAGCGCCTCTGAATCTCTGAGTGGCGCTGTACAAATGTTTAATTACAATTACAATTAAAGTCAACATGAAACTGAAGGGGCGCCGTTAAGCTTCCCTAGAGCAGGTATAAAGTCATTCACAGACCTACACTGGCGATGAATGCCTCAATTTCATCGAGTTCATCCTGTGCAATACCCCAATTAACATAGATCAGTGGACATTTTCCGCAAAGCCGAAACTGAGACAAGTATACTCTTCAGTTCTTAACCCTCAGGACTCCAGACGCAGACTGCTTCTGAACTTGATGACGCTATTTTTCAAACTGAAGTAATTAGCGCAATTGATTTTTCATGATTAAAACATTCGTGTTTTACGAAGTTCCGGGTGTTTCTAGGCTAATATAATAGTTTCCAAAGAAACTTTTAAATCACAGTTATTTGGTGGACTTGTGATATCAATCACATCAGTCATTTACAGATCTAATCACAATCCAATCACTTCTCTCAAGTCTCAACCCGTTCCTCTTCCTCCCAATTACACTTCTCCGCCCTTCCGTCGCTTCTTTGCAAAACTTTGCAAATTGCTTCACAGCTGTTCCGACTATCTGGAACAAACACCCGCCATAATTACGACAAAATGTCTGATCCATCCTAAGAACTCGCCAGCATCTCACATCTTAATTGCTATCTCTCCTCAGGTCTTTCACTTTAAGGCCTAAAACTGAAAACATTGCAATTTCACATTATCTGATCCCGATTCCACGATAGGCCTACTCTTCCCCTTATCTCAATCGCCGTTTCAATCCTAAACAACATCCACCGTAGCCGTTTGACTGCCTGTCTGCCCGCCTGACCCTTTAATTGGGACCTGGAGCCGATTTTTACCCTATCTGCTATATATCGATTTTGTTTTGACTAAGCGCCTTTGAATAAGCTGATTCATTCCCGCGACTTCGCTTTTCAATAGAAATCTTGAGATACTATAGCTATATATAGGCCTATAACCGCCTATATATAGCTATATATAGGCCTATAACCGCCTATATATAGCTACTACGATCTATATCGGCGTCTCATGCGGCAATGCCTCAATTTAAATACATCCACTTCAGAATAGCCTAAAGTAGACAGCAGTAGGCCTACGTAGGACTATACGAAACTTTAAGTTTAACGTTCCCAACAAAAGTTCCTGTAGTTGGCATCTTAATTATTTTTAGGAGACTCCCCGAATAATCGTAGCCTCTACTTGTGGTGTTTAGATTCTTTGCGAGAGTCTGCATTATGATAGAAGAAGTCGAAGGAGGGCAGTAGCCGCAGTACCCCTTAAGCTAACCCTGATGCAGCCATTAAGTGCTAGCGACTTCATTTTTTTAGCCTCGGCATATGCATGAGAGCTGGTGGCCAGACCTCTCCGTCGCCGTCTCCACAAAAGTACATGTCACTGTACTTATTAGCCTATTGCTGAGTTGCCTAGGGGCGCGCGCATATGGGACAGAAATCTCGAACCAAATTTCTGCCATAGCGGGGATTTGAAGTTGAACCAAAGATTTTAGAGTCGTAGAGTCTACGACTCTAACATCTTTGGTTGAACCTCCCGCCCTCTCAATTGCAGACCAGCACGTACGGTATAATTAGCCTATATGTATAGTATACCAACTAACTTCACTATCTAACGCACTACTATAACTACTTAAAAATTAAAATCCAAAATCAAAAATAAACTAAACTTAAATTAAACATCTAAATTTTTAATAACTAAACCTAATTAATGTAAGGGAACGGTGTTCTGTCTGCACCTAATGATTGATTAAACGAAAATACAATGCTTTCATAACAGTTATTTCCTTTGCATGCATTGCTCAGCAGCATGATGCACTGAAGACGTCACTTGTAAACTGGTGACTGCGGAATATGTGATCCGTGTTTATATGAGATGCTTATCAAAGTTACTATACCGTCGTTCAGAAAAGTCGACGATGATCACGAAAAAAGTTTCACCGTAAGTTAATAAAAGCTATTTTACACCTTCGTGAAATTCTTGCTCGTTGTTGTGTGTCAACTTTGTTAAAATATGCCTATGTTACACTATTTGTTGTCCGCATTCAGTAGTAAGTAAGTAAACAAAGTTGGAGAACAGTACTGCTGTTAGAGAAGTCAGTCAGAAGGAGAGCAGACGCTTAAGGCTGCGTTCTGTTCGACCTCATTTCAGTAAAAACTTCGGGTTGCACATATGAATTTTGGTGAACGTGTAGTTTAGAGTCGTAAATTCCTTTATGCGTATATTTTGCCATGGTTTCATCGCTCATCTAAATTCTACTTGTACTATAACATGTTTTCATTGCTCATGGTTTTACTGGAATAATTTAGCATCAATGCCATGGTTTCATCACTTATCCAATTTCTGCTTCGGCAAACTTATAGTATCGCGGGCTGAAGGATTATACAGTATCTTTGGGCATGCTGCACGGACGCTGGACGGTACCAGGTTTTCTAATGACGACACTAACCCTAACCCTGACCCTAAGCGACCCTCACGACGCCTAACCTGACCCTAACTGACACTCATGACACCAGTTAACTTACACACTATAATCCTTAAGCCCCCGATACTATAAGCTTGCCTCTACTTCTACTGTAACATATTTCTTTACTCATCCAACTTCTGCTTGTCTTGTACTATGACATGTTTTTTTTATCAATATCTGACTTCCAGTTTTACTGCAATAATTTATCTGCCATAAAAAATTTACGATGCTAAACTACACGATAGGAAAACAGAATAATATACGACGCTGAACTACACGTTTACCTGAATTTCGGTCTGACGTTAGCAAATGAACAACGTGTAGCTCAACATTGGTGGGTTTGATAAAATCAGTGTTGTTATCACATTGTCATTTACCCCTAGCAGCAAGAATCGCAGCAGTATAAATTCTCCAAATTCCAAAATTTATAGTGAAATTAACTGCAGTTTTTCAAAGTGTTGGTTGTGTATATAAAGAACATGAACTAATTTAAGCCACATCTTCTGCTTGAAGAGGAATATCTCAGTAAAACGGCCATAAGAGTCTTCTACTGATTTTAGAAGAGCTGTCTTTGAAACAGTAGATTCCAATAGAACACAGCCTAAGCTGACACCTAGAGGAGCCTTGTAAATTAAATGTTAGATGTATCATTTACTTAGCCTTGGCATATAGAGCAGATGGTCATCCCTCTCCCCAAAACTGGGCAGTGAATTCTAAAGGCAGAGGCTTTGGCATTCACTGCCTAGTTTGTGCATTCTGTCAGTTCTCGAATGTCATTCAGAACTAATAATCTTAAAACTTACCTATAGGTTCCAACTTGCTCTTCATAAAAACGCATTTACTCTGGTTTCTTGGTTTTTAACATCACTAATCTAATGGTTTATAACTTTGACTATCGTTTCACTGGAATTGACCATAAACTAATGTCTTGTGGTAACAGTACTGTAGAAGTCGTTAGATTAAATTGAATCCTTTCTTGTGTAATCTAGTAGACATTTCATAGCTTAGTTCACCGGTGGACACTGTTGGAACAAAGGTCTTAACAAATCTGTCTGTTTTGGCAGAATTTTAACCTGGACCTGTTGGTTGACAGTGTAACATGCCAAACCCCGCCTATGATGGACCTTCAGAGGTCATTTACAGTAGATGGTTTTAAATTTGTGCAACCTGATAAAGATCCTTATTTAATTAAGTTTAAGAAAATGTGATTGACAAGCATTGGTGATGAATCTGTTTTTCTAGACAAAGAGCAAACCCATTAACGTTAGTCTTTGGAAGCCAAAACTTCTGTGACCAAGTGTTAGCAGACTGCTACTTAGGCACTTAATTGTAAAAAAATTGAGGAAATAAAAATGTTGTATAGTGGAAAATTTTTTTTAATGGATGAAGTTTCGTGATTTTTTTAATGAAAATTTATGAGCAGTATTGTGTGATTTATTTTCCATTATGAATTGTGTGAGTTTAGTGTAGTACACTATAAATAGCATTATTATCTTTTTTGATATGGAAGTTTTTGTTTGTTTTAGGTGTTCTGTATCGATGTTGTTACCTCGATTCGGCATTTTACGATTGAGAGAAGATATAATGAGTTTGATGAACTCAATAGACGGGTACATTACATTACATTCAGTTGTGTAAGGCCAAAAAAAATAATGGTGTGTTTCCGGTAACAGGGTTAAAAAAAACTGGGTAGGTAGGAAAATAATTTTATTTTGGTAAAATAATTTTATGCAGTGATTTCCCAAAATTACGCCACTGCCCATTTATGCACAGCGGTACATGCTGTACCAAAGTATGTATTTTCTATGCGAGTATTAAAAATGCCTTTTTGCAGAATGTACAAACTGCTGTAGAAAACAATCTTATTTATTTCATTTTTGCTGACATCGTTTTTCTTGCAAGGTGAAATGGAAGGGGCAGGGGTGGGGAAGGAAATATGGATTATGTACATTAAACAATAAACGTGTAGCAGACAACAGCTCTTTAGGAAATATGCATGGGTAGTAATGTGAGAAAATCGCTGACTTTTCGGTGTCTGTTATCTCCTCAACATCATACATGTATTGTATTGTATTGTATTTGAACACTTGTTATAGCGCCCCTACCGGATTTCCCATTCAGAGGCGCTCCTGACTACTGCGCGAATGCTGAATCGGAGTTTCACGCCGAAGCGCATGAGCAATTGCGAGTGAAGGACTTGCCCAGGGTCCGTACGCGGCGACTTTGAGGTGGATTCGAACCCGCAACCCTCCAGCTGCAAGGCACCGAACATACCCCTAAACCACCGCGCCCCAGTTGTATTGTGATGTGTTGTTTTGTGTGTTGTATTGTACTCCACGTTTATAATGCGACCGAGCCACCCGCAGTAAAGATCCGAGAAATTAATCTCTGATAAACCGACCCGACCGGGAAGCGAACCCGGGGCGCCGGCGTGACAAGCAGGCTACCAACCCACTCGGCCACTCAGGATCCTCATGTGTGTAAATTGTCCATGGGAAACATTGAGCCCATTTATTGTTATAATATTATTAACGCTGCATAGAAAGAAATATGGTTTCCTAACGTCATCTGCTAAGGAGACTGCTTGCTACGAAGATTTGATGCTATGAAGACTGGTTGTTAAGGAGACTAGTTGCTAATGAAGGCAGTTGCTAAGCAGGACAGTTTCTAAGGATAACTGTTGCTAAGGAAGGCGGTTGCTAAAGGGGCCAAGTCTGACTTTGAAACTGGTTGCTAATGAGGCTGACATAGAGGCTGCTTGCTACAAAGCTTGGTTGCTAAGAAGGCTGGTTGCTACAAAAGTAGAATGCTACGGAGGTTGTTAAGTAGGCTGATTGCTATTAGGAGGCTTTACTTTTATAATGGCACATACGATACAGTGTTGTATCAATTACATTGCAAATGTAATTCAATTATAATTGCAATTACATGCTTGTAAATGTAATTGAATTACAATTACAATTACTTGATTGTGAAAGTAATTGAATTACAATTACATTTTGAATGTAATTCAATTACCAATTACTTTTAAATCATTCCTTTAAAATTGGCAAATGATTTAGAATTTTTTTCCATAATTTTTAATTTATTCTGTTTTTAAACTAAAATATCCAATGGGCCAATGGTCGTAAATTATTGTTATATACATTCAATTGTATTATAAGTTTGTCAGATATCCGAAATGCAATTTACAAAATATGATCCATAAAACAAGTTAGAGTTTATTTGATTTTTAGGAGTAGAAGTTTTTCAAAATGATAGTCTGTTATAAGAGAACTTAGTTGAATTCGCCTGGGTGAGTGAGTCAATTCGTCCAGCAGTGCTAAAGAGATGCTCAACTGGAGCTGAAGATGGAAGGAAGCTCTGTTATCTGTAGGCAGCCGCAGTAGGCTAGTTAAGAATGAATACATGACTGCATGTCTGATGTCTGATAGTGTCTGATGTCATGATACATGTCTGATAGTGATGGTAAGCTCTTGCCCTTGGGTCTTTCAAAGTGTGCTGTAAGCTTGTAAGAGGGGTTTCTCCTTTTATTAAGGATAGAATAATGTTGACAATTATGTTGCCAAAACTTGCCATGCATTCATAATGCAGTTTATATAATTAAACGGGTGGTCCAGGTCAACCCAGCAGGCTAGCATCTTTGCTGACTTTATGAAAGTAATTTGTAATTGACACTTCATTCAATTACAAATTACATGCAAAATTGTAATTGAAATACAATTACAATTACTGGACTTAAAATATAATTCAATTACAATTACAATTACAGAACTTGTAATTCAATTACGTAATTCAATTACATGTATTTCAATTACTGAACAACACTGATACGATAATAGGTATTTCTGATACAATGAATATGGGGTCAGATTTGTGAAATAACCCTGTCAAATTACCCTGAGAAAATCCACCACTTTCGAGTCTATTACCTCCCTCTCCCAAACTCCACACTTTAGCCCAGGGGTGGGCAAACTACGGCCCGCGGGCCACATCCGGCCCGCCAACGCTTTTTATTCGGCCCGCCAACGCATTTTATCTGGTCCAAACAATTCTTCAGAAAAGTAAAAAGTCATGAATTTCAGACCGCAAGAAGAATTCCTCATGCTGCTTTCTTATTTGCTATTCCGGTATATATTATTTGCATCCACTTAGGCCTACATCTGTGAACAAACATTTTCAACTTTGAAGATAAACAAATCCAAGTAAAAATCTCGGTTAGCTTATCTAAATTTGAACTCAATAATACGAATGTGAACTTAGTCTCTCTCCATCTGGAATGACCTACCATCGGAGCTGCGTTTGCGACCTCTGACCAATCTAACTGCGTTTTATAAATCACTTAAGTCTTTATTCAATAGCCGTGTCTGGGCTAGGAACACCCTGAGTAGGTTTGTTGAAGGTGAGCTATATAAGTGCCCAGAATTAATGAATGCAACCAGTGCGATCACTCTGGATTAAGGAAAAAATTGTTATGCATGTTCACAGTTGCATCTCACAAGTTACAACCAAAGTATAATAAATTTTAATTCGGTAAACTTTTTAATTTTATTTGTTATTAAAAGTTAGAAAGTTTTTATGTGGCCCCCGAATTTTGTTGGCGTGCAATGTGGCCCAATGTGCCAAAAGTTTGCCCACCCCTGCTTTAGCCCTTTTATTGCTGTAATTTACGGCACCAATCTTTCCATTGAAAGACCGCTAGTTTCCGAACGTCTCTGCTTCAGTGAATGCACCTATAATGTCGCGATTCTGCATCACGGGCATGCAAAGGCTTAATGTATGTGAAGTATGAAAAAAAAATTTTTTACAAAATTTTCTGGAAAAAAAATTTTTTTTTTACAAAATTTTCCGTAAAAAATTTTTTACAAAAATTTTCCGAGTCGCGGCAAAAAAGTGAGTCGGTCGGGTTACCGGAAACACACCATTATTTTGTTTTGGCCTAAATGCTCAAATCTTAAGTTATGCACTCTTTATTCTTTTGGTCTCTGCTTAGACAAATATTTTAGGCTTGCTAAAGTGAATCCTCTTCTTAGATGGTCTTCATATACATATCAGAAAAACTGTGCTGTATATACCCTGTATGTGGTGTGTCAATGTAATCACTTGATATCTGTATTCTGCATTTACAGGTAGTTGTTGTGGTCAAGTGCAAAGCAACCATCAAATTCCAAAGCTGCAACTTTTTGTGTGTAATTCAGCATAAGCTTTTATCGCTTGTAGGCCTTTGAGTGGGCAGTTTGTAGCATTGAGACCAAGTATGCAATACCAGCTTCCCATTAACCACCAATTTTTCAGTGACTTATCCTCCTTCTGTTGATGCATAAACAATACTGAATAGGTCATTGGGTGCTTTCCCTTCCTCCCATCGTCTGCCATACTGAAAAGTTCTCACAATCCAAATCTTTATTCTCCTCAATGCTTTTCTGTTCTGTGCTTGGTTCCTCTCCATCATAGAAGGGAAGTGATGAGCAGCTTCAAGAGCTTTCAAGGTGACACAGAATTGTGGATAACTGGAACCGGCTACCACGGGAAATGGTATCTGCACCAAGTTTGAGCACTTTCAAGCAGAAACTGGACAGTTGGATGGAACGACTTGGGCACTGAAAGCTTATTTAGCTTACTTACCCTGTTAATTGTACTTGTAACTGTATATCAGCATCAAGCTTTAGCAATTTCAGTTATACCAAGGCTTGGGGTCACGAATGACAACCTTCTTAAATTTGAGAAGAATGTGCTTTTCAAGCAGTTCAGTTAGAAAAAAAATTGGAGTTGATATGCTTATTATTGTTCCAACTTGAAATCTATTCATTAGAAGTGCAATCTTGTAGTATTTATCCGATGATGGAATGACGTGTAGTCAAGTGCCCACTGAGAATGGACTTGAGTATGGTACCCAGATCATATGTTACTAAACTGTTTTTACTCTGATATCTTATTGATCATGACCAATAATCTCTTTCTGATGTAAATTAACTTGTTTGCCACAATTTTGAGAAATTTTATGTTGAATTTTTATGACTGTTTTAATTAATTATTTACTTTTTCAAGATGTTAGGTGTGCTGTAAGTAATCAGTTATGCAGTTGTGAAAACGTAATTGCTTGAAGTTATTGACCTGTGGCAATTAACTTTAAGTTTTCACTCTATAATTGTTTTCAGCTAAAACGACAAATAGTGGCACCGCCATTTCCTGCCAAATCTGTGTTAAGATGGAATCAAAAGGTTTTAGAACACAGAAGAGAAGCTTTTGAACATTATCTTCAGGTAAACATTTAAGATTCTGGAGCGTTATATGAAGAAATTTAATTGCAAATTGAAATGTCAGAAGAAACTGACTGAAATTAATTAGAAATGTATAGAAGCAACAATTGGGTGATCTCAAATACTGAAAGGACAGGTAAGAAGGCAATGTAGAAGGATTTGAATTTTCTCTTTGAATTTTTCATCATGTCAAGTGAAGAGAGTTTTAGTGGCTGTGTTGTTTTTTCCACTACTTCCATTGCATCACTTTCAGTTTTGAATTTACACCAGATTCTCACTATAGCACATGCTGATATCGTGCAAATATGGGTATGACATGGTCACAGCCATGAATCCCAAATTTATTACCATATATGCACATGTGGTCACTGGATGAAAATCTCATAAACTTGTGGCCAAACTGATAGAGTCAAACAGTGGCATAGTTTACCAAGTTAGTTGCTATTTTCTATAAGATTTTCAACTGTGCAGAACTCTTCCTGAAGTTTCCAGTATACACAAGATTTGATTGTACCATTATCGCCATTTGTATATAGTTGCATTGGTGAAATAAATTTATTTATGTCTTTAAGGACCAATGCTAGACAAACGTAATGTAAGAGATGGAAGCAGATGAAGTGAATGATGTTCAAAGGTCAACTGTGGCCATAGCTGGCTTTATCGATGTACAGCTTTCCCTTTGTGCCGCAGGGAGTTCATGGCGCATCAAAGAATTAATCAAGAAAGAATACATAGCAGTTTTCATTGAATTTATTTTAAAACAGTTTCCATTCCAAAATTCAATTTCAATTTAAATAAAATTTTCTAACATCCTTAGCAAGTCCAATGAATGACAATTTCTGGTTTGCTGGTGATAATGAGATATGAATGTGAACCGTAGTATGCAGCTTGGGACAGGAACAGATAAAGAATGGTTCAGATGGTTAAGCTGGTTCAGATGGTTAAGCTGCCAAAGTTTCTGTAAACCTATCTTGCAGCTGAAGAAGCTCATTTATGCAAAAGATTTCAAGGAGTTCTGAATCTTTTACTATCTGTAAATCTGATTGTTGACTGAAAGCAATACTGCCCTCCAAAGCCAAAACGCAGTAACTCGGAAAAAATTTTTTTTCACTTTTTTACATTTTTCCACTTAAGATGTAAGTATCTTCGTGTTAAAAAATTGTCGAAGCTGTATTATCACTGGTTTCCGAGATTTAGTGTTGCCAAAACGCAGTAAGTCGGATATTTTTCACTCGATGCCAAGCCAAAACGTAGTACTGCGTTATAACCACAGTATTCTGCTGTTCCTACAAACGAATACCAAGCCAAAACGCAGTGCTGCGTTATGGCTTAGTAATAAGTCATCGTTTAGGCATTCTGTTTCCGGTTTTGTTTACAATTAATGAGCGTGAAACAAATTTATCAATCCGAATTAATCTGAAGTAAGTTATATAAAGCGTTTTTAATTGTAAAAGTATTTAATTGTTGCAGTCGTGAATTATAATTACGGATTGTAAAACAGTCTGTTAATTAATATTTTCTATATTTTTAGACGATGCTTGTATCACGGTTACTTGGGTTTGACTAATACACGGATTGGACAGATGGTTACTGAATTATTAGGTTTTTCTTTTACATGAAGTTTTAAGATATTTTACTCTAAGTAGTAGCCTAAGTCGAATTGTAGGCATGTTACAGACGCCCTGTTTTAAGTCATAAATTCAGACACCAATATCGCTTGATCAATTTAAAATGTAGGTATCCAAGTCGAACTTCACATGTAGGCCCTATTAATTATACAAAGAGTATTAAGGCACTCTTCTCCAAGAACCATTGATTTAAATTCCCTGCTTGTTTATCAATAACTGAATGAGATATTTCGCTAAGAGATTTGTGGTATGTAGCCTAAGTTCTTACGAAGAGATTTTCAAATTAGGCCTATAATAGGCTACCATTTGAACTAGATAAGATGTTTGAAATATGTCTTACACTATATTTTGCTCAAATTTATTGCAGCCTTCAATGTTCTTTATTATAAAGGATAGATTGTAGCCTAACAGGAGAGCTGCCAAAATTTTGAGTCTGGCTTTAGAAAAGTGTGGACGAAAACGCAAGGTCAGAAAACCGGAAAAAAGCTCTCACAAGCTTAAAAAACAGAAAATTAGTTCTACCACAGATTACCCACGTCAACGTTCGACGACATATGCATTTTCAAAGTGAAAAGTACCAAGAGTTTCTGAATACACCTCACTTTTAAGTTTGGGGAGTTAAGTTACCTAAAGTGACCTCTAAATGTGGAATGTTCAATTGCTTGTTTCAAATCAATTTTTTCAATGAATTTGATCAAACATTATTTTCGAAAACATTGTATTCTATCTGTAAATATCTGTAAAGCAACAGTGAATGGCTATTATAATTTCCATGACAAAATCTAGTTAGAGTCTAATTTTTATAGCTAAAGTCAATATTTTTACAATAATTTTTTACTAATTGATATTCAAATTGAAATTGATGTTCAAGTTGTTCAAGTTAAAACAAAGGCAGTTAGTAATAATAATATAAGTTATAAAGTGCAATCCTTATTACCATTTCACGCTGAATAAAATTGATAAGCCCAAACGCAGTAATGTGTTTGGCAGCTAGGCTAGTTGAATTCCCATGAAAATGGGAATTTCATGCAAAGCCAAAACGCAGTACAAACGATTTTTGAGTATTTTGATCGAAAATCACTAATATTAAAAAAATTTATTTCAACAATAAAATACCCACAATTTAATACATTTTATGGTGTAAATTGTTTTTGGATTGAATAGATAAATTCGGAGATTTTTCTAATAAACTTTCAAATCAACTTTCTGCAAAATATTGGTTTTCCGAGTTACTGCGTTTTGGCTTTGGAGGGCAGAATAGATGTAAACTGACAAAAATATGCTGTATTTTTCAGACAGTCATAGAGGGTTCTCGAATACCAAGATGCCTGCTTCGTTTCCTCGAGATCAGTCTCGAAGAGAGAGCACCAAGTACAGAGTAAGTAGAAGTTTCCTTCACTCATGTTTTGGAATGTCAGATGGCAAGGAAGTGGCATTATCAGTCAACTGATAAAACTACAAAATTAACTTTAATTTCTTGCGTGGTGTAAGGCAGGCATCTCCAGGTCATGTTAGGTCATCCAGTAACAATTGCTACGGAACATATTTACTATTACCTGAGGCAGAAAAATACAGCCCGTAAAAACAAAGTTTTTACTATATCCATCTAGTATCCTATAATGCGTCTTATGAAGCAGTTACTTCTACAAATATATAGTCCGCGTTCATTTTACGACATAGCGTGCGTTTAATGAGGCAGCGCGCCCGTTTTTGTTGCGGCCAATCACAACGCTGGCCAATGACAACGCTGCGTATCGGAAAAGGGGATTCCTCGATTCGAAAAGTTGAGTCCCCGATTCTATAAGCTAGCCTTTTTGGGGAGCTGAAATTTTTATAGAATGAAGTGTCTGCGAGGTCGAGTCTATCTGCCAAGTTTCACGACGATTGAATGATTGTAAGTGATCGAATTAGTCGTCGCAAGATTTGACTTTTTAGCCTGTGGCTCAAGCAACAAGCAAGCAAGCAAGCAAGCAAGCAAGCAAGATTTCCGCAAGTTAAACTAGATGGATAAAAAGGGCATCGTTTTTGAGCATTTGTTTGCATCTGGGCATTGCTGGCTTAGTGGGTGCAGCACTGTGGTTGCTGGAAAACTGTTAGCAGAACAATTGGTTTCGACGATTGTCCAAGCCAGCAACTTGTATGAGAAAATACACAAGTATATGAAATGCTGATGATATGCGCCTGGGAAGACCATGGACAGTTTTTCTCAGTGGTTAGACGTAATTTATCTCAGTGCATCATTCATCATCCATAAAAAAGGTTAGAGTGTGAGTTGGGCAGTATGACTTATCCAAATCAGGCTTTTGCTGCTTAACTTCACTGTCAGTGTTGTATCCACAGGACCAACCAATCTGCCATATTTTATTAGGGGTAGTGATCATGTAATAATTTGTTGACCCTTCACGTCTGTCGTGGCTTTTTAAAGTGTGAACATGCCTACAGCTATCAGACAACTGGAAACATTGTCTTCTTTGTAGCAGGTTGCATTAAATTAAATTACTTTCTTCGTGTGAAGTTGCAATTATTCTGTTTTCAAGCCATGCCATGCACTAGGAACAGTTTCCAGTTGTTGGATAGCGGTTGTCACGTTTCAGACTTCAGTCAGCAGATCTGTACGTATCTTTGAGGATATGTGTAGGTTATGACATATCTTTAAATCAGTAATGTATCGCAAAATTACTTTGCCGTCTAGTACCACTGCAATGATTTTAAATGATTATATAGAAATTTGAATACATTATGTTACATTGCTTATAGGATTCATGGTCGTAAATGCATCATAGGATAAAACGAAATAGATTGTAGGTATCCTACAGATGTGCTGCTCATCATTGTGCTATCTTGTGTATGGGACTGTCCTTATGGAACAGTCAGTCGTTTGGCAAAAGTCCAAATTTTGCCACTAGGAATAGCTGAGCAAAACATTTTCAGCTTATGTAACATGTAATGCATCATGTCAGATCTTTCTGATATCCATGTATCGATGATTAAAAGATTCATTTAAGGTGCTTGATGCATGTATGCAAAAATACATATGTACATACCTACATACATTTTTAGAAACTTTTCATGGTATTTAAATGTATGGTTGCATTAAATTACTTGTAATTTCTATTTCAAATAATGTTCAACAGTATACCAAACATTTAGGTTTCAAGTTTTATGTGGTAGGTCCTTAGATCAGCTTCCTGTCAATGGTAAATGTGACATTGCCACTCAGCCGATTGTCGCATTCGCAGAAGAATGTTTTCTACAGGAACCACGCAGAGGTCAGTAATTTCACTAAGTAAAATGCATTAACATTCTTACACAGCTCTAAATCCTGTATTTTGTAAGCTCCATTTTCCAAATATATCTATCACTAGATAAAAGTTTGTCGATCAGAAAATTATCTCAGGAGCAGTACAGAAAAGAATAGTACATTTGTTTATGCGTAGTCAAATACAGATGATTAGTCTGTTGTTGTACAGTGCAGTATTGTATGATACCTGTAATTATAAACTTTCATTGTCAATATGCACTAAATAACCAAGAACTTTAAAAAGGTGAGGTAGATCTATCACGTTTTCAACAAAATGCTACTTTTGGGCAGAGTCCAAAACTACTACCGGTACTGTCACAGTAAGATTTATTCTAACCGGTATTTAATATCCTTTCTTACAGCTTTTAAGTGGCATAAACCAAACTGTAATTTTAATTCCTGTTAATAGCATACCATAATCATAGTACATGTGTAGGTGGATTTTTCGGCTGGCAAGTCATGCAGGCACAGTGCATTTCTTGATCAATGACTTGCTGCATTTACTGTTGCATAAATTTGATTAAAACAAGGTTTTTACTCTGGTACCTGTCTTATATCTTAGCTAATTTGCATGGTACAAAATTCAGTTAAGACAAAATGTTTACTGTGGTAATGTACTATTTTTTTCGTATTAACCAATTTGTACTGTGTGTAATATTTTTTTGCATTTACCTTTTAGGAAGTTTACCAGACATTATAACTGCTGGGGTTGTAAAAGGACTGTATGGAGATGAGGACCAGTAGCACTCAAAACGATTATATGCTTCTAGAGATTTAGTGTTTAGACACTGCATAAGACTTTTATATTACATTACTCTTTCAGCTTTACTTTGCAGTATACCAGCTGTGATCTTTGAGATTTACTTTTGTCATTTGTTATTTTGCCGAGTTATGTTACAGTTTAGCATGGTGTCTCAAGTCTTAAACACTGCCTTCGAGCAGAGATGTACTGCTTATTACCTGTACTGTGTAACCGAAAATCAAAAACGATTTACAATGCAGCCGGTGCTTAACGCTTAATAAAATTTGAGAAACTTAATAGAATTTATGCCAAATCATATGAAGAAACTTGCAAGTGCAATCGCGGTAGATTGCCAAGGAACAATGTTTGACTATCAGCTTCAAATCGCTTGGGAGAAACATTTTAACTCCTAAAACTGTAAATATAATTGAAATAGCAATAGGCTTGATAATAGTTTACAGATATCGGGTAATTTTGGCATAGTAATAATGCATTTGTCTTACCTTGTGGCCTGGTGTTGATTCTCAGTGCGTTGGGAAGTATATGATATTTTAACCACGTACATCGTTAACTTTTTGCATGATATTTGATGTCCTCAAGTCAACCGTTCAGTTCCCAGGATTGTGCCTTTTGTTGATGTTTTTGAAGTTACCTTTGTTAGCATACCATTCTATTGTTCTGTTTGGTTATGAATTTACTAGTTACAAATTTTTTTAACATGTCTTTTATTGTTGTGTTGGCTGTCGATAGACATCCTTAATGTTCTAGCAGTCCAAGACATGGATTGATAAACCAGCAAGCCAAAGGGCTGTATATGTATGTGTATGTGGCATTCAGTTAAAGAATTGAACCTCAAAAGCCACCAACTCTGTCTGTTCCCGATGAATAAAGTTCTCACCGGTCATGGATAGATTTTTATTTTATGTGAATTTATATTGCTCATGCTTGTTCACCAGAGCGGTTTGGCAGCTGGTTATATTAAAGAATATACTTACTTACTTTGTTTATGTGATCAGTCTGTTTACGTATGAAGTTCTGTACGTGGTAGATCTTGTGAAATTGACAGTTTACTATTGAGCTGTGAAAACTCGGAGGTAAGGTTGTCCACTAGTTGGATTGGTTCTGTCATGCTTTGTGGACCATTGATTGATTCATTGAACACTGTATAATAATTAAATTGATTCTTCAGTTACATTGTTACGTCCAGTAAGCATCAAAAGGTGAAACTGCAGGGACATAACGTTGCCTAATTAGCAATAACCAATTTCAAAGTGGCATATCAACATTTATGTAATGCAGCATTTTGCCTGTAATTTTGTGTATTTGTACATGAAGTGGTGATTGATGAAGGAAACAATGTCTTGACATAGATTCTGATGTAGACTATCCTTATTTGGCTAGCACAAAACATTTTTGAACCGGTGCAACCAGGTGCATTGTAGGCAATTTTATTATCCTACATTTCTGTTTACTAGTTTAAATATATTAAATTGAGTTAAGTTGAAACAGCTGCATGTGCTGGTTAATAAGCCTGTAATAGCTTGGGAGTGGTTTAGACAATACTGCAGGGCTTTTGTGCCTTATTTGATAGTTTTGCTGTTGAAGAGCTAATTTGATATAGCCTCAGTATAACATGCAGTGGCTATGCTATTATGCAACATGGTATCACTTAAATGAAGTGAAGCTACAGTATATAACGGAGAATCATCATATGTGGATGTATGTGGGAGGAGGTGTATACATGTATAAGGAATGGCAAATTTTATGATAAATTTCAATGAACCATGCAGAATAAGGAACAATAGAGCACCTTGGAGGAAATAAAGATTCTTTACGGTTTTAACTTTATCCTTTCACCACCAGGATGAACATAAAAAATGCAGAGTTAGTCAGAATTAGTGAAGACTGTAATGGGATAGCAGAGGCAAGGCACATGATCCATAAGCATTGGTGATGACACAATGTAGATATGCGCTGATTGCTGCAGTTGGCTTTTCTCTTGGTGTGTTGGAAACAATTCTGCAGATCAGATCTGTATCACAGTTCAAATATTGTAGATAGAAAGTTGTTGTTAAGCATCAACAGATTTGTTGTTAAGAGATTAAAATTACTGCTTAGAACAGAGATTAGAGGTGGATTTGATAAACAGATGTATCTGAGTTATAGTACCCAGTAGTTAAATATAATGTTAACTAGGCCACTGACATTATGATGTTCTAAATATTAACTAGAATGCTGACTGAGCTTGATATTCAAAAAATTGTAGCGAGGTACATGGTACAAGTTGCTGTAAAAGCTGGACACAACTAAACACTGACGTCAATTAAAGAGCATTGGTTTCAATTCAAAAGGTACAAGGCTTATCAGAGAGTGACAGATGGGACAGAAAATTAAATTGTGATTTGCACCCAGCCAGTTTTGGTATAATTGATAACTTGGTTTCATTGTAGCAAAACCAAGCATGATTGATGCTGTTTTGCTTTGTCAGATAGTAATGTTACACTACTTGCCATTTTAATATTTATTCTACATGTATTATTGTTTGCATTCATATGCTTGCTTTACTGGGTTAGATTACGGTACGTGCCAGTAGTGTACTAAAATTATAGTGCCTGACTGTATTACTTTGTGTAACTGAAGTCATATTCACAGTAATACTTCTGTAGCTTTTGTAATTTCATTGACAAATAAATAACTCAAATGATACTTGTCATACTTTTTTCAGTACTTGTTATTTTCTGTGGTAACTGTATTTATTCAAGTTCTCTGGTATGCCATATGAATATTACTGTTGCTCGTCTTTATGCATTTTGTTTTGTCATTTGACTTTTAAAACCATTTGTAGCTTATTATTTTTATGCAAGCCTTCCAAAACGCAACATCTTTGGTTGGTTATGAAGCAGCAGTTGGCTAAAATTTATTCTGGCATTCTTACGGACGAATTTCCTCAGTGTGCCTTTTCCCCTTCTGTATGTGATCTTGGCGTCATGCTCGACCAGACGCTTACTTTGTCTAAGCACATCAATCTAGTTTGCCGTGACTGCTTTTACCAGTTGCTCCTGCTGCATGTATTCTCTTGCTCTCTTACCTTTAATGCACCCAAGCAACATGATGCCAAGGTACAATAGTGATATTAGAGTAAACATAGCCTTAACTACCCAATGACCCCAGTGTGCAGCATCCTTTCTCAGGCCTGGAACCAGTCAGGGAATCAAAACGTGTTTGCAACACTGCCTGTAATGTCAATATATTTGCTAGCCAATCGTTTGACAAGTAGTAAACAATAACTTTGTAAGCAAAATGTCAATATATTGTAGTGGGTTTGCCCTTTTTTTGTTTTCTTGTTGTTCCAGTTCATATGGTTAGTGTTAGTGTCTCTGCATCTGCACCAGCCTGTCTGCAGCCATGCCTGCCTAGTGTTTTTTTATTAGTTATGTTTGCAGTGTTTGGTTGTAGATGGGCTATTGACTTATTCAATATAACCAGCATTTTGAAATACTGACATTCGATATACTAAAGTTACATTATATATGCCATTTATTTAAACAGTCTTCACGCTAATTCACCAAGTGTGAAAATGCTGTTTTCTTCAGGCTTGGTTGTACCAAGATGTATGTAAATATTGATTGTTACAATTATCAAAGTTTTAGTCTGTTTTGCAAATGTCCTGAACTGGGTTAGTCCTTAAGTGCTGAGGCCCACGCATCAGACGATGGTTCGACAGGTGCCACCCAGCCAAAAGGAACTGTGCTGCCACCTGGTGTTCCGAAAGGTACAGCATACATGTCCCATTCTTGTCTGAAACGTGAAAGCAAACAAATGAAATTCTAACTGCATAGTGAAAACAATGCAAGCATAAAGCAAACTAAGTTTACATTCATTTAAAATCCTCAATCCTTCATTTTTACAACATGTGAAAAGTTTGTCCCCGACATTTATAGACAATGAGTCACAATTTATGTGCTGCCTGTTGGTCTGATGAGTATCGCGTTTGATCTGTAATCTAATGATTGCGAGTTCAAGCCTGCTTAGCCGACTCCAAGTGTCTCTGTCATTAAGCAGTAATAAATTGGTACCACCGTAAGCTGGGAAGTAAACTGAAAGTCCTGTGAAGAACTGACCTTGTGTCCAGGACCTTGGAATGCATCCACTGCCTGCTTAAGGGCATGCGAATATTGGGAATATGAAATGAGTGCTTTCCATGTTCCACTATGGCATTATAGGAGCTTTCATTTATGCACATATAAATTTATGTGTGTGTGTGTGTTACCTAGTTTATGAGAATTTCTTCTTAATCATTAAGAAGAACATCACAGAAATTTAATAACCGCTTAAGAACATGTCTAGAAAGAGGAGACACTAATGTATCCTGTACAGTCATAGACATCAATTGTGTAATAACAAAGCACTGCCAGACAGTATTGTTATCTTTTGGACAACAGATGGCAATACATTAACTGCAATACCAGACAGTTTGCTAGTGTTCTAGCCACAGTAGTTTTTACTCTTAGCAGATATTGCTTTTAAGAGTGCAGGTAAGAAAACACATTAGTGCCTTTAGTTAATTTTGACCAAGAATGGTCATGGATCAAGACAGCTGTGCATCGCTTTTGGGGCTGAATGGTCACGATCAACTAGAAGCCTATTCTGGAACAAAACCAGTCCAGCCTCTTAATACATTTCCTCAAAGCTATATCAACATATCAAAGATTTGGTAAAGAATTGTACACATGGCAATGAATAAAATGACGAACAGTATGCCTAGCATCATGAACTATATCACGGATTCTTTTATAGTTTTACTTACAATACAAATGTCATAAGAACTCTGTCTGCCAAGAGGAGGGAGTGTCAATCAAATACAGATCAATGTGAACAAAAGGCAGAGGCTATGCCCAAAGCAGATGTCCATAACTAAACTTTGCATATCATTATTCAGTACAGCCTGTGCCTTAAACAAGAAATTCATTCAAAATTCAGACAGCCTGTACTGCATTGGATCTAGTGAGAGTCCCTTTGCTGGATGTGGCAGTATCAGAGTATCCAACGTAAATCAGAAATTGAACTCTGACACTCAGCAGCTTCTGGGAACTATTATTATCAATAAACGACATGCATACCTTATTCTTAGGAAGGCCCCTAAGTTGTTCGAACCAATATCATAATACTGCCGATATGGATAGAGTGGATCAGACGGCACAAGTACATCTGAAAACAATCAATATAATCACTACATTTAAGCATTGAAAACATACATTGAAAACAATCAATAAAATCACTACATTTAAGCAGCTGTTCAACAACTCCTACCAAACTTCAAAATACTGGACTCACAATTAGTATCTGCTTAGCACTTGCTGGTGAGTTGAGAAGAGTTAAACAGTTAAAACACCAGTTAAACATATTACCCACATCCCAGTTATTACATACAGAATTCTGAGCAAATTTCTCAAATAGAGTGAACCTGAACAGGTGGCAAATATGCAAAACAATGTCATATTTAACTGCAGTATTTTGATCATTTTCCAAACAGTTTATAAAGCTTCAGATAGCTCCACATATTTCCATACTTGAAGGAGACAGCTGTCATGATGTATACGTAAAATCACAAGCAAACGGGTAAAGATGAGTAATGAAAATAGCTGAGCAAGATTTCTCTGCCATTAGGGGTAAATATGAGTAATAAAAACAGTTGAGCACGATTTCTCTGCATTTAGGGGTAAATATGGGCAATGAAAACAGCCAAGTAACATTTCTCTGTCAATCTACATGTACAAAACCCTAAATAGAGCCGAATTTAAATTAATTTTAATCATGCAGGGTAGTCCCCGGCGCCGCCGCCATCCGCCGCCGCCGCCAGTCGCTAAGCCCTCAAGTCGAAGTCAGTCGCTAAGGCTATCGACTGGACCAAGTCACCGCCGCCGCCGCCGCTAAGCCCTTAAGTCGAAGTCAGTCGCTAAGCTATCGACAGCTATCGACTTTGTCCACTTCATATATCAGCAGTTATTTATTTACTACCTTAATGCCTACCTAGTACTACTTACTTACTTTACTAGATATACACTAACTTCCAAGGAGTCCATATTTAGACTTCAGATTTTTCTTTCACGTTATCTAACGTGGCGCACTTCTTTAATTGAAAGTGGCGTCTCTTCGAAGCAAACGTTGCGTAAACGTGTCTGTAAACACGGTACAACTAAAGATGATTCCGAAAAAATTGATAGGCTAATAGCCTAATATGTTTGTTAAATTATGGAAAATAGGCGTCCATTTGCCCTTTCGAGAGAAATCCGGTGTTTGGGTCCATTTTGGCGGACTACTGGTAAGTCTGGGTGAGACATACATGTACCCACAATAGGCGGACTAATATAGGCAGACTTGAATGCTGCATGCTTTAGTTTCTTATCTGATTTAAATGTAACGCGATAATGGTTTGATAATTTTGACTTGATTGGTGTATAGGCCAATATTTGCTATTAATTTAGATGTACCGCCGCTTTATTTGGCCACAATCCATGACGTGCAACGAAACGTGACTTTACAGTACGCCGTAAAATGCATTTTATTGTTAGGTAACTAATAGAGGTATCCGAGAAGTCGATATCAAGTCGTTAAGTCAGTCGATAAGCCTAAGCGACTTAGTCAGTCGATAAAGCAAGTGACTTGGTCAAGTCAGTCGCTAAGTCAGTCGCTAACTCTCCAAGTCAGTCGCTAACGCTTCTGTTAGCGACTCCGGGGACTAATGCAGGGCATGTTTAAACTATACTTAAAATCCAAAAAACTTGAGAACATAATTTGTGGAATACTGAACCTTCTTTGCCAAAAAGCCATGCTTGCAGTTGTTTTTCAAACTTTTGAATTCTTTCATCCTCTTTCCTTTTCTGAATTTTCTTCTCTCTTTCCATATTGGCTTCTTGTTCCGTCTCCAACATCACCTACACGCCAACATAACCACTGAATCTTCCATTTGTGACTCTCAAAAATCGACTCCAAAGAGAAGCCATTACAGCACAATAATAAAATTTCAATTATTAAGCATAATAATATGGAAATCTTTTTGCTTAACATATGCTATTTTCTTAAATTAAACTGCTACAATAATATGAATAATTCTGAAATACAAAATATGTAATCCCTTCAGAAAGATTAACAAAACAATATCCCTTTTACTCACAGAAAAATAAAAATAAAAACATCATTAAAACCTAATATTCCGGCTAACAGCTGAAATAAAATCTGCTAAGAAAAAGAGAACCGTAAAACCTTACCTCTAATGTTCGTTCTTCAAGTTCATACATGTCGATTTGTTGTTTAAAAATGTCTGTCTGTGCAGAAACACGTTCTTCAAACTTGGCATCAGATTCTGTTTCAAGAATCATGCCTACAAACAAAGTATACTGTAAATGCTATGGAATCAACAAAGCACATTTCAGAATGCCTCAGAATTGCAGCTAACTGCTAAAAGCATCTAAAATCTCCATAATGCCATCACTAGCAGTAGTATTAGTTTAATACAGTGTCTCCTGGGCTTAGAGTTCAGTTAACAGATTGTACTCCGCAATTTAAAAAATAGATAGATAAACATTCGTTATACTGTTATACTATTAAGCCTCTGGTCATGCACAAGAAGTTTAACCTCAGATTTAGCAGCAGAGCTAGAATTCAAATGCATTTCAAACTCCCTTGCAACATATGATTTCTTTCTGCTACAAAAATTAGATGAAGCTGCAAATTTGTGAGGTTGGCAACTACCTTTGTGACTAGCTTTGTCTTTTCGAAGATTTCGCAGTTTTCGAATATTTGCCAAAACCGCAAGAGCACGCCTGGCTTCTGTTAATTTTCTTCTCACTTCAAAAAGAGTTTCATCGGCAGCCGTCTTTATTTCTTTTTCCTAAATAAATGCAACAACATGCATTCAGTTCATCTTCCAAAATGTTATACGAGTCATTAAAATCTGGAAGACATCAAAAGGCATAGGTTGCCATATAAGTAAGTAAGTAAGTAAGTAAGTAGCCTAAGTAAGTATATTCTTTATTAACCAATTGCTAATCGCACTTTGGTGCACAGACACCTTATGAATTCAGTTAAAAAGTATATAGCATCCTGACAACAAATGTTCTTTGCTTCAGGTAAGTTAGTTAGTAAGTAAGTAAGAATATCCCTTAATAAACCAATTGCCAACCGTACCTTGATGTACAATCAATATAGTCTCGCATGTATCTATTTATTTATATAGGACATCGTTAAACACGGTCAGTATCTTTAACAACATGCTTACTTACCTAACATGAATAGCGATTTTAAAAAGCTCAAATAGACACACTCTATACAAACCTTCTTCAGTTTGGTTACTTCTGCTTGGAGTCCTGCGTGCCAGTCGTCAATCTTTTTGTTTCTCTGCATCGAAAGAAGAATGTTTTCTTGTTTCTCTTCATAGTCCTTCTGTCGCTTCTGCTTCAAACGATTCTGTCAACAAAATAAAGTATTAAAAACATACACTAAACAATGAATAGTAGAGTAAGGTAACGTAAATTGTCATTTGTGAACAGATGAGCCTTTATCAACGTCGCTTTCCAAAGGCTTTGTCTTCAGGTTAAACGATTTGTTGCATGCCACAAATTTTTATGACTTGTTCTTGACCAGCCAGATTTTTGGAACTGTTGGTCTATTTCACTCCTTACAAGTAAATACATTATATCTATCAATCACTCAAGATGGGGTGAAACTTATTTAAAATGATTTTAGCAGGCACAAGTCATTTAATTGCTTGTAGCTGCTTGCATTTTTTTTATATGACAGGCAAAATGTGGCATGTGTCTCATCACACTGTCTTTGACATTTTGCCAATGTTTTAAATAAATATGTTTTACTAATAATTAATCATTAGTCCATCATTAAAAACTATAGAATCAGGCAACTGTCTTTGCCATTTGCTGATTTAATATGTAAACCATCGTTTTCAAATTCACCATTTCTTCTTTCAGTACACTCTTCACAATCTGGGTGGTAGGCAAATTGATATTCGGTAGTGGCATTCGAACTTTGCAGATAGTTATGCTTAGAAAATTTAAATGAATTTGTTCGATGAGATCTGCATTCAGTCAGTCACCAGTACGAAAAGCATAAAAAAACTTCCAGTATGTTGCCTTACACAGTTGCCATGTCTCTACTTAATCCGCATTCAGATGGTCAGTCATAGACAGTGTGTAAGAAAGTGGTCTTGGTAGGAGCACACTTCAAAAACAAATACTTCAATTGCAGAATTGTCAGGCTGAGTCAATGAAGAGATGCAAAAAACAAGTCTGCATACCACATAATAACAAGTAATTCAATAAGATTACCGGTAACTTATAATAATCTTAACATAAATCACAACATGCAGTTACAATGAATTGTACTGCTTGGAAATACCATAAAAAGTGATTCAGTCTAAATTAATTCATGTAACTAACGCCATATACAGTGTGCGTTATGTTTTCTTATAAATATTTTAATTAGATAAATATTATAATCGTACTCACTCTTTTCTTTGTTATTTTCTTCAGTTTCTCTTTTGTTGCCAAAACAATTTCATCCGTGATAATGCTTTTGATTTCTTTTAACTGCCTCTGTAGTTTCAAATATATTAAAATGTCTGCTATGAAGTCATCTGAAAATACAAGCTGTGCTACAAGCTAAAAAATCTGTGCTTCTCACTTTCCTTCCTTTAAAAAGCCACCAATAACCATGAATGTGCTTCCAAACTGATATACACAGATTTTTCCTCCGGGGTTTTCGTGCTGAGAGCGCTTCTGAATAGTTATTCTGAGAGAGGTGCTATATAAATCTTTAGATACAATACAATACAATACATAGACATGAACATGTTTTTAGATTTTCTAAGGCATTTATCTAATCACTTCAATAGCACTGTTACCATATTGCATAAAGCATCAATTGATGGTCCCTTCAAGTGAACTTGTACTCAAAGTCTCAAGCTGAAACAGAGGAGTTTAAAGTTTATGCAAAAAAACTGGGCAATGAATTCCAAAGCCTCAGATCAACCAAGAATGTCAACACTGCTCTTGTGAGGAGAGCCTCAGGAGACACAGCAGAGTCAAGGTATCTGGTGATTGAGTGCAATACTCTGATGGCATAAGGCGTGAGCAACTAGTGGAAATAGGTCAGCTAATTTGAATACAATGCTTTTCAGATCTTAAAATAAATGCCTTCAAAAATCTAAACAGATGGTGGAGCAGATAATTAATTTCAAAGTTAGTGCGATTGTCCATCAGACCAATCAATGTCTGGTCAACCACAGCACATGTACCTTCACCCTGTCAACAAGTGTTTATCCCCTCAGACAACCACTGCGTCTTCAGATTGTCTTTCTCTTGCAATATCTCAAGTAATTAATTACTGCTCTTGGCTCTCTCTGTTGCAAACCAAAGACCCTGGAATATGGGCAGTATCTGGTCATGCTGCAGCATCCTTGTAGACAACATTTGTTCCACTGATTTAATCCTCCATTGGCAGACTTTCTGTCTTATTAGACTGACCCCTGGAATTAACCAGACAGCAAATATGTTTTGAAATGTCATCCATTGATGTCTAGTGCATGATTATAAATGGTGCTTTACAAGTTTTAAGATTAGATTAGATTAGAAGACTATTTAACCACAGTCAACGTTTACCTGAATAGCAGAAACAGTAGAGGAGAGACTGGCTGACAGGATTCCAGACTTAACTTCAGCGTCATTGAGGCTTTTGAGTTCGATTTTACCCTCAGAGCCAGAAGGAATGCAGTCTTTACCAGGTGACTTGGTAAGTTCAGGCTTAACGACGTCACTTGTTGTTTGATCACAATGACTAGCCTGATTAACTTCCTCAAGCTGAATTATATTCTTCAGCTTATCATTAAGTCTAATTGCCTCTATCAAGAAACTCCGAAATGCTGTCATCTGTAAACCATGAAGAAAATCAAATCAGAAATTTACGCGGAACGGAAATTCAGTCTGGACACCTGTTACGCACGGAGCAAGTAATGAGTCAAAGAACAAGCAATGATAGGTAACATCGGGAGCCATGGCACAGCTGCACGTTAATCGAGTTCAAGAGCATATGGTCATTGGTTGCATGTAAACAGAACTGCACTGTATATATTAATCTGACCTTCTGGATGTTAAACTGATAACAGCTCTTTGGCTTGGTGTTCCATCGTTTGATGCCTGCTGCATTATACACTGGAAATATAGCAGTATTTAACTAAGTAATAATAATAAAAGAATTCAGTAAATTGAGGACAGATTCTGAAACCTTGCTCAACCACTGCCAATCCAGCTCTTCCATCTGTATACCCTAATCAACAGTTCTTTCTTTACATACTACATTTCCTTTAAATTGCCGACAATGCCTAGTATAGCCGTAGGTTTCTTGTGGCCAAAATCTGCAATATACTGCCATCTGTAGCATTGTACTGAACTAATTAAAACATGCCATTAAGACTGCAAGCAAAGTTTAAAATTCAAATAACACTTACTGACAAACGTTTGGGATTTCCTGAAAGCTGACTTTTTGCAGCCGACAGTTTCCTCTTGCCCCAATTTGCAATCCACTCCGCATCATTTTTAGATTCTAAGGTGTCTGACGTTATCACAGGTAGCTGATCACGATTCTGTATGTCTGTATTTGAGTGTGCAACAGTATTCCAGTTTGAAAAATTGTTAACTGCATAATTTTGCTCTTGAACTGATGACGTTTTATTTGAAACTACACACCAGGGTGTCACATGATGTGAACTAGACTGAATCCTAGAAGTGCCAGAATCAGCTTGCTCTTCTTGTAAATTAACTGCATTTCTCTTAAACTCCTGTGATGTAGTAGGATCGCAAAATTCTCTGAGACCAGCACCAAACTCATTGGGGCCCAGACGTTGACAATTATCATCAGCACTGTCAAAACTAGCCAACTGGTTATGATGTGGAACTTGGGGTTGAAACCTTACACGTGACGAAGGTTGAATTGACATTCGTGGCTGACTGGAACCGTGGCTCTGGATCTTTGGAAAGCAACTTTCCTGGTTTGACGAATCAAATCTTGGTATGTAGCTTAGGTTTGGTGGTGGAATTGTGAATCTCTGTGATGAAATATCTGCTGCAAGATAAGAATGAAGAAGAGGAGGAATCGGAGGAGGAGGAGGAGAAGTAAACTGTTGGGGGAAGACATTATGAGGAGTTTGAAAACCATCGGAATTAACAATATGGTTTCCTGGCACATTTATGCTGCCTTGTGGTGTTTGAACATAAGGCTCATTTGCCAATGCTGAACTCCGTTGTTGACTTAAAACATTCCTTTGAACAATTGATGGAGCAGAATTGTCATGACATTCTTTCGTATTACTGAACCGTGCCCCTGCTAAATTTACGAACTGTGGAGGAGTATTGAAATTCTGCCTGGCTTCGTACAATGAATTAGCAGGCCAATTACCACAATCTGGGGGCGGTACATGAAAATTAGAGCCAGATGCACGAGGGAAAACAGGCGGACGATTTACTGGAGGATAAGGTGGAAGAATCACATCCCAAGGAGGCGGACTTGGAAATCGACATTCAACGGTAGATGCATACTGGCCAAATGGCGGTTTTGTTGAAGTCACATCGTCACCATCTATCGACCCTGCTTTCGGTTGTATAGTGGCAGATGAGCGATAATCGGTGGAGTTCCGTTGAAATCCTTTGTAATCCATACTTTGCAAAGCAAATAATTCGGTTTAACAATAGAGCAAGACTTAGTAATCAAGTTACTACAACGGCATATAAATAAACTACTTTTATTCTCGCGTTTCAAGCCATATCAGATTTACATCAATAAACCAGAGTCTCTTGATTACACATCTTTCATATATACGGCTCTGTACACATCTATGCATTTACGTACTGGTCCGAGCAACGAGGTTCCGAGCCTTGTTCGTGTTATTTGTTAGTATCTTCGTGTTGACGAGGAACTATAATGTTGAACATTGCTAGTATTATCTATAGGCTATAATTATAACGGGTAACAAGTGCAAGATTGTATTGTGCGCGCTTGTTAATCTTTTTTATGTTTGGATAGGTCACCAGATCACACTAACTCATTATAATTTAATTCCTGTAATAAAATCACTGCATGTGTGTTGGCTGAAAAACCCACAGTATTCATTCCAAACGTCTTTAAATAATACTATAGGGCCTAGGCCTAAATCGCAGCAGCACAATGTCGTGATTGTCGATCCTGATTCATTCATTTTTACAAACTTCTCAACATCCCAACACCCCGCTCTTCTCCATTATCCTGAGAGTCATTTCACTTTTGCCTACCAACAATTGAATTACTCTTAGATAGGCTAGAGTGAAATTTCTCTAGTCTATCCTTATATATACGTTTATTCACCACGAAGGTAGAAAACACAAGAACAAACAAAGTAAGAAAATAAAAAAATGAAACATTAAGTGCAGACAGATGCAAAACTAGCATACATGAAATGATCAATTCTGCGACCTAACGTAGATATGTCAATATCATAGGCCTACTGATAACAAAGTGATACAAGTTCAATATTGTAGCTATAGCCTTTGCCACAAACACTGAGGACACTGTTATTATGGCTTCCATACAACAATCTACCAAAAAAATTTAGTTTACGCATGTGTAGCATATGAACGAGGTCTATCCGACCAGAATAGAATTGTATGTCCTTCACAGATTCCCATTTATGCATGTTAAAAATCTTTCTGTAAACGTTATTCCAACACACATTTAACTGACGCATCTGGGCTGTTGGTAAATTAATAGACTCTAAAGAATAAGTTAACAGAGGGAGGACAAAGCATTCCATCAATCTCAATTTCACATGCTCGGAGACATATTTTGAATGACAGAATATGGCATTAGCTGAAGCATAAAAACGTTTAATTGCAACCGAGACATCAATTTTAAACTTTCTGCCTGATATAAAGTGTAATCCAAGATATTTCAATTCCTTTACCCATTGAATAGATTCTGATCCAAGGACAAGATTGCAATATTGGCTATTATAAGATGAACCTACAGAGAATAACTTAGATTTGTTGGCATTAAATATTACGTCAAGTTCTGCACCTTTCTTGACACATGTATCCATCATTTCTTGTAATCTACATACTGAGGCAGATAGAATTAGTATAATGTCATCTGCATATACAATGCATCCTACATAGGTTTGACCAATGTGGCAACCATTATCTGAGCTTTCCAGAGCATTTATAATCACATCCATATAAATATTAAAGAGGATCGGAGAAAGAATACCTCCTTGCCTAATTCCACTTTTAATGGAGATTGGGTCTGATAGACTATTATTCCATTTTGTCACTGAGATAGTCTTACCATACCAGTCAACAACAAGTTTAACCAATCTTGCAGGTAACCCTTTGCCAATAAGCAATTCAAATAATTTCACATGATTAACTCGATCAAAAGCTTTCTTTGCATCCAGAGCTGCCATGTATACATTACTACCATGACTCACAAAGAAGTCAGTAACTTGTCTTATGCATTACACTTCGGCATCGATCACATCTGAACGAACTATTACTATACTATCTCACATCTAAATTCTGCAGATTCCTTCTGCGGTGCTCCAAACTAGTAGGCCTACCACACAATTCCAACTTCCCATAAAAGACGACAGAAGTTTCATACCTAAAATTCTTTATAAATTACGGTAGCATAATAATTATACATACTCTAGTTTAGGCTTTTCAATGAACGGTAAAGAACCTTCAGCAACTGTATCCCACAAAATTATATTAGATTTGTCTGACTTTCTAGTATCAGTCTGTTTTTAATAAACGAAGATATAATAGTCCCAGATATAATAATAATTTATAAGCCCATCTATATTTCACCATTAAGATGTTTATGCATAGACATCTATGCATGTCACAGAAGTGAGCGAAAATACAAGCAGATGCAAAAGCACTATACGTTATCAATAAACTGTTTTAATTAGCTCTAACTGATTATTTCATTTCGTGTTTATAAAATGGCGGCTATTGGTCACTGTAAAGTTGACCACCTTATTGTGGATTCCGGTGCTTTCATTCGAAACATCGAAATTAAGGTACGCTTATTCGCAATTATAGCATGCACGTGTTATGTTTACTCGGAGGGGTGCGGGCCGAATCCCCGAAACTAGAATCCCCGACAGGCATTTCGGCCAGATCCCCCAAATTGATTTTCTAAGTCCGACCCGAAAGAATATAATTAACAAATAAACATTTGAATAGGCAGTTTATCGATATGCATCAAGGCAACGCTAAGTCTATGTCATATTTACAATTTAGGCACTGGCTACGGAACCGTCCGGACGGTGCCGTAATTTCTTTTCTACGGAACCGTCCGCAAATAATCTATGGGCGATTGCACATATCTATGGCGTGAAAGCCGAACCATCAATAGCGCAGTAGTTAAGGGATTAACGAAACTAACCCTGACCCTAACCGACCCTCACGACGCCTAATTTGACACTAAACGACCACACGAATACTAACCTGGCCCTAACCGACCCTCAAGTTGTCCGCCATATAAAAATTCGACGGGAAGACAACAAGTTGACGTGACAGGCTTTTGCCAATATTTATTTCAACCGGATGTACACGCCATAGATATGTGCAATCGCCCATAGATTATTTGCGGACGGTTCCGTAGAAAAGAAATAACGGCACCGTCCGGACGGTTCCAGTTAGTGCGTTACAATTTAACTCTGAATAGCTCGGCCGCTTTCTAGAAAACTGTTTTCTGGAAATCGAGCTTTTGTCTGCCAGCGTTTTCGGGGATTCGGGCTGACCCCACTCTGAGACGATAATAACGTAATCATGGGGTCAGCCCGAATCCCCGAAACCCGAATCCCAGCGTTGAAAACAGACAAAAGCCCGATTCCCCGAAAACAGTTTTCTAGAAAGCGGCCGAGCTATTCAGAGTTAAATTGTAAACATGACATAGACTTAGCGTGGCCTTGATGTATATCGATATACTGCCTATTCAAATGTTTATTTTTTTATTATATTCATTCGGGTCGGACTTAGAAAATCAATTTCGGGATCCGGCCGAATTTACGCCGAAATGCCTTTCGGGGATTCGGGTTTCGGGGATTCGGCCCGCACCCGTAATCATAGTCCCAGGTTTACTTTAAGAAAAGATTTAGTCTAATATTAAAATTGTCGTAACTTGAAGTATAAAATACGTTATCACGGAACACGTGCGAAGTACTCTTTCGCTGCTATGTTGTTTTTAATTAATGTGACCATTATTAGTTCGTATCAGGGCTGTTTTATAAAGGCTTGGTTTTGAGGTTTTTTTTAAACAAACAAAAAAAACAAAAACCGCAAATTTTTGTTTTTGTTTTTTTTGCAAATTTAGAAATTATAAATGTCAAAAATGGCACTCTTCAACTCTCTTGGCAATTGTTATATGGTCTTTGTTAATTTCGTTTTATGACATTCTAAGGTTCTACTGTTCTAGTTAATTTCATTTATATGCATCTGAGTAATTTGAACGGTTTTAAAGCAACTTTTATAAGTTTTATGATCCGAAATAGGAAATCTTAAAGTAAAAAAACAAAAAGCAAAAAACCAACTTTTCATTTAAAAAAAAACTTGGTTTTACACCCCTGGTTCGTATGAATATAAACGGGTGTGGGCCGAATACCTGAATTCCCTAAACGAATTTCGGCCAGATGGCTGAAATTGATTTTCTAAGTCCGACCCGAAAGAAAATAATTAACAAATAAACATTTGAATAGACAGTATATCGATATACATCAAGACCACGCTAGGTCTTTGCCATGTTTACAATTTAACTTTGAATAGCTCGGCTGCTTTCTAGAAAACTCTTTTCGGGAAATCGGGTTTTTGTCTATTTTCAGCGTTTTCGGGGATTCGGGTTGACCCCATGTAAACACAAAGCTGTAGAAATATGGGCAAACGCATAGTATCGTGGGCTGAAGGATTTATATAGTATCTTTGGGCATGCTGCGCGGACTCCGGACGTAACCAGGTTTTCTAACGTCAACCCTGACCCTAACCGACCCTCACGACGCCTAGCCTCACCCTAACCGACACTCACGACGCTTAGCCTCACCCTAAACGACCCTCACGACGCCTAACCTGACCCTAAAGGACACTCACGATCCCAGTAAATACGCGCTATATCATTCAGCCCCCGATACTATAAGCTTGCCGAAATAGGGACTTGTCATAGGCCATCTTGTACCAGGGCAAACATGGCAGCATGAAAACAATCCGCTTCTGTAAACATCCGTATCCATATTTTATTTTCTGTGTTCTGGCGGCGTCTAACGAAACGTATTCATCTAAGCGTTTTCATTAAATCAACTTAATTCTGCTTAGCCTGTATTTCTCTCTGTGTCTTTCCCTCAGTCTGTTTGTCCATCCATCTGTCCGTCTGTGTCTCGCCGCCACATGTTACCAATTCTAATGAAGTGTCAGTGTATTCATCGCATCTCGGTCTTGGTGTTGACCAGAGATCCACAGATGTTTTATGGGTGAGCAGGGATTCGAACCTTTCACTTTCCATTCACCTCCAATATATTCATGGAAATACCCAAAACATAAAAGTGCAGAACGCTTTAAGCCAGCCTTCTCTGTGTTTCACTCTGACTGTCTGTCTGGTTTGGTTAGAGCCCGAAACACCATACTAAATGCCAGACTGGATCCAGTTTATAGAAATCAGAGGACTGCAGGGTGTGCCAGGATGAACAAGTGACTTGAAGGTCATAGAAGCACTGAACCTCAGCTTGCTCAGTTGGATGGACCCATATCTGGCTCAGCTGCTAGAGACCTGCAGAGAAATATTGCATGATCCACTAATGGACCGCTAGTAATAAGTCTTCAGAAGCAGGTCCGGATTGCAGGTAACAGTAACAAAATCATGTAGGTAACAATTTCTTTACATAGACAGGAGAAACTGACCATCTTCCTCAGTTGAAGTTCTTTTTTGTGTGCAGGATATAGGTCAGAAGATCTACAGTCTACATGAGGTTGTGAATGAAATCAGAGACAAAGCAACCAGGCAGAGGCTTCAGGTTCTACCTTATGATATTACTTTCAAGGAGCCAACGCCCGAATCTTATCACGCAGGTAGGAGAAATTGTGTTATTCAAAATATGATCTAATAAAATTAATGGACAAAATGAGCAGAAAATTTGAAGGTTTCTTGCCTGAGTTAAACTTGTGTGGAAGAATGGTTTATTTTGTTTTCTATTTTTCACAGTGGTGGAATTTTCTAAGAAGACTGGAGACTTTGTCAGTCTGTCACCCGTAGATCTGCGAGTACTTGCTCTTGCTTATCAGTTGGAAAAGGAAAATGTTGGCACAGAGCACATTCGGCATGAGCCTGTGCGTAAGGTTAGAGTGTAGCAAAAATGTATATTGCTATACAGTTCTTGCTTTTGTTTATTCTTTGAGCATTAGTTAAATTAGTTTAATTTTGGTCAATTGTATAACTGCATAAGTCATCATAGATTATGATATTTTGACATTCATTCATTCATTCTTTGTTTCATGTATTCATTTATTCTTACCCTCATTCATTCTTTCAGTTAATTTTTAAATTGTCTTTTTAAGAGATTTTCCCCCAAACCATCTTTGACTAAAAACTTAAGTTGAATGTTTGTTTGAGAGAGGGAAAAGTAAATGTACATATTTTCATATGTTATCAAATGTCATTTACATTAATTGAATTAATTTGAATGGTACTAGTATAGTGTTTTTAGGGTTAAAGCCAATTTTACATTTGAATATAGAGGGTGATTTGAAAATCGATTGCACTGGATTGAGTAATTGATCGATGCGCTGTCGACCTCGGGACCTTTTATGTACAGCGTACTTTGTGTACATATCATATTCTTATAGCTGCATATGATATGGTTGTCCACTAAGTGCTAGAGTAACGCAACACTTATTGACCGTCGATGAGCCTCCTCTGCTTGTCGATGCAATATTGTATCCACCCTAGGCTGAACTTTCACAAGTAATGTAAATTTGATAAATAAAATATTGGTCTGGCTCCAGGTTCCTCTTGGAGTCTAACTCATCAAGCGCAATCGATTTACCGATTGACCACACCTTTGCTAGGTGATCGACCAAGGAGATTGATCGATCGATTGCCTCAAATGAGAAGCTCTGCACTTTTAGTGGTTTATGTTTAATTAGAAATATTTTGATTATCAGTTGTAGTTGTGTCATAATGCAATTTAGGTTGAAGTTTGGCAGACAAAGAGAAACTTTGAGAATCCAGCGCAGATTGCTGGTTTCTACCTGGGCCCGAAAGAAACCAGTCAGGTATTGTGGAGTTGCAATCATTTCAGGAATTCATACAAAATAAAGCTTCTGCAGAAGTACCGGTAGATTCCTGTAGCAAATGTAGATTTAATGCCATTTACAGAAATCGGAATAAGTGCTATGATAAACGGCTTGTTGATATGTTGAGCAACTTCCATCTCACTTAGAACTGTAATATATGTAGCGCTTCTGAGTAGCTTCTTGAAGAGGCGCTATATAAATGCTCTGAATGAATGAATGAATGTACCAGTGTACATATAAGTGTGTGCATGTATGTGTACCTCTCAAAGTGCTGTACACTCGACTGTCTAGCTGAGCTAAGCAAATGTGTTTTAAGATAGTCTTAAAGTGTTTGCTGAAGACAGGCAAATGCAAGCCGCGTAGGGACCCTGGGCAAGTCCTTCACTCGCAATTGCTCATGTGCTTCGGCGTGAAACTCCGATTCAGCGTACGTGCAGTAGTCAGGAGCGCCTCTGATTAGGAATCTGGAAGGGGTGCTATAACAAGTGTTCAAATACAATACAATACAATACAATACAATTCATCCAAAAGAGAGTTTGAACACAGGAAGAGGCTAAGACAGTGTATAAGTGTCCAAATTAGATTAGATTAGATTTAAAAAGACCAGTCCAGGTGTCATTAACACTGTAAAAGTGCAATTTGACACAGAAGTGTTGCATAAGTTAGCCAACCCATAAACATTATGATCTGCAGGAGACAGTGCTATAGATGGGGTAGCACAATTTCTCTAACTAGACGGGAGACAAGCCAAACTGACCATCTCCTTAATAGAGTATAGAAAAGTAGGAAACAGCAATAAAGTATTTTTATTATGAGGAAGAGATTGAATGGTATATATGGAAGGGAAACAATGAGCAGTTGGTTATAACTTAAAGGTATATTATGTTTTTTGAGACAGAGTGATAATCACTGATTAAGTGTTTCTGTTTCATATTATAGAAAGCTTCAAAGAGTGAAACTTCATCGGTGACGGGAAGTGAAAGTGGTCAATCTAAGGGTAACTGATATATTCATTAATTAGTTCATCTGTAACTGGTGTCCACTCTAATCTAACACTTTTATCTTGCCACTGTTACAATGGCACGTGACATCCATCAAAGTATGGTGTTGAGGTGAATCATTAAGCAAGGCCAAAATCTGTGGTGAGTTTATTTGAAATCCAACAGGAAAATCACAGAGAAAGAAAAACTGCTTGCGTGGAAAATGACCCATTTGCGCATGGTCGTTGGGAGCCAGTCGTCGTCAATGCCTGGTAATGGATTAATTTTTAGGGAAATTCAGCATGGATGATTTTGCATATGTCTTTAGTGTGGCTATGAAGCTCAAATACCTAGACTGTCTGATATGAAGGCACTTGCACTGTAGGCTGCTATCAGATGATTTTGTCCAAGTTGAAAGGCTTCATTGCTGTCTGGTTATGGATAAAGACAAATTATGATTTAATGCCAGACAATTTAGTTTTTTTTACATTCATATCTACTGCTTTCAGATATTATTTCAAAGCGTGAAAATGCCTGGATTGAATTTCCAAGCATATGGGTACACAGGCTGTTGTCGCCTTGGCTGAGATGGCAGCCAAGCTCCTGCCAGTGTTAAGGAGACTGGCAGTGACAGGGAAGGGCACTAGTACCTAATTTAGCTCAGTTATGAGTGCTAAATGGTATGGGGAGTGGAAATACATGCAGTCGTGCATCTATATATTAAGTTCATCTGCTTGAGGACTGTGGACTTGTCATCCACCATTGCACATTCATACTCCACTCAGCTTATGTTTTAAATTTAAGGCTCACATTTTAAAAATAAGTCTGAGTGCCACAAACCTCTATCTTTGATCACAGCCATGATTCTTAGTAGTGGTTCTGCACAGATGCTACATGTTTATAGTTTCTTGAGGGAGTGCTACTGGTGTGTGAATGCTTTGAATATGAGTGGGAATCAATACACGGGCTAAGCCATTTTGGCACGTTCAGATTGTCTTGTATTGCCCATCTTTCTAAGCATAACAAAAACTGTGTTTTAGGTGATAATGGCGAGGACAGCAAGGACACGCTAGTCGATAATAACAAACCAGAAGTTGAGCTCAGTGGCCAAGAAGATGAGTTTGACAAAGTGAAGCAGGATGGTGATGAAAATGAAGGAAAGGATGTAATTGAGAACAAACAGAACGATGAAGGTCAGAATGAGGATAAAGATCACGAAGTGAAAGAAGACAAAGATGAAGGTAACAATGAAAACAAGGATGATGAAAATGACAAGAACAAAGGTAATGCCAATAACCACGACGATGGTAAAACTAAAACTGAAGATTGTGACAAGGAAAAAACTCAGGATGACAGTCAACTTAAAAGCTGCGATGGTAGTCATGGTAATATCCAGGATGAGTGTGACGATGCTGACGAGGATGAAGAAGATGATGACGATGGCTGTTGGGTAACACCAGACAACATAGCAGCAGTGTTGATGCAATCTAATCTTCTTGATGTCAAGCCTGTTCAGGTCGTCCCAGTGGCCTGCCTTACAACTGACTTTGCCATGCAGGTAGGAGGGATTCCTACAAAGGATGTGTTTCCAAGTGATGTTCGCTTCAAAAATAATTTAGCTATAAGTTCAGGAGTAGTCTGGAGAAATAGTAGTAAAAGCAACATTGCCTGCAAAGAAACCATAACAGTTACTCTCTGTTTAATATAATTAATCTTTGTTGTCTAGCCTAAAATGAACCATATTTATAACTGTGTAACACCTTTTGAGTCACAGAATTGCTTGCAGCTAGAAAATAACTTACCATACTCTCCTTGTTGCCAAAGTTTTCTTATTTAAAGGCCAAACTTCACCTCTGAAATTCCTCCAAGACACCGACCCTTGTAGGCGTGACTAAGAAAGACCTGCTGGCCAATGAGCATCTACATGAATTCTGCCTCACAGCTAAGCATGCTGATAGATAGTGCCGGGTCTGCTGGCCTGCTAAACTACCCTGAGGAACTGTCCACTGTGTCCAGTGACCTGTGTGAAACCTCTGTATGCAGATTAGCTAGCTCGTGTATCAAATTCAGCCGGGACTGTTTACATCAGGCTACACTGTCTAAGCCTTGCATTTCCAGCTTGGCTTGTGCCGGGCCTGCCGGCCTGCTAAACTAGGCTGAGGAACTGTCCACTGTGTCCAGTGACCTGGTGTCACTGGTGACCTGTGTGAAATCCCTTTATGCAGATTAGCTAGCTGCGGATCACAATCAGCCTGGGCTGTTTACAGTTGGGTCTCTCAACTGGTCAGCCTAAGCTGTGTTTCATATAGAAGAACTACATGCTGTCACATTCCAGGTGCTAATGGACGTTGGAAATGCCCTTTCTAGTATTCATTCTTTGGTGTTAGATGCTGTTTATTGCAAGAGTGTTTGATTGCAATTGGAAAATTCCTTATCTAAACTCGCACACTTACAGTGCACAAAGCATAACTTCACTGAAATTTGTATTATTATATTTGATGCCCTTAGTGGACTGACTGACTGATAATGGCATCCTTACGACTTGAAGAACACTAGGCTTGCGTATGTAGGTTACACAAGGTACAACAAGAATTGTTAGGTCGTACTTTTGCATGCTGCTAGCAAATACAGACTCCGGAGTTCTGTTGTAGGCCTATATGCATTTTCAAAGGAATCAACACCAGAGTGATTTGATTTGTGGGGGTAGGGGTGCCATTCGGTTATTGACAAGCTGGAAAAGCAAGGCTTAGACAGTGTAGCCTGATGTAAACAGTCCCGGCTGAATTTGATACACGAGCTAGCTAATCTGCATACAGAGGTTTCACACAGGTCACTGAACACAGTGGACAGTTCCTCGGGGTAGTTTAGCAGGCCAGCAGACCCGGCACTATCTATCAGCATGCTTAGCTGTGAGGAAGAATTGATGTCGATGGTCATTGGCCAGCAGGTCTCTATTAGTTATTAGTCACGCCTACAAGGGTCGGTGTCTTAATTAGTTTCTCCGTAAACTTTCTGTGTTGAAGTTTGGCCTTTAACCTAAAAATGCAGCTGTAATTTTTTTAAATGTGACAACTTTTGAGTCTGCAGTTTGACTAGTTCCCACAATATGTAGAAAGCATACAAAAATAATTTAAATCCAAATTTATTGAATTATCAGAGAAACTTCATGGTTAGGTTTTATTTGAAGGCAGAAGACCAAGACTGTGAATCTGAATAATAAGAAATAGTCACCAGAAACAGTCTGAAGACAGTAAACCTAGTGGACAGAAGAGTGACAAAATGTATCTCGAGTGATAGCTCTTAGGTTAATTAGTGTGATAAATGTCTTTAGAGTTTATGAACTGCATAGTGAGTGGTTTATCCTTCACTGGTACATCACTGAAAACTTTTTGATTCTTACATTATTGTATGCTACTCATGTTTTCTGTTTTAGAATGTCCTTCTTCAGATGGGTCTTAACGTTCTTTCCGCTGATGGCATGCTTATTAAACGTGCCAAAAGTTATGTTTTGCGCTGTTATGGGTGCTTCAAGTGAGTCTGATATCATCAGTTCAGTACCTGTTTTGTAAGATCTGTGTTTGTTTGTTGCTATTGCTAGATTGCTAGATCATCATTTATTCATCATTGTATTGCGTTTGATGTCCAGTGTTTGCCCGTATCCTGCATCACAGCTCAAACCTTCCTAGAATGGCAACCATTCCTGTGTTATGAAGTGTTCTTTACAAGTAACCTACTTACTGACACCTATGTACATAACTGACATTGGATAGTAAAGACAGATTTCTTCAAATTAAGTAATTATTTTGTCATCAATCCGTATGTGAAGCAAGCTCACAACTTTTAGATCATGCCCTACAAATTTATTGTGCAAAGATGTAATCATAAAGAATCTACTTCAGTGATATAACAGCCAGTGGTTTTGTGCTCACCTTATAATGCACTCTGCATGTATGTATGTATGTATGTATGTGTCATGACACTTATTATAGTGCATTTTTAAATATCTCACAAATGCACTCTGTGGGTTAGAGCTTTGCCTCTGTTCCTGTGTAGGAACATTGTGGAAGTCCATGCCCAATTGCGTAACATCATCAGTGTATGGTTTATATGCCTGAAACTATGGTAAGGAATTGATAGAATGCACAGAACTGGGTAGTTAATTTCAAAGCTGATGGACCAGCTACCAAGAATGCCTGAGAGCTGTAAAATTGTCTTGATGTGGGGCAACCACAATAAATCACTTTAATAAGCATGAATGAAATAGTCTTTTGATGGAGCGTCTGGCCATTTATTCAGGTATTTCACTCATAGGTTGTGATTATTTGCAGAGTGGTAACAGACATGACGAGAGTAGTTTGTCCTAAGTGTGGTTACAGTACACTGAAGAAGGTTTCTATGACCGTTAATGATGATGGAAGCGTTCAGTGCTATCTGTCCAACCGAAAACCAACCAAAACGCGTGCATTACAGGTAACTGTTGAATTATAAATATTTGAACAGATTTTTTTTAGTTATATCACTCTTATTCTTATTACTGGTCTTAATGACATTCATAATGAAGTTGTTGACTACAGGTACCACGGGTACTGGTCTTAATGACATTCATAATGAAGTTGTTGACTACAGGTACCAGGGATAGTTTTGTTAATTAGAATAGGAACTAAAATATTCATATCTTTATTCACAAGATTAAGAGAATATGAGATTTAGAATAATAGCAAAAACTAATTCAAGAAATGGAATTTAATAAAAACTGAAATCTGATTATGCTGAAGCGAATAAAAACTTAAAACTTTTGTAGTGACAATAAATTTGTAGCCAGTCCTAAATTCATACAGTATTTTGGTTTAATCTCGTCAAATGACTTGTATTGTGCCATGATCATAATATTGCAAAAGACACCAGTCAATGGTTGCTTTACTGATTGATGCATTGTACATGTATGCAAATAGGTAGATATAAATATAATAATTATATTGCTCTTATTGTGGTGCATAAATCTGGTCGCTTTAAATTCAGGTTATCCAGTTCTTTTCCACAGGTCTTCCATGAGATGCTTTAAGAATTGGATGCATTTTAGTATTTTGGTCATGAAACTGCAGATGAGCATTGCAAATATTTTAGGTAGAAATGGCATGACAGAATGCATTGTAGAGATAAGAAAAGCAGTTGCCTGATTCTGAAAGACAGAACATATTCATGTGATGTGTTTTTGGTGGAAATCTACAGAGTCATGACAAAACATGGCATAAACTTTTGTGATTCTGAAACTGCCGTTTGTATTTTTTTTACTTGAAAAGGAAAAGAATCTAAATTAGTGATCTTCAGACTGGAGCATAAAGCTCTGTAGTATTCAGACTGTCCTTTTATCATAGGTTAGCATAACTTCTTGTGATTTCTTAGCTTTCATTTCATCGACTGAAAAAACAGTTAGCCTGATGATGTTTGTCTTTGTATTGATAGCTGTTTAAAGGTTACTTACAGAGTCCATAACTGTATCCTAATTTTAATGTTGTTTCTTGCAACCGTAGCATCCTCGGCCAACACCAAAAGAAGGAAAGCATGCAAATCAACAGAATAAGCACTCGCAGGCCAAGTACGATGTCTTTAATCTGGACAACATTACGCTTGATTCTCCATTTGCGATTAATGATTTCAACCGTCGATCGGCAAATCATCATGCCAAGGGACAGAATCGAAGTCGCAAAAAGTGAAGGATTATGTTGACCTTTGTGAAGCATTTTTGTCTGTCAGGTTTTGCAGAGACTTGTAATGCGTTGCAATTAAGATTGAAATAGTGCAAAATGTGTATGTGGAAGAGTATATTTATTTTGTTTGTTTAAATTAGCTTAAAATATCATTTAGAACTGCGAGTCCTAAGAGAGCCTGGAAGTATTGTTTATACTAGATTTCTATGCTGGATCATTGAGGGTTATGGGTCAAACATGTAATCATAGTTCTGTATTTAAGTCCCATGGGTGTATTTAGGCATGGTTTTACGGGTTCTACCCTCCCGCCCCCCCGCCCCTTCCTCGCCCCAAATAAATGCATGTCCAATGGAAACTCCCCTGAAAACTAAAACCTTACGAAGTTGTTTCCTGGCTACATTCCTGAAGAGTCTTGACAAGCGGACAGGACTTGTACCATTGCTGACATTCTTTGCTATACCTTTACCAAGATCTAAGCAGAATTGCTAGTTGACTGTTTGATTTTTTTTAGCTTAAAACGACTGAGATCTGGGGTTTCCAGACAAATAATTATGATTTCTGAAGGTTCTTTATCTGATGAACCTAATGCCAAATGAGAACTAAGTCTTGGATGCGGGGTGACAAAGCAGACTAGGCGATGAAGAAATTAAGTCGACTGCAGCACGTTGATGAGAATCAAGGGCATAACTTTGCCTCCCCCCCCCCCACTCAAAGTGGTGGTGACCAGTTCCCTCCTTTCTCTTTTTCCAACCTAAAACAATAAAGTAAAGTAAGGTAAAGTGAAGGCATATACCATCATCACATATGGATTTTGTTCAACTGCCTCCTTGCAGACCGAGCTCACCAAACTATCTCCTCGGGCCCTGGGTCTCTCGCCTCTTGTTTAAGTCAAGGACCTGTGCCACGACTGTGGGAAACGAAGAAGGCTGACAGGAAAGCGAAACCTTGCATCGCACGCATGCAAGAAACGCGACAGCTGTTCAGTTCAGCAAAAGAAACTTGTCTAATCACATATAGGCCCATTTGCAGTCTACGGTCGTAGGCCTATAAGAGATACTAATAAACCTTGCTGTTGATTCTGCTGAGAATGAAATATGTGCTTCAATTTATTTTGGTGAAGTTTTCAAATACTTTGCAGCTGTCAAGGCTAGAAAGGCTGTATTGAGTAAGCGTCATAATACTATGTCTTCATAGCGTGTAATCTGTGACATTTATCGAAATTGCTTTCTCGTTGAAATTCAAAATGGAAGGGAGGGGCGATTACTGCAGCACTCGCCTCGAGCGGCAGAATGCCTAGCAACGCCACTGGTTATACATCTGGCCGCCTGCATAGCCATCTTTAGCTTTTTTGTTCGAGCTTTGTTTCCCTTGCCAACTACCCTATGAATGCACTGACTGTACACAGTCGGTGGGAAGATCAGACGGCGAGGGAGAGAACCGGGCACTCGTCCTCATAAGCCGAGACTAAGAAAACGAAGTCGATAACACTTCATATTCATGGCCCCCTCTGGGGATTAGCTTAGGGGACTTTGCTTCTTCGTATGCCTATAGTCATCACAGGCAATAATATATGGTGTAGTCTAAGATCATCGATCGCCACTGATTGCAATAATTATGTCGCTTACCACTGTATAGGCCTACGTATGGCCTATAGGTTTTTAGCTTAGCCTACTGCTAGAAGGCCGTTGATACGTCTGAACACGAGGACAAAATAGCAACTCCAAAATGCCGGTTTCAAGGCCACGGCCAGAAGCCACGAGGCCACACGTAGGCCTACATTATGTACGTCATAAGGATGAGACCACGAGACCTACCTATAGTATTTTAGGCCCACCGTTGTTGTTTTCTGCCTTTTCTAATTCCATACCTTTCCGCACTACACTTGCACACCAACTCCCTCCGATTTGGCCGGCGTCGTTCTTTCTGTCTGATGGTACACTTCGCTTCTGCTCGTCTTTTTGTCTTTATGCCTGCCTGCCGTGCCTTGCCTTCCTGCCTCATTATGATTGTGTATACATACGTGCTTTCCCGTCTCTCTGCCTGTCTAACTGTAGGCCTATGATCGCCTGTCTCTGTCCAACTTATCTATTAAAGGTAGGCCTATAGTGCTTACCGAGAGCAGACATTATATATAATATATCAGTTATCTGATAATAAAGTAGCTAGGTCCATAAAGTTACTTCAAGCCAGATGGCGATGGTGCTTTATCAATGATTAATCAAAATTATCCGACTTTAGACAACAGTGCTGGTCTTAGACACAGGGTGTTGCCTGGGGGCGCCAAACTCTATGGGCGCCAGTAGGCCTATAAGCTTATGTGTTTTAACGGTTTTGTTTTTCACTTTTCTAGCCATTTTTTCAATTACAGTGATTATTTTCATTTGAATTAAAAACTGTCACTTATAGAACAAATTCAAAAAAAATATTGATTTCATTGCACCCTTTCAACTAGGCTTAATTCAATTTCAAACACTGCACAAATTTTATTTTAACCATTAAAATTCAACTAAATGCTAATAATGATATTCTTTATTATTTCAAACCGACAAACGCAGTACGTATGATTACAATTCAGTATGAACGGATGATCACGGATGATCCTGTTATTACAGGAGTGGAATTTAAATGTAGGCTATACGAGAGCCATGCAAGTCGCCATCACGTCCTACATCTAATTTTACCAACGCCATCTAGCGATTGATAGACTGAGTGGACCTTTTGGGGGAGGGTAGCGGGAAGTGATCCCGCTTCCTACGTACTGCTCTTCACGCCAGTGATATGTTACCATTAGTTTAAGCACACCCACTCAACATTAGGCCTAGCTAGATGTCATAAGCAATTTTCAAGTATTAAAGCAAGAATAGTATTTTAAAAGTAAAAACAGACTTCTATCAGGTTTGATAAACTGAAACCTGATGGAAAAAACTTCAAGCAAAAAATTTCGGATTATTTCAACAAATAACTCTTTGTAAAAAACTAATTTTTGTTTCGGTAATTGGAATTTTTCGGTAGGCTAATTCGAGGTGGTTTTACTTTTCACCATCCCCAAAAATTTGAATTATCCAAGGTTGACTGCACTAATTAAAAGACATAATAAATTATTATTAGGCCTAATAATGATAAATAATTAACTCACTTCAACGTAAGTAGGCTACTTAATGTTCTGCCATGGCTGGTTCCTGAACCGTTCCTCATCTGGTTGTGACTTTGGGGTGAGCCGTGGAGTTGGGGTCAGAGGGTGCCAAACGTATGCTTTGCCTGGAGTGCCATTTGGGATAGCGTCGGCCCTGTTAGGCAACAACCTGTGGGCCATCGCATCAGGCAGTTTACGAATGTTTTAGCCCCACTGGTGTTTGCTGTTGGCAGCCTTTAGGCTACTTGTAACAGTGTCAGTCAGTCAGTCAGTCAGTCAGTCAGTCTGTCAGTCTGTCTGTCTGTCTGTCTGTCTGTCTGTCCGTCTGTCTTCTTTGTCTACTAAGTTAGATCCGCTGATACAAGAGACGAGATACGTCTCCCGATAATCGAGTCCACCAGTCCAGAACTGTGGAATATAAAAATATGAACGTATACGTTAGCCTAAGGCTTCGAAATTTCTCAACGCCACACAAAAGCCACGTCAGGGAGACCATGCTTATTCACCGGCACTATCATCTCAAATTAAGTCCGCAATTAGGCCTACCATTGATTGTGAGGGTTTGCATGAAATACGGGAGGAAGTACTCTCCAGTTGTTGAATTGCTCTTAGGTAGGCTAAAGGTAAACTCTACAGCCAAAGACCTATAGCAACTGCTGAACCGCACGTATTTAGAAATCTTAGAGTGCATGGGCGCATGTATAGGCCTACCTTATCTCACACTGTGGCCAACAGCCACGAGAGCAATCTGCTGCTAAATAGTCTACTGCAACAGATTTTCCTAAATCTATACGGCTCGCAATCCAGCTGGCCGATTTTCTGGAACACAAATTGTTAATATGTCAACACAAGTGGTGCCGACATACTCGTAGTCAGATCTACCGAAGCATATAAAAGATAATAACGACATCTAAATATAGGGGCCTTTCGGTAACTGTTCTACTGTGAGATAAGTAAGTGATATATTATTTTGCTGCAGCCTACAGGAATGCATATGGGAGTGTTAGCGCCTTCGGCAGAAGCATTAGGCCCTACACCACATTGCCATTGTGCAAGAGGTACACGTATAGCTGGTTCGCTATAGCTTATAGGCCCGCTACCATTGGCGGATTTAGGTATATATAGGCCTACTAAACGAAGAAATGAGGGCATGACCTGGGGCGGAAAAAATAAAAGTTGAACGTTAAATCGACTAGATCGACGGCAATGAATAATGTAATTATAATAGTATTAAAGTTAAAAATTGAAACACAAATATTGGATTTAGAAGCGGGAAAAAACTTGGCCTATGGGCGGCAGATTCTTAAATCCGATCGTGACAATATATAATTTTCAGAAACATTTCTCGGACTAGCATGATTCTTAAACGGAGAACTAGAAGTGGTGTGGCGTCCATTCAAACGTGTAGCGGAGGTGAAGCTCTCGCCCGACAAAATCATTGAAATGACTTAGCAGTGTCGGTCGAGTATCTACTCTCACTAAAAAATAATCTTGGTGCCAGCGTTATAATTTGATCAGGACCTATAGTCTACCTACATGTATAAGCAGTATGCCTATAGGCCTACGAAGCCGATATCAGGTTTCAGAAGGCTATGGAACCTACGCGGGAGAAGGCCAAGAGCAAGACACACCAACTAAATTCATGATTGACTTTCAATTGGCTTTAATTTAAGGTACCGTATCGCGAATTTGTTTTCATATAACTGACAGCCCTGCAGCCTCTGGTATTCAGCATAAGCCTACATAGCTACAAAGTCAATTTTTAGAGGTAGGGCTACAGCGGCCGTCAGACAACAGGGATTAAAAACAGTTTTTATTATTAATAATAAATATATAATGGTTTATAGTTAAATCGCTCAGTTTGTTAAGCTAATTTCCAGCATTTTAACTTCTCATTTCCGTAATTAAATTTAACACCAGACAAGCCTCCCTGTTCAATATAATTAATTCCCCTAGGAGGCGTCTTATCAATTATGAAAGGCTTCCCTACGGATGAACGCTCGTCGGCCGTGTTGTTTCGCACGATAGCAAGAAAGTATTGCGTTAGTGTGCTAGTGGAAAAAAGCGCATACGAAGCAAAGCCCGAAACAGGTTACGAAATATAGGCTAATATATATTTACGGACGAAAAGTCCATCAGACAAAAGCCTAATCAATGCGGTCCCGAGTAACAGCGAAGATTATTCACTGTCTGGCCGTCGATGTCTCCACTAATCCGGCAGAGTTCGTTGAAAATCTCTGTTGTTATATCGCAAGTTCCCGAGTTCGTCCCGATAATGGACGAACTCGGGAAAGAAACGGTAGACAGGCTGCATGATCAGTGCAAGACAGGAGTGTAGGCTAACGCTGCGGCAGCTTACCCCAAGGGTACCATTAGTAAAACTAGTGTACGTGTCCCATCGCTGGAAAGAGGTGCACGTGATCGGTACACTTACAAGCATTTAAATGAAGTCGTTTGAGACTCGGAGAAGAATACATTAAATAAGTCTGTGTGAGAATAGCGAAGGTTAGCCTATACAGAGTGCACATTTGAATTATAGGGCCTACTCTCAGATTGTTTGATCTGCCAAGATAGAGAAATAGGTAGGCCTACAGAACGGGAATTGCATAAGCCATTGTCACCGATTCCAATCGTGGAACCCTTGGGTTAGAAAAATTAATAGGTATAAGAACGTCTTGCACTGATTTTAGCCATCATGCGCTCTGCTGCACCATGGCCTTCCTATCAAGTCTTGGCGAGCAGTATTCGTCCTTTCATCCATCCATCGAAGGATTGACCATCAGCATCTATTCTGCATAATTTAGTATAGGCCTACTATACTATGCAATGGCAAGGAGCCTGAAGCCTAATACAATAAAGTGAATAAACACTAAATAACACATTGTATTGTATAACATTGTCTTGCATTCGGTTGTATTTTATGACATTGAATGGAACAAGGCTGCAACTTCAAAATGCAGGCCTTGATGCCCAAGGTCACAGATCACGGACCAATGGCCAGCTAGGTATCGTAGCTTTGAGTGCGCTGGAGGGGGTCTTGCCTGACCTCGCAGCCCCATGCAATATGTCCGAATACACGAAGCTTAGGCTACTTGTTAGGCACGACCTTCTCAATTCAGAACTCATTCGTTCCGCCGTTTGTAGTTAATGCGTGATATCCTTCTCTGTCAACATTGATGGAAGGCATCCATCCAGCTTCTTCTTCTGGGATTATGTCAGCAATTAGATCTAAGCCTAGATAAGCCAACATATAAAACATCTGAAGCACCTGGGTCTAAGCGTGCTACACGGTTATGTATCGGCAGCGCGCGGATTCTGTGATCTAACGGTCGCGGATTCGAGCATGCAGAGCAAACTTCGGTTAACGACCTTGGGAAAATTCTTTGCACTCATGTGTCTCTTTAACAAAGAATTTGGTACTGGTATTATACTGATGCCAGATCGGTGCGTAAACGGCTCGAAATATAATTATTATGATTGGTTAACATGACCAGTACAAGTTTTCCGTTTACTAAAATATTGGTCTGTGTTAAATTTTCCTATTACGGCACTAGAAAATACTCTAAAAATTGCCTCACTATGTTGTGCCAAAAGGGTTTCTGCAGTTGGCAAGTCCTGCGCTGGATATTGTACCTTGGTATTCGTCCATTGCCAGCTCAAAAACGGAGGAGCGGGAAATGAGCGCCTCCGAAATGTTCTACTGCAGGACATGCAGGGTAACCGGGTTTACCTTACTTTACTCAGGTATGAGTCCCATAAAGAGGAGAGACAATAATTATGCAGCTTTGAGCTGGCAGATTTCTGAACCTGTTACTTAAATATTTACCAGTTCTCTCTTCAAATTGCACCCGTACAGCAACCTGTATAAGTACATAGAAGAAAGCACGCAAAAACCAAAAGAAAGCACGCAAAAACCAATGATCTAGCTTAATTACGCTGAATTGCAATTATTATAGTCTATAGTGCGGTACGTCTTCAGACATCGAGGCTTTTGACTTCACGATTTCTTACTAGAAACTACAATAGTCCACAAGTGCACTTCGATGCTCTTCTACAAGCAAGTAGTTTATAAGTGGAAGAGAAGGTTAAGTTACAGTTGAAATTTCTTGTCATGGTATATGCAGGTTCGTACGTCAAACGAATGGCGACATTGGATGTACGAAGCTGCCTAGGAAGGCAGAGAACCAAAAGAAGGTAGGCTATATATATCGGGTATTTTATCTGGCAGGTCTAGGTCCTGTGATTGAATGAGCGCCCCTCCGTCAGAGAAAAGATGTATGCCTATCCGATGATGAATGTGTAGTTCTCAAGAAATTACAGACATCATTTTAACAGAACCTCTGTACACACGGCACAGACAAGGAAGACGGGTAGAATGATCTGCGCCTATTAGAAACGACTTTCTTCATATGCAAGGCTTTAGGAAGACGGCGCCAACAACCAAGGGCAGTTTCTATGGTCTCAGTAATCATAGAAAAGTCGAGATACATATTTTGTGTTAGTAGATACGAGTTGGAGTCAGAGAAACATCAAAATCAAAACATAAGCTTAATGCATTTTGGTATCAACTCTGGTCATAATAAGACTATGTAGGGCCTGTCAATGTTCTAAGTGACAGCAACTTCAGAATAAAATAAAATCCGGTTGTCGAAGCTTTGAGCTTCAGGCATGTATGATCAAGAGATCAAGAGATCACCACGAATAAGATGCTCGTTTGTCATTTTTTATGATTAATTAACCCATGAGCATTGCTATTGAAAAGAGACATTGTGCGTAGGGTGCAGCTTACGAGGTTGTTAGTCTTACATGGCTCTCTCGCTTACTCTGGTCAGACAAACTGCTATTATAGTTTTAGATTTCGAGTTAATGTCAGTTTAATTTAATCGTTAATGATTCACTTAGCTATACTAATTGAAAAGGAACTTTTTGTTTAAAGAGTGCAACTTTTTAATTCAGCGGACACAGGCAAATATTGTTGTCGGTTCATTTAGCCCGAAGAAGTTCAAGAAGCACAAAGAAGATTGCTATTATGCCTAATGAGTCAGCTGGCGTGTCGCCTAAAGCCTAAATGATAAAACTACGCATGTTTTACATCTTGGTGTTGCGCTACTTTATACTGAATAAGTGCTTAAATAGATTCGCCTCTCTGCCAGCGTGCCCACATGGAGCCCATTTGGGACCCATATTCCCATATACGGCCCATATAAAGCCCACACAAGACCCATCTAATACCCATAGAAATGTTGACAGGATGTGAATCTTTTAGCTGTCACAGTGTTCTGTTCTCAAATTTATGCATGGCGACCGACCTATATAATCTGGACGAAGCCAAGGTTGACCAGCTGCTGCAATCGATTGATCTCTGCCTCACCTGAAACACCTGTATGATCCTGCCTTAGATGACGAGAGTATTTAAATGGGCCATTAGACTAAACAGTTTACATGCAAAGGTAGCTATCTCTCTCTCTCTCTCTCTCTCTCTCTCTCTCTCTCTCTCTCTCTCTCTCTCTCTGTCTGTCTGTCTGTCTGTCTGTCTGTCTGTCTGTCTCTGTCTCTCTCTCTGTCTCTCTCTGTCTCTCTCTGTCTCTCTGTCTCTGTCTCTGTCTGTCTGTCTGTCTGTCTGTCTGTCTGTCTCTCTCTCTCTCTCTCTCTCTCTCTCTCTCTATATATATATATATATATATATATATATATATATATAGCCTACTGCATTTTACAGGTACACTCTTTATAGTTACCTGGCTCTAAATCCCATGCAGCAAACCTCAGAACAGATTTTTAATCTTCTTAGTTCTGACTCAATCTTCTGAGCTACGATTTTTATGCACAGTGTAGCGCATATGAATTGAGAGACAGCGTTAGAGACATGAATCCTCGCCTGTACTACTCTCTCCTATTTATATTTCTAATCCTTCTTCTGCACCCTAATCTGTTGCATTAGTCTACTTTTCGTTTATACCGTTTTAAGGCTTTCACTTAAGTTCTCTCTGTTCAATCATAAAACCCAAACAACTTGCTTCAATTAATCTGTCATAGTGCTCATCCATCTGTCAACCTGTTTGAATGCCCCAATCATTAAATGGTTTCATTTATAACTGAATGAGACATTTTAGTACAGGACTGATTACAAGGAGCATTCTATTCTATAGTACACAATCAGTCCAATGTCTTAATTAGAAGTGTTGGGGCAGTCTATGATACACAGGCGTCATATGCCTGTAATACTCATTAGAATTTTAACTTAAAATAGCCTCTAGCTCTAGATACCATAGAGTAGAAGTTGCAAAGCCAACAGCGAACGAAGTCCTAAAAACAATTATGCAGACATGCCACACAGTTCATTTCTATCTAAGCTAAGTAGGCCTACATATTTCTTTGATCTGCAAGTTATTCTTTTCCCTTCGGTCTGCTACTCATAATGGTAAAAAATCTAAACAATACGCGTAAAACCAGTGGCTTCATCCACTTCAAGGAACGGGAAAGAAACTATGATCTAAATCGCAAAGCCAACAGACAGTGCAGGAAAGTAAATCCTGGAAGGGATCATGTCAATTACGACGCGAAGAGATGAGTTATTCGTCCTTTGAAAGCAACTATAAATATGTAGACCGGGGGAGCATTGTCGAGGCCGACGCCGCACAGCCAGGGAAGGGGAAGGACTGTCCCGGATAAAGGATCGCGGAGTAGACGATGTCTTTGTCGTTCGGAGAATTGCAGGGACGCCGCGGCGGGTTTAAAGGTCAGCTATAAATAGCTTCGGGTGTTTTCGATTTGTTTTCGATCGTCGGCTGAGAGGTGGAGGAGGAGGGAGAAGAGGAGCAGGGTGGGGAGGGCGAGGACGACAAGGAGAGGAGTCCATGTCGGCGGCGGTGGCAAAGCACCGGCCTTCTATGATGAATGGCGGTCGGTCGGTTGGTAGGAGTGTAATGTATTGGTGGAGGCTGGAGATGTGTGGAGCCGGTTGGGAAGAAACGTCGGTGCAGATAACTGACTTCTCGGCGGCCACTTTACTACGCACCACGAGGATAGAGGAGGAGATGGAGAAGGATGGAATAGGAGAAGCGGTCTTGCGATAAGATAAAGGGCAGAGAAGGACTCATCGAGTCGGTTGGAAAGAGAACAGGAAAAGGACAGACACGAGAGAGTGCAAGGTTCAAGGAGAATTGGCAGTTCAGATAGAAGATGAGGGTTGACAAAGAGGAATCGGATGAGGAATGAGTCGATCGGAGAGGAACAGAGACAGACAGACAGACAGACAGACAGACAGACAGACAGACAGACAGACAGACAGATAGACAACCAGACACAGAGACACAGAGACACAGAGACAGAGCGACAGAGACAGACAGACAGATAGAGAAAGAAAAAGAGAAAGAGAATAGAACGCCGGATAGGAAGAGGAGAAGAAGATGGGGAGAAGGAATGGGATGTTAAGAGAGTGGGAGAGGATGAAGAAAAGATGGAAAAACAAGGAGGAGGAGGATGGAGGAAGCGGAGGAGTCGTCTAATGCACTGGCGGCGCCCGAGGGACTCAAAGGAGGCCAGCAGTGGCTGCTTTGCTTTGCTGCTGCTGCATCTGATGGAGTGGCTGATTGTGGTGGTGGTGGTGGTGGTGGTGGTGGTGGTGGTGGTGGTGGTGGTGGTGGTTGCAATGCAACTTGGGACGGACAGGCGTCGCTCTCTTTCCCTCTATAGATTACAGCAATTGCCTACATTTAAAGCGATCCTATCAGCACAACAACACCTACTATGCTTAGACCCAGACATCATAACACACAAACAATTATTATATATATCTGAGCTCTATATATACGCATACATGCGAACGGTGGCCAGTGACATTTTAGTCCTCTTTCTCTTCCAGTAGATGTCTCTGTTTCTGTGTCTATCTCTGCCTCTCTCCCTCTTTCTCTGTTTCTGTGTCTGTCTCTATCACTGCTTAGAATTCTTCTTACAGGTGATTGACGTGGCGTGTGTTCTAAGCGCACTGCATGGTCGCTGTCGTCTGTATAATTACACACAAGCGCCGTTAAGTCCTACACAGTCTTACGGGGGATAGATAGGTCGGTGCCGTCTGTCAATATGTAGGCCTCCTTTGGATATGCATGCATTCGTATAAAACAGAGATCTCATCAGTTGTGTGTCTGGTCATCGCTCCATCCGATGGATTTTCGTTTCAACGATCGATTGAATTGTTTCGTATTCATTCGTCCAACACTATCACAATCGACCTGCGCTATATAATCCATTGAGTCGTCTACGACCAAATGAGTCGCCGCCTGCGTGCATGTATGTGTGTATGGGCGACCGGAGTGAGTGCTGCTGATGTTTAGGCGTCGCATGCTGCAGAGGACGGACGGGAGAGAAGCGGCGACCGACCGACCGACCGCGGTCGAGTTGCGGAGTAGATGATGCGTAGTAGTTATAGGAGAAAAACGGGATTCAGTTGCCGCCTCAGTTGCAGCCGCCTTCGCTTGGAATTCGTCCGTTGCAACTGAGTCAATACAAGTGCAAGACAGGCTGTGGAAAAAGGATTTCTACGTCGATAACTATACGGCTGATTAATTAACACGGCTCGGGACTTTTATACAACATTTATTAGATAGCATATTATATAAGGGCTGTTGAGAAAGATATTTCGCCGCCTTGAAATCCGTTGAAAGCGGGAGGTCGCCTTTGAATCGTCGAACACCATGATTACAATGAATACAGCTGGAGGAGGAGTGGGACGCAGAAACAAGCTGATCGGAAACCTCAAGTGGTTCTCGTAAGCACAGTTTAAATCTATTTCAACCTATTCAAACACACACACGCTCCGTATACAATGCAGACAATTATCAATTATAAATGCGTTGTAAAATGCTCTTACTTGATTACTTGTGCATATGTACGCCCAATGATCCACAGATACATATGCTACATTGTTATCTCATGCAGTCTTTCTCGTACCCTGGTTACTACTCATCTCAATTTTTCCAATCTGAGCCATAGCGTATACACTGCATCACAACTCTGGAACTATCATCCATCTGAATTCGGAAAATATTCGTTTCCTCCATCATTATTACCACTTACTCAACATCATCTGCCTCAGGCTCCTCTATCTATCACCACTCAGGCTTTTTACTCAAAGATAAAGTCTCACTAATACTACTACTGCTGCTGCTGCTGCTGCTGCTGCTGCTGCTGCTGCTGCTGCTGCTGCTGCTACTACTAATACTACTACTAATGCTAAATTCATGCAAATAACATTTTCTTGCCATGATGCATCCAGCCTAGAAAATTCTCGTTCAGTGGTCACTCGAGTATACTGATGACATTCGTGTCAGTAGTTTGACTTGAAAGGTCCTTCTTTCCATTCAGTTCATTTCTGCTGTATTAGGCGAGAACTTGTTTGGGATGGCAATTAATTAATTATAAACTCTGCTTCGAAAGCCATCCAGAGAAGAATGTTCACTGATTTGGACATATATGGTTGATGACAATGATGTCGGAAATGATGATGTTGCTGTTGAAGCTGCTTCGTTCATTCATGTACTACACAAATAACATAGCTATTCTCTCCAGTATGTGATAGACCTACTTTTGTGCGCGTCTTCTGCAAAGCACCTGCTCTCTTCCGACCGTGTGATATTCTTATTTCCCTGATAACAATATCATAATATGCCTAGTCGTGCTTAACCCCATCCCCTTCTATCCGGTCGTTTATGGCAGATTCTTGGTCTTTCGCACCTCATTTGGATCGCAGCTTCCAATCTGAGGCTCTAACAGCTGATGTTGCTGCATATATCTTGGCATATGTTTACATGAAAGTGTACAATGCAGATACGTTTGCTGTAGACCTCCTATACATATACGCACTAAATTTACGTTAGTTGCATTACAATCCCCATGAGAGTCTATGGACGCCTGCAGCATTTCCGATGATCGTTCGTTCCAGTTATATTCCCTTGGGAAGAGTCTCCAGTCGTCCAATAATTGCTGCTACGTTGTGCCCCTTCGATGTGCTCAATCCATCTAGATTATACTATGCTCGCCAGTGCATGTATATTTTTGTACGCAAAAGGCCTAGGCGCGAATTTCTATGTATGTTCCTGACTGTATTCGTAAACGTAAAGTATATATGTAGGCAGGTGGATTTTATAGTCTTGTAAAACAAGTAAAGGGAACTAACTAATATGTCCTTGGTTTTATAAACATTTTAGAAGAACTATAGTTTAAGACGGTAATTACGATTGATAGGCAACTTTCAGAGACGTCGCATATGTTAATTCCAGAAACTGGATTAATGTTAGGTCAGGTCATATCAGTGCAGGTCAGTTCAGCTCAGGCAAGATTAAATCAGGTCAGCTTAAGTCAAATCAATTAAGGTCAGATGACGTCAGACCATGTCAGGTCAGGTCAGGTCAGTTTGGGTCAGATCAATTCAGGCCAGATCAGTTCCGCTCAGGTCAGATGACGCCAGATCAGTTCAGGTTAGGTTAGATCACACGTTTCCATCAGTTCTCAGAGGTTTGCGTCTTCTTTCGACAAATGCAGCAACAATGCAACAACCGTGCATGCTTACCGTCGATGCTTACCGTCGATGCTTACCGTCGATGCTTATTTGCTTACCGTCGATGCTTACCGTCGATGCTGACAGTCTATAGCCTCGACGACGAATTTCATGCACCAGGTATCGAACACGAGAAGCTTTAGACGCCTTCATTAAAGTTCATAAGCAGTTGCTGATACCGTCAATGCATCATTCTCTCTTCCTTTCTTCCTTCGTCTTTTATCCCTCTCTCTCTCTCTCTCTGCCCCTTCCCATCTCTTCTTTCCAGTCCCCTCCTCTACGCTTCCATGCTCCCTCTTCCATTCCCAATGTAGATGGACGCATGCAACCTAATCTCCAATTTTCCGGCGAGGACTCAGGAAGCAGAGACACGAAATGCCAAAGTCCAAAGCACAGCAGCAACAACACCGGCAGAAGCAGAAGCAGAAGCAGAAGCAGCAGCAGAAGCAGCAGCAGAAGCAGCAGAAGCAGAAGCAGACGTCCGGCGATTTATATCAGGGAAGATTTGAGAGAAGTCGGACGTATAATCGTGCAATCAGAACAGGTCCCGGCCTCACGTTCGCTTCAGTCTTGCAACATCATGAGCCTCGCTCGTTATGTTTCGTGCTTAAAAGGCCTAAATAATATATAGATGATACACCATAGCAGAAGACAGCTGATATGACAACCCTTCCAGTAGGCCATTCAGACAGCTTGTAGACCCTACATGCATGATGTGGTCTGCCATCAGACATTTTATAAATAAGGCCCGGTGCATTAAAGTACAACCTCAAATAAGAATGACATTAGAGGGTTTTAAAGCACCCCGTTTTGATGACGTCTTTTATGTCGTCGCCGTTTAAGACACCTTTGCAAGCGCCTCCAGACGCAGTTTCTGCGCCACCGATGATAGTCCATGTCTCAGATCTATAGGCCTACCGTGTTACACTCCATTATGAATTGACATTTTTTAAAGTTCAGATTCAGCTTTCCTTGCATGAGCTCACCTCTCTTTTAGAATGTCTGTTTTCCCTTGCTATTCTTCTTTTGATCTCAACATGACATTTGGAATCGGATCTTTCTTAATGCTTCCCAGTAACAGAACTAATGGACTAGCTAAATTTTTGTACCATTGATGACAATAGTCTTTTTCTCTATATCTGCTCATCCTCACCACCTTTGTTTTCTTTATATTCAACTTAATACCTTATTCTTCCGATGTTTTGATAATCACTTCCATTATTGTGTGCCGTCCAGCATCAGTGCCTGCTACTATTGCTTAGCCATCTGCAAATCTGATAGCATCCACCATTCTCCTCCAACCTTGACTCCTTCATCGACATTCTTCAAAGTTTCTTTGACCAAAACCTGGATTTAGATGTTGAGTAGAAAAATGACAGTGAGCAGCCTTGTCTGACTCCTCTGTCTTAGCATCCATGTTCTGAATTAACCCAATGTCGTATTACAACTGATCAATCTTCTTTACATAGTAGGCTTATTGCTTTCTTGTCAAGCGCCTATTACGCCAACCTACTGTGATCTTCTAGAGTATTTTCATCAGCTTGCACCAAATTGCTCTGTCGATGGTAGCTGTACAAATCTGTTGCCATATTGTCGACGTCTCTCTATCTATCTTTCTTCCTTTCTTTCTATATCTTTCTCCTTCTTTCTTTCTCTTTCTCTTTCTCTTTCTCTCTCTTTCTATCTGTCTGTCTCTGTCTCTGTCTGTCTGTCTGTCTGTCTCTGTCTCTGTCTCTGTCTGTCTGTCTCTGTCTCTGTATCCCTCTCTCTCCTTCTTTCTTTCTCTTTCTTTCTTTCTCTCTCTTTCTCTCTGTCTGTCTGTCTGTCTCTCTGTCTCTCTGTCTTTCAATGTTCTCCGGTCTCTAATTGCATATCTTTACGTTCTTCGTCTGAAGCCAAACCTGTCTTCTCCTATGAGTTATATGGCTTCTGTTTTGCCTTCCATCTTCAGTTAATATTGCAGCAGCATCTTTTATGCGTAATCGTACTATAATATTACCACTGCATAAATTGCATTTTGCCCTCTTTTTGAAATAAAGGTAAATATAATACCTCAGGTATACTAAGCGCTCGACCCATACGTGGAGAGTACGGGTTCGAGCCTCGTCCGAGGCAGTTACTGTGTAGGGGCCTGGAGCAAGTCCATTGCGCACACTTGCGCCATCGATGTTTGGTCGTATGGTCATGCGCACTTCTGAGCTTTGGAATGAGGACAATATCATATAGGCCTACAATATTGCGTTGCATATATATCGCATTGTATAATAATGATGAAAATAATAATAATGATAATGATGATGATGATCATCATAATAATAATAATAATAATAATAATAATAATAATAATAATAATAATAATAATAATAATAATAATAATAATAATAATAATAATAATAATAATAATAATTTGGGCCCGGGAAGACTTCCTAGACATGCATCTTTGAACGACCTGGTCTATCGAGCGCTGGTCCGTGCAGGCTTCCCCTCAGCGAAGGAACCCCGGGTTTGACGAGAACGGACGGGAGAAGACCTGATGGCCTCACCCTAGTCCCGTGGCGGGTTGGCCGATGCCTAGTCTGGGACGCTACGGTGACTGACACCTTAGCCGCATCTTACTTACCAGACACCTCCCAGACAGTCGGAGCGGCGGCCGAAAGAGCAGCGTCTCGCAAACACGAGAAATACCTTCCGCTCTCTTCCACGCACATGTTCATCCCTCTGGCTTTTGAGACTATGGGTCCGATAAACGACGAAGGTCGAGACTTTCTATCCGAACTGGGACGAAAAACAAGCATGATCACGGGGGACCAACGAGAAACTTCCTTCCTCTTTCAGCGAATATCATTAACGATACAACGCTTCAACTCCATCGCATTTCGGGGCACCTTCGCCAGCCAGGACAACGACGAGTAGGGTCATTTCCAGACAACCCCATCTACAATAGTAATATTCAAGTCCCTGAGGGATCATGTATACCTCGGGGCATAAAAAAATAAAATAATAATAATAGTAATAATAATAATAATAATAATAATAATAATAATAATAATAATAATAATAATAATAATAATAATAATAATAATAATAATAATAATAGTAATAGTAATAATAATAATAATAATAATAATAATAATAATAATAATAATAATAATAATAATAATAATAATAATAATAATAATAATAATAATAATAATAATAATAATAATAATAATAATAATAATAATAATAATAATAATAATAGCAACAACTTCAGAATTATTTACAGTATCGTAAATAAAAATTCAATAAATTGCTGCGTGTATTCGAACTGTCTGGTGTGATCTCGTCTCATGTATTAGTATGGACTAAATTTAAAATAAATGTTATTTAGGTTTTAGCATAACATAAGCATATAAATAATCATGGGGCTATGGACGAGTGCATGCATAATTAATTCGTTACATAAGCGTGCGCGTAGTGATTACCTGAGTACGAATCAATTATCCCTGAGCTCATTAAAATGATTAACGCAGCTATTGATTGATCTTCAGGCGACACACATTGGGCACACGCGTCATCTTCGCCGGTGCTTTGAAGACCTCTGCCATTCATTTAAATGAGAGGAAGAAGGGCGGGAGGAAGGAATGGGGAAGGGGAAGAAAATGAAGAGGAGGGTCAGGTGGAGGAGGAAGCAGAGGAAGGAAGCTGGTCCTGAGGAGGAGGGTGATCGACCTACATGTGGACGAAGACTCTGTCTCATGTAGTCAGGAAGCCTTTCATCGTTCCCATTCATCAGCACGAACATACATGCAGAGAAAGAGGAGAAGGAGGAGAAGGAGAAGGAAGAGGAGAAGCAGGAGGAAGAGGAGGAGGAGAAGGAAGAGGATAAGCAGAAGGAAGAGGATAAGGAGAAGGAAGAGGATAAGCAGGAGGAGAAGGAGGAGGAGGAGAAGGAAGAGGATAAGCAGGAGGAAGATGAGAAGGAAGAGCATAAGCAGGAGGAAGAGGAGGAGGAGAAGGAGGAGGAAGAGAAGAAGATGGAAGAACAACGGTAGAATGAGGTGGAAGAAGAGAAAGAGGAAGAGAAAGAGGAGGGATAAGAAAAGGAGGAGCGGAAGGAAGAGGAGACGGAGAGAGAGAAGGGAGAGGAAAAGGAGAAGAAAAAGGAGGAAGAGGAAGAGAAGGAAGAAGATATAGGAGGAAGAAAAGGAAGAGAGACAGAGACAGAGAGACAGAGAGAGACAGAGGAAAAGGAAGAAGAGAAGAAGTCAGAAGAAAAATAGACGGAGGAGGGTAGGGAATGGAAAGAAGAGGACGAGAATGAGAAGGAAGTACTTGGATAAGCAGAAGAAAGGAGTAGATGAAGAGGACAAGGAGAAGGAGAAAGAAGAGGAGAGGGAGTGTGTTTTATGTGTCCAGGCTTTAAAAGACGACGGCCACCTTTGGCTGTAGTATGACCGTGAAACGTAAGGGGCCAAGGGGCCAAGGGGCGATCGGTCGTTCAGTTGGTCCTGGCTCAGCTACGTTGACGCGCGTGCATGCTTCTCCTACCTCCAATCCACGTACTTCGATAATTAATTTTCACTCTCCGTTACATATATACATATATATATATACACACAAACAGACACATTCATATATATATATATATATATATATATATATATATACATGTGTACATATATAGATATACCTGGACATAAGCGTACACATACATTTACATGCCGAACATATATTTATAGGATAATGTATAGCTTGAGGGAACATTAAAGGAAACATTTTTATTGGCATATATCCATGAACAACAGCAGTGCTTCTAAACTGTGGCTGGATTTCTCTTGTTCTTCGGCCTCCTCAGCCCGTCCATAGAATTACGTTCTAGGCCTATATACATGTATACCTTAGCAGAAGAATTGTTTAGACCCATATGTCAGATAGCTTCAGACAAGTAACACAGATGGATTGTTATAGGCTGAGACAGATGCTTTACAGTAAGATACAGATAGAATAGAGAGAAAGAAAGAAAGAAAGAAAGAGAAAGAGAGACTAGAGACAGAGACAGAGACAGAGAGAGACTGAGACAGAGAGACAGAGAAAGAGAGAGGAACAAAGAAAGACAAAGAGGAAGCGAGACATAGACAGAGACATGCAGGGACAGAGAAGAATAAGGAAGAGAGACGCTTTACAGTAAGATACGGATAGGGAAAAGACAGAGAGACAGATAGGCTAGACACACAGAGACAGACAGAGAGTCAGAGAAAGAGAGAGGAATAAAGAAAGACAGAGAGGAAGCGAGACATAGACAGAGACAGGGACAGAGAAGGGAAAGGAAGACAAAGGGAGACAAAAGAGAGACATAAAGTGGGACAGAGAGAGGGACAAAGAGATACAGAGAAGAGACAGACAGAGATACAGAGGAGAGAGGAGAGAAAGAGAAGAGCAAGGGCAGGGAGGGAGGAAGAGATGGAGAAGAGGAAAGAGATTGGAAAGGCCGAGCTACGCATAGAAATTGTAAGAGAAACCCCACGGTAGAGGATGTTCAACGGCCTTCCGTTCGTTGATATCTTTAAGTATCTTTAAGTATCTGTAAGTATGGTCTTGAAATGAATTGCTGACGATGCGCATTGCTTCTCTATTTGGCTGCAGAAGTAGGCTAAGTAAGTATAATTAGAGGTCAATGATGTGTCGACTTTTCAGATAGCAATAAATATCGACACGGTTAGAATGCACAGATACCAGCTGCAGTCTAATAAGAAAGGAAGAAAGGAAGAGGATCAGTCGATATTTATTACCTATGATCGGACAGTAATTGTTATCAATCGAGGTATAGGACGAAGTAGTTGGCTTCAGGCCACACGCTATCAAGACGTTTTTTGTCTGTAAGTGCTGTGGTTAAGTGGGGTGCACTACTAGAGGTGTCTTGTCATTAGATAATGTTGTGTGTGCTCTTCAGCCAATAAGTTCTTCAAATCAGACATCACGCTTCGAGACATTCTCGAGGGGCGTAGAAACAACTGAGTTTCCAGAACCTCTTTACCACCACGCTATTACTGAAGCGAAGCGGGGAGTTAACGGTTAAGACAATTAATTGTATTAATTAATCAATTGTATTAATGTTAGTGTTAATCGTAAACTCCGCATTTCAACTAAAGTCTCAATATACAGATAATTATAATTATTGGATGCTAAGTCGAGAAGTGAATTGAAGCAGGGCAAACGGGGCACAGTAGGTCTGGCAAGACGGATGAGACAAGCATCTTGGAAAACGGATTTGACTTGCTTGCAGTGAAGCGATACTTCGCCAATTGCACCTGCAAAATACTAAGCGAAATCATCGGAAGTTGATGCATATTCGAGCAGAAAGCGATTGAATGAGGTGATGAATGCGTTAGCGTAAAGAATTCAGCGCTGACCTTCATGGCTCGGAGAGAGAGAGAGAAATTATAGTCGTCCAGGAAATGTATTGAAACGAGAATTTATAGAAAAGGTGACGACTTCGGTGGAGCGACTGCGACAGTAGACGAGAGACAAGTGAACGATTGCATAAATGCTAAAGGCTAACTAGGAGCAGAGGATTTATGGCGGATGCCGAGAGAAACGACGTCATCCAAGTATAGAGAGACTGGGAATAATGCAGCAGTGCGTCGGAAGAGAGCAGAGAAAGAGGAGAACAGAAAGACCTCGAGTGGCGAAAAGTTCGACAGAAAGAACTGTATTTATAACGAAAATGTCAGAAACAGTTTGAAAGAAAAGCAAGCAGATGGAGAAAGACAGGCAAAGAAGAGGCAGAGAGATGTATTGAATCGAGAGGCAGAGAGAGCGAGAGAGAGACAAACAGACAGACAGACAGAGACAGACAGACATATAGAGTGAGTTAGGGAAGGACCGAATCTTGAATCGAAAACCGATTAGCGCCGATTTTTGCCTTAGACCGATCAATCTGAATCGGCGCATCCCAGAACTACGGATCCGATTACCAAAAGATGTAATTGTTTGACCAAAAACAATTCCTATTTTCATTAATAAAAAAATAGAAACCTGTTTGGTCACCTCCTGCGGTAATATTTAATCTTAAATATTGGAAGTCCATGTAAAATAATAAAATTGTGCGTCGACGCGTCATCATAATGGTGGACAGACGCGCTTTTTAGTAACAAACAGCGCCTAGAACCAAATAAAAGTTTTAAATTTCCGATTATTCGGATCGGAATCGGAATCGGAATCGGCGGAAAAGCAGGTCAACTAACCGGAAATCGGCAAAAATGCCAATTGGTCCTTCCGTAGAGTGAGTGAGTGAATGAGTGAGAGAGGGAGGGAGGGAGAGAGAGGAGAGAGAGGACACAGAGGAGGGAGAGTGAGTGCGTGAGAGTCAGAGAGAGAGAGAGAGAGAGAGAGAGAGAGAGAGAGAGAGAGAGAGAGAGTCAGAGGGAAGGAGAGGGAGATAAAGAGCGAGAGATAGAACGAAGGAGGCACCTAGAGAAAAGAAAAAGAAGAAAAGAAGGAATGATGAACACGAGTAAAGATAGAAAGAAGATACAAAGAAAGACAGAGAAAGAGGAAGGGAGAGAGAGAGAGAAAGAGAGACAGAGACAGAGACAGAGCGAGAGAGAGAGGAGGGAGGAGGGAGATAACGTAAATATATATCCAAACGCATGTATGCCAACAAGAAAAAAACAGGTAGAGATGGTCGTTGAATCTCCAGAAAGAACATGATCGATGTCCAAACAGACAGGCAGGCAGGCAGAGGCAGGCAGGCAGGCAAACATAAGCATACAGACAGACATAGTATATGACCATGGCCACACCTTGACACAGATGTAAATAGAGACCAATGGGCAGACAGACTTCTGCTTATGATAGGCACAGATGCATAGGAAGAGATAGTTAGGCATACAGTCAGCAGGATGATCGGACACTTAATGATGTTGTCAGCCGCTGTCATTCCAACTCTCGCCTGATTTGCTGCCTATGCATCTGTGCCTATCGTAAGCAGAAGACTGTCTGCATATTTTTCTCTGTTTACATATCCGTGTGGCCATAGACTTCTACGTGCACCTGTATGTTTGTATGTTAAGTCCCACCTCATCTAGAATCCCTTCCCTAACCCATCCGATCCTCCGCCTTCCAAGCTTTCTCGTCCTCAACGACATTGGTCGTAACGGCTGCTCTCACTCTCTCTGGTCTCTCTGGTCTCCGGACTCGGACCTGCACTGGACATCGCTCTCTAATACGACGCTAATAAGATGGTGCTCTGCTCTGCTTAGCTTGAGAAGTAGAGCTTTAGAAATTTTGAGTTTACGATTACGATTCCGATGATCAGATCTACACAGATCAGAGGGACGGATGTAGAAGCTAGAAGAAAAAGAAAAGGAATAAATAGAAGAAGAAACAAGAAAGAACAAGATGGAAGAAGATTAAGAATGCAAAGAAGAACTAGAACAAGAATGCAAGGAAGAAGAAGAACAAGAATGCAAAGAAGAACTAGAACAAGAATGCAAGAAAGAAGAAGAACAAGAATGCAAAGAAGAAGAAGAACAAGAATGCAAAGAAGAAGAAGAAGAACAAGAATGCAAAGAAGAAGAAGAACAAAAATGCAAAGAAGGAAGAAGAACAAGAATGCAAAGAAGGAAGAAGAACAAGAATGCAAAGAAGAAGAAGAAGAACAAGAATGCAAAGAAGAAGAAGAAGAACAAGAATGCAAAGAAGAAGAAGAACAAAAATGCAAAGAAGGAAGAAGAACAAGAATGCAAAGAAGAAGAAGAACAAGAATGCAAAGAAGAAGAAGAACAAGAATGCAAAGAAGGAAGAAGAACAAGAATGCAAAGAAGAAGAAGAACAAGAATGCAAAGAAGAAGAAGAAGAACAAGAATGCAAAGAAGAAGAAGAACAAAAATGCAAAGAAGAAGAAGAACAAGAATGCAAAGAAGAAGAAGAACAAGAATGCAAAGAAGGAAGAAGAACAAGAATGCAAAGAAGAAGAAGAACAAGAATGCAAAGAAGAAGAAGAACAAGAATGCAAAGAAGGAAGAAGAACAAGAATGCAAAGAAGAAGAAGAACAAGAATGCAAAGAAGAAGAAGAAGAACAAGAATGCAAAGAAGAAGAAGAACAAGAATGCAAAGAAGGAAGAAGAACAAGAATGCAAAGAAGAAGAAGAAGAAGAATGCAAAGAAGAAGAAGAACAAGAATGCAAAGAAGGAAGAAGAACAAGAATGCAAAGAAGAAGAAGAACAAGAATGCAAAGAAGAAGAAGAAGAACAAGAATGCAAAGAAGAAGAAGAACAAGAATGCAAAGAAGGAAGAAGAACAAGAATGCAAAGAAGAAGAAGAACAAGAATGCAAAGAAGGAAGAAGAACAAGAATGCAAAGAAGAAGAAGAAGAACAAAAATGCAAAGAAGAAGAAGAACAAGAATGCAAAGAAGAAGAAAGAGAAGAACCAGAACAAGAAGACAGCTGTAGACGATGCATTGGTTGAGCTGAACCACTGGTTGAGCTGCAGCGGTCGATGTCCTCTACCTGGTCTACCATAACAATAACAGTCTTAGGTGTTTTTAATTACGTTTTTTTTCTATTTCCGCTTAGAGTGTCAAAGACCTCTGAGTATTAGACCAAGTATCGACTGAACCTTACAGGCCTAAGCTTACACAACAAACACACCCTTCCGAGGCTCAATAAGATCATTTATTACATCCTTCTAGGGAGTGTGGCCAAAATCGTTACAGGCAAAATATTGTCCTGCACAGAGTATATTGATCATTTTGATCTACATCCATCTACGTCTTTCTTGTCTGGTTTACATAAAATGACATATTATTCACAGATTATTGGCAGAATTGATTGTGTTTTATTATCAGATCATATTATGTGCCAACGATCATTCTGGTCACATTAGTGCCTGAATTCTCTGGACATTACCATTGAGTGTTGCATGGCTAGGAGCCTGAGTGTTCTAGCAAGCAGAAAGCAGTAATTTCCATACAAAGGTGCAACTGGACAGCACTATGTGTCAAGTGCTGTCCAGGGTCACTTAGTGCTACACGTGGCTAACACTCTACCGAGGACCGATGTCATTCATTATGTAACGTCTCTTGAGCCCCACGGGCTGACACTCCGTGTTCTCGAACGCCTCTCAGGGCTGTTGCGATCTTGGTTCTCTTGGTTCTCTATCTTTGTCTCTTTCTCTGTCTGTCTTTGTCGCGCTTTCTCTGGTGCTTTAAGTGAAACTGACAATTAGCCGCTTAATGGAACTCAGCTGTCTTATGGAGACGATGGTTATATTTGCCAGAAGATCCGTCTGTCCAGGAACTGTGTCCACTATGTCCATATAGTCTACATGTAGGGGACAATTAAATCATTTGTATCGCTTCAGCACTTTACTGCAGCAGGGATTCCGATCCACAGCTGATAGTACCCACCACGTTCGGACTTCCTGGATTATGTGGCGTCGAAGAAGAGAGGTTACGAGTTCAGACAACAAGGTTCGCAACAACGAATTCAATATCGAGCAAATGATCCGGGGGCATCCCTCTGTCCCCGCCAGAATAGTTTCTTGAAGACGACATTCATCGCAACCGGCAATTGATCGTACAGTGTCACCGAGGCACATGTAGACTGGTTAACATTGAAGTCCAATAATGCACAGGACTTGGAAAGTCCTTACTATGTACATCGTGTGACTATTTGGTGCGCCTATGCGCCATAAAGCCTCTGGCGGTCAGGAAGTGTCACGTCTTGTTCACATAACAAATGCATTGCAGTTTAAGAGAAAATCACATCATATCTATGGAGAAAACTCGACGAATAATGGTGGCTCAGTCCAAGGACAAATATTACAAAGAACTGTGTCTCCTTATTGAACGTCGTGTTACGAATTGGAACTCCCATGCACCCCACCGGATATGCAAGTACTTTGCATACGTTTCCATTCCTGTAGGGCAATATAGACCTGTACAGAAATGGAATTGATCCTTGGGCCAGGATCAATTCAAGGACACTCTCAATTGGCCTTTCCAGACGAAGGTTGTAACCCGATATCCCTCACCGTGAATGAGTACACTAGCTTCACATTAAACTTGCATAATAAGCGTTTGAACACCGTCCAAAACACTCAGAAACAACGGTGATAATTATATAATAAGTATATTATTAGATAAGTATAATTAGATTAGATAAGTATAATTAGATAAATAACTTCACGAACGCAAATTATGTCGCACTATAGGTGTCCAAAGAAACCAAAATAATAAATTATAAACCCAACTAATTGATAAAACAAATGACCCGCTACAGAAACAAACGGCATTTTGGTCACGTCACATGTGCCGGATCCGGACTATAAGGAACTATTCTTTACGCGTGTTGCCTAGGCTAGTGTGTGTCCTATGAATAGCATTGTTTTTAGCTACAGATATCTGTTTTCAAAAATGCGCCAGGTAACCGTGCCTCGACGCCTATGTGAGGCTAAAAAAACGCGCTATACAAGCGTCCAGATGCATACTATGCCTCATGTCTTGCGCACCTGCCTCCGTATATATTATATGCGTAATTGCGTATAGCCTATTTCTGTATGAAGAATTGAAGACGCTTGACATATAGCTAAATATTAGGTCACGTAGAACAAAAAAGCGTTCCTGGGAATAAACACTACAGTTTTGACTAAATTATACATACATACGACACAGTAATAAATTATATATATATATATATATATATATATATACCGTAGGTTACGTATAATTTTAAATTTATACCCATTGATTTTCAGAGTATGTTTATACATCTATGCATCATTGTAGCAGCGTCATGAGTAGTCTATGATCTTACTTGTATAACGAAGGTTGGTGGCTGATTGCATGGGCGGTTGTATACAGAATCATCTTCACAGAAGTAGTCGTAGATTAAAGTCAGTAGGTGGCCTACACCTGCGATGTCGCTGCTGTCTATCACAAGATTAAGGCAAATAACCGAAAGAAACGTAAGTAAGTGGGCAAAGAATAAGCGTATATTTTGGACGTATCTATTCTGATGATCCCTTGGAAACCGGACTCGACCTCCTTCTGACTGAACTTGTGGACAACCCCTCTGACTCGACGCAGCGCTCGTGAACAAGCCGGTGCCGTGCTTTAGTCTTTTGAGTGGCGCTCTAGAAGTTTTGAGTTTACGATTCAGATTGCCAGAAAGAAGAGCCCACGATGTAACACTCCTGAATTTTCATTCTTATTTCAAAAGCTGTAAAGTACAAAAATTCACAGAAATTTAAGTCCTTAGAAATGCAGTACAAAATAAACAATTTACGCATAGAGTGTACCAGATTAATTATCGGACCATGAGTGATAGATTGGAGCAAGCTTATAATTGAATACTGCTTTGACATTTAACATAGGCCTGTTAAGAATAAGGGAAGCCATGTGGTTCATTGACTACGCTCAGTGAAAGCATCCAGAACACTGTCAGAGGAACAGATTCGGGCACCGACTACAGAGCCTGATTGCCATGAAGATCTGCAATCGTCTAGAACATACGAAACACGAAGTAGACAGAAGAACAAGGACGTTTGAGCGATGAAAGAGGATTTGACAGACACGATAGAATAACAGTTACGTTAAACTATATACAACTGATGAAAACACCATACTTCAAGAGGCAACAGAAATTGCTGGAAGTACTTAAGGAAACACCTTCAGGCAGAAGGATATGGATAAATGAAGGATATGGATGAACGACGGCGAAAATAGAAACATCAAAGCAGCGGGAAAACAAAACAAGAAGGTAACTGAACAGCAAGTTCAGAAAGACAACATTCAAACTAGGCAAAGAGAAGTTGTTGAGAGAGCAACGACCTGGATGAGTACAGACTACAGAGGCTGGAAAGACACGATCTCACCTATCATCAGAATTTACAAGACGATACAGAAAGCCGCATCACTCGTGCTCCTCTTGGACCTTCCATGATTAGAAAAGCATTTAAATGTCGATGCAAGTCATGATGTAGATGACCTGCATATGTATACTGATGACAAGTTGTCAGGACTTAATCTCAATGAACGCTTCATTCGCCTGTCATGTAGGACGTGATGGGCGCCTTGCATGGCTGCCAAACAGTTAAATTAGTAAGTAAGTAAGACCATACTTACTTACTTAAATTCGTATCCTATAATAACTTGTGATCATCCGTTCATACTATGAATTGCAATCATACTGCGGTGTGTCAGTTTGAAATAATAAATGAAGATTATTATTATTATTATTATTATTATTTTTTTTAATGTTTTTTCCCCCCGAGGTACATATGATCCCTCAGGATTGCAAAAATTAGGGGGGGGGCGCGTTGTTCTGGAATGGCTAATCTTCACAGATGGATTGGTGGGTTAGGAAAGTGCTAGAAAAAGCAACTGCGTTGAAGCGCTGAATAGTCATTGATAAGCGCTGAAAAAGAAAAGTTGTCTCTCTATTGTCTCCAGAAGTTTGGGCAAGTCGGTAGCCGAGAAGGTTGATTAAAGCAAGGCCTTCTTGGTTTATTGGACCCAGCGTTTCAAAGGCCAAGGGCACAAAGCAGTAAGATGGCAAAATGGCAGTGTATTTGGTTGTTTTTCTGTCTGCTGCGATCTCAGCAGCAGCACCAGCAACCTCAGCTGATCTGGTGCGGTATGACACTGCCAGGGTGTCGATGACAGTGGCATCCCAGGCAAGGCTTTTGCCACCCTCCCATGGAATGAGTGTCACACCATCTGGACGTCTCCCATCAGACCTAGCAAGTCCAGTAGGCTCCTTAGTAGCCGGGAAGCCAGCTTTGGTGAGGCCACGCCAAATGATGTCATTTAGTGTCTGGCAGTACGCCCTGGCCCAAGGCTGCATGACATGCCATGTGAGCCGTCCTCTTGGACTGTCGCTCCACAAGGGCACTCGTGAGGAGCACATAAATCGGCCCCGAGGCGCAGGCCTGTTGCAATACGGACTGCCTCGTCGCTTAGCCTCATTCCACAAGCGCTTATGGGGAGTGCTAGGAGCCAATCACCCGCATGTGGTGAGGCGACTGCTCTCAACCTGGCCCTGTGGTACTCGGTTACTACTGAAGCCCCTAAAGCTGCCAGGTCTTTCAAAATGAGAGGGTGATCCCAGGAACACTGCTTATGGGAGAGATTTGCTTCAGGGAGTGGAGCACCCGAATCAATCAACCATTGTTCTTGGGCCATTGCAAGGGAGCAATCCTGGGGCACATCACAGTTGGACAAGATGGAGGCCTGCAAAGAAGCGGTGCCTGCGGCGGAAGCCAAAAAGGCGGGTAATGCCAGCGAGGACACGCGACGGATGCCAAGACCTCCATGCTTAACAGGTAGAGTGGCTTGAACCCAGTTGCTATCAGCAATGGGCAGATTAAGGGTGTTCACAAGACCTGTGCGCATTATCTGGTCAAACTGGAATAAGATTGGATGTCCCATACATGGAAAACAGCGAAGGGTGTGGAGAAGAATAGGTGAACTGAGAGAGCTGCGAAACAAAATGAGGGCATCATGCTTGGCTACAGAAGCCAGTCGAGAAATGCCAAGTGAAAGCTCTGTACAGCGCATCTCCAGGGCATCATGGAGAGCTCTATCAGCCGAGAGAGGTGCCCCTAGGAGGAATATTATTATTATTATTATTATTATATTTTTTTTTTTTCGCCCGAGGTAGAAAAGATCCCTCAGGTTTAAGAAACTAAACTACTGTGTCAAAGGTTCTCGTCCCCATTATTATTATTATTATTATTATTATTATTATTATTATTATTATTATTATTATTATTATTATTATTATTATTATTATTATTATTACTAGTATTATTATATTATTATTATTATTATTATTATTATTATTATTATTATTATTATTATTATTATTATTATTATTTTTTATTATTATTATTATTATTATTATTATTATTATTTTTATTATTATTATCATCATCATCATTATTATCATTATTATTATCATCATCTCTCTCATCTTCAATGCAACTCGGATCATAAACTCTGACAGTTACTTACTGTTACTTAAGTTACTTACTTACTTACATACTCTGAACACAGTGTCGTTACAATTGGCTCCAGACTGATACGCTCCTTTGGTTGGGCTCCAACTCGTGTAACAGCCTCACTGTTGACCTTTGCAACTATTCGAGCATTGTTTGCTTACAGACGAATTTATTGTTTTTTTTACTAACTCCAACAGTATTTGGCCTCCATCGACAACATCATTGAGTTGTTGATTTTAGACAAATATTTAGTCACATAAAACTGTATTTTAATTTCGAGTTCCCGAATGATATTCGCCGAGTTGGTGGTCTCTATTATGCCGACTGGCATGGGCGTATTCAGGCGGTGGTTTTACGGGTTCAAACTCTCCCCCAAATAAGTCTTAAGTTTCCGAGAAATTTTTTATATACTTTAACATGCAAAATACCAAAACCTTAATTTTTGCGAACATCTCCAATGGAAACCCCCAAATCTTAAAACCCCCTCCGAAATGTTTTCCTGGCTACTCCCCTGCAGCCGACTGGTGGTAGATTGGAAGTCCGCGTGCGGCGTGCTAGCTAACGGTGTGACGCTCACCAGACGTAACTCCAGATTCCATAGATAATTATAATTAGCAGTTCAAGCAGCAAGCTTGGTTCATCCAGATCCGATATAAGCTGTCCGGATGACTTTCAAAGAACGTCGGGGCAAGCTGCGGTCATTGGCCGCCCCCTCCCCAGTTGTTTTGATAGCCGTTCTAGGACAATATGCTTGGCAGTTGTCGGAACACTCAAGAATTCATAAAAAGACTGGCAGCTTAATCGCACAAGTGCAGAATTTCTTCCAGAAAAACAAAGAAAAGAGTAATACTGTCATTGGCGCCGACACTCCGGGAGCCTTTTGTGCGAATGCACCAGAGAGAATGTTCAGTGAGTTCGTCGCACCAAGAAGAATTCGGACCTATTGTACAATAACTTTGCAAATGTCCTATAATTATAAGACAGACTATAACTACATACACAAATTTCGGAACATGTAGCAGTAAAGTTGCACAACTATGTCAGTCACCGTCACGTGAGTTTCAAATACTTTTTCTAACCAAGTAACCCTTGACAAGAAAACAATTTTCTTTCTCCGAAATGCGCCAAAACTCACCTACAGCAATGTAGAACATAAAACATTTTCCCGGGGTAGAATCCATGCTCCCAGAAACAAAAGCAAAAGTCGGCGCCCATGAATACTGTGGTCGTAAAATCTTTGTAGGCTACGCTTCTGAATATTATACAGACATATAATTATGCGTGTTCGTAGATTGCAAAAAGGAGTTTGAAAACTCGTTTGCGATTCGTTGGACTAGAAGAACTTAAAACTTACAGGTGATAAAGTCTCTGTCCAATGGATTGCGATCGAAGAATGTCATCTTACTTACTAGCGACAATCGATAGATGCTTTGTGCACTATACGGCAACGACAATATAAAAGTTTTCAGATAGGATGATAACAGAATAATGATAGAAATAGAATAATTCAGAATCTTGATACTCTATTGCGTGACAAGGGAGTAAGATAGGATTGCACCTAAGCGCCCTTGTGCTGCAAGAACTACAGCGAAGAGCTCAAACGAGAGACAACGTAGGACAGAGAGGCAGACTGGCAAGCAGGACAAGGAGAGACAGGGAGGCAGACTGGCAGGCAGGACAAGGAGAGACAGGGAGGTAGACTGGCAAGCAGGACAAGGAGAGACAGGGAGGCAGACTGGTAAGCAGAACAAGGAGAGACAGAGAGGCAGACTGCTGATCGTGCCACGGCTTATGGTAGACTAAAACGATGATGGCAAATAACGAAGATGGCATGCACGGAGTCGGCTTAATATAGAGTCAAAGGAATTGGATGAAAGTAAGTGCAGTACTATAAAGATGATAAAATGAGTAGAAGAGTAGAAAAAACCTTAATGACTGAAACAGGTGATGGAAATCGGATATCTGTGTACTGGCAACTTAATCGCGAAAGTGCAGAATTTCTTTCTGAAAAACAAGGAGAACAGTAGCAATGATTAAGGAGATATTTCGTAACACAAAGGAACTACTACTTTGCGTATTTCCGCTTGCTAAGTCTTGCTGCTATTCTTGCAATTGCTGCGTGCATACAGCCTGTTTCAGCAACACTTGCAGATGCGATCAAGCGTGCTTCATCAATATTCGTGGTATATTTCCTGCTCACTTATTCCTTTGGCGCTATGCAAGTTGAAATGCAATTGCCGCTATACAAATGGTCGTAGCTGTCGAAATCTCAATGCCCAACCTGTCCGTTTCCTTATGCACGTATTGCATGCATGGACGATAACGAATTGCAAATCGAACATGGCGCCGCACTATAGGACTTAAGAGATAGATTTTATTTGCATGGGAATCGATTCTCGCATTCATTGCATCTGCAGCGACGCTTTCAGAACACGATGCGGCTTAAAGTTGACGAATAGTTGTTTAGAACGCTTGCAACTCTAGACATCTTAGTTCTTTGTAAGCAACCAGACAGGCATTCATGTGACACGTAAACATGCAGACTAAGCAACTCCAATAGAGAGACAGACAGACAGACATAGAAAGACAGACACAGACAGAGAGAGAGACATACAAACAGAGACAAAGAGAGAGAGAGAGAGAGAGAGAGAGAGAGAGAGCTGACATATGGCGCAGAACATCCCATTTCCCATTTGTTCTTTTCATTTTCACCTCTTTTTGTTCATTTACTTTGTTAACATTTTCGTCTTGTGCTTGTTCATCATCATAATCATCGTCATCATAATCATCGTCATTAGCATCCATCATCCTGTATGTATGTGTATATGTAATGCTTTTATGTTTATATGCATGCATGCAGGAGCGTATGTAGCTAGACACTACAGCGTGTCCTTTCAGTACCTCACAGTCGCTAGCCTTACTGATGCTAAAGTTATTAAGAACAAAAAGTTAACCAGTAAGCGAACAATGCTCAGATCACTAGAACAGTCATCACTGACGAACTCCCGCAGACACGCATAGCCTAACCGACTGGTTCCCATCCAAAACGGATAGTAGACACCATGTTCGGACTTCCTGGACTACGTAGTGTCGAAGGTGAACGACGACGCATCATCATCTGCGTCGTTACATTCATCATCATCATCATCATCATCATCATCATCATCATCATCATCATCATCATCATCATAATCATCATCATCATCGTCATCATCATCATCATCATCTTCTTCTTCTTCTTCTTCTTCTTCTTCTTCTTCTTCATCATCTCCTCCTCCTCCTCCTCGTCCTCTTCCTCCTCTCCTCCTCCTTTTTCTCCTTCTTAATCGCATAATCCGTACATAAATTCAGAAGAGGTAAACGCAGCCGCGGTGGTTTGTATTGCTCAACTCTTGAAAGTCCTCTACCGAAATTACGCGCATAATGGGCCACTCGCACATTCTACAGTTTATGTACACAGCCAATTCAACCGTCGACTCCTCCTCTTCTATAGAAGCCTATAGCTGGTCGTCAGAGAGTGTTTCTACGAAGTGTTATAAACAAAGCCTCGGCCGCACACATGCGTGGCTGCCCAGCGCAGAATAGAAAGACCGTTGCAGAGTGTTGCACAGCATATCATATTCACAGGACCTGAACGATCGAGGAGGCAACGCTGAACGGACCGTTGCTTTTATGACTGGTGTCGTTGGTGCTGCTGCTTCAGTTTGCGCTGTGACGCTCATCGCAGAAGATGTAATTAATTACAACATTTATGTGGCGCCTCTACCTTAAGAACCCACTCAAAAGCGCATAAGAGTCCGGGCAGACCGTTACGTGTACACATAAAGTTTATAAATTTGACGTTATTCATTATATATATGTTTATTTATATTATATAATATATATATATATAAATATATATATATATATATATATATATATATATATATATATATATATATGCCTACTTGTCGATTGTCCATGTATGACCAGAGTTGTTGTTGTTAGATAATTATACCTTTTTACTGCCATTTGTCCCAATTTATGGTGGCAAACATGTATAGAACCGTTGACCTATTGACGTATTTAGACTAGACTATAATAGATTCACATTAAAGGCTTAGTTACTTAGGTAACCATAGCGCCGATGAAGTAGGCTTATAGACCTTTTAGAGCAAACGAATTTAGGCCTACATATGTTAGTCCTTGACCTGATAGGATCCACTGCTCATATTTCTCTGTGTAAGCTTATATAGGTCATATGCCGTTGATCTTAAAGATCTTGGTCATCATATTCACCAAAGTAAACGGCCATCACTGATAAGCATTATGGATGGTGTTTATAGGTTTGAGATTGCTTGCAGCCTCCCTAGAATTGCTCATACATAAAATGCTGCAGAGACGCTGTGTAAGGCTGTGATGAATTTAAGCGGGCACAAATCTAAAACAGCGATAATACACGCAGCCATGGGTCCACAGGCTAATAACCTGTGTAAGGAACTTTCAAGGTATACGAGCCGCAGGTCTAGTCCTAGTCTGGACGCTAAAATACATTGGTTTTGATGCTTAGGACTCGGCTGACCAAAGACCATTAAATTTTGCAGTCTGCTATATATAGGAAACGGTGCATGTAGTCTGTAGACCTGTTGCAGCCTGTGTGGAACTTAAGCTAATTGCTTCGTCAACAGGCTCGCAAAATAGCAGTGCTCAGTGGCATGTTAGAGAAAGGTGTATTATGCAAGCCAATGCATGTCATAAGAGCCAAATCAATAAAAGATATACGAGGTATATAAATAGTTATATAAAATATATTGATTTTTTTTATTACGCTGAACAATTTAAACTGCGTGGGCGCTAAGCAAAATTTGAACCGCGAGATCGCGAAAGTGAAAGACGGGCGAGCTATCAGCTAAGTCACCTGGCATGGGCAACTGCTGCTTCAGAAGAATGGCAGAAAGTGAAACAAGAAATTGCGTGTCTGTTGTAGCCAAACGAAGAAATGACCCGCCCACGAGTGCAGCAAGGTTGACAGAACAATTCGTTGGAAAACAATTTGGCGCAGGGACAGTTTGGTGAAACATACATACAGATAGGCCTATACACGGAGATTTCAGCGCTCCTGTTAACCTGAGCTTAGGTTTCCACTGGTCATTTAGAAAAAATTCAGAGTAAACGATATACGATTGCGACATATTTGAGCAAAAAATAAGAACAAGAGATTTCAAGTAGACATTCCGCTTTAATGGCATTAATTATAAGTTATCAATTATCGCAGTTATAAGCCTATAAAATGAGTGTTATGACTACAGCCACACGTGATATATTATCATGCGTTTCATAGTAATACTGTATGGTCAAAGGTCGTAAACTTTGATCCAGTTGTCTATATTTCTTGATTTTTTCTGAAGAACTTTATAGGTGACGACATTTTCCAACATTTGTTGGCTAAGGCTCTGTTCCTTTGGTGATTTCGCAAATAGTTTGTTGACACTTGATTAGTTTGTTGACAGTGGGGTAAGGTAATTGAACGAAGCACTTCGAAGGCGTCATGCTATCTTTCCAAGGCGTTGTTTGTCCCAGAAGTATCGCTCTGTACTGTGAATTGACAATTCCAATTTTCACATGGGAATGAAGATACTGTTCATTGACTTCCTTGTTGACGTTTTTCACCAATGGAAAGGTCGCTTTGAAATACGCAAGCAGTAGTTGCACTTAGGAAATTAATTCATATTTTGATAAAGTTTAATTCTTTGCAATCTCTTGTTTATCATCATTCGGAACATGAGCTAGGCCGAAGATTATCCATATGAGCTTCGCGGATTCCACATGGTTATTATACAAACTTGTAGGCCTATATCCGTATTCATGCACTTTTCCACAGATGCATTGCCCAAACTGGAAGTGAAAACCATAAACTGTGATTGGAAGTTCGATAAAAGACATTTAATGCCGCTTTTTTCATAATAAGTTATCAAAATATCGGAACGCAATTCCGATTCCATTTCGCACAGCTTATCCAGAAATCACCCATGGGTGGCTTCCGATCTGTTTGGCAGCATGAAAACATGGCATGAAAACATGGGATCATCTCGAAGCCCATAAATTGTGTCGAGTCGTTGGATATGTTTAGGACTTACTTTAAACGTTCCACCAGCAAAACAAGCACGTTAACTTTAAATAAATTCAAATCTGATCAGCAAACAGAAAAAACTCATCTTCGTGTCGAGAAATGGAGATCCAGCTAATGTATTTCGAAGTGTTGCCGACTGAACGCTGTCATCAGCAAGAGGAAGGAATCAAGTAATGAACCTGAATGTGACTTGTACCTGAATTAGTTTTAGGAAGAACATCTGGCAGAGTAGCAAGCAAAGCTACTAATCCAGATTGGGTCATTACTCCGGCTGTTTTATTTGTCTGCCTTGAGCCATTCTTTACAATAGAAATATTGTCTATAGCCCAACGTGGCTTTCTGATGCCAATGCGAATGTTTTGGTGGCTTTTTTTAAAACTTACAATGGCAACGTGGTGGGGTTCTTTTTTGTAGCCCTTTCACACTGATTCACAAATGCATTACGTACTAATATCTTTTTCATTTTTACTGTACGAATTCCAAATTAGAAGTATTATCTATATTAGTGCAGAGCACTAAAATGTCTGATCTTCCAACTCGAGAAAACGAACTAAAACCAATGAATAGGAGCGCAAACACTCGCTTTTTGCAATGTCTATAATAATTGCATTTAGCGATATAGTGTATTAAGTGTACTATAGCACAGCATAATAAAACTGTCATGCGAAGAATTTTCTTATGATGAACTGTCCCTGAACCGATTTAATCTTCACCGAAATGTCCCAGAAGCCGGACAAGTTGCCTCGAATGATCGTTGTGTAAAACGACCATGTGTTGCTAGTTCTGCAGCTAAGCCCAGCTTGTCAGTGCAAGTGATTCTTTTTTGCGACCCTGAGTTAGAGACCAGGAGGCAGGCACACACACACACACACGCACACATATACACACACACGCACACACATACACACACACGCACACACATACACACTGTCAGATGGACTTCCGTCTGTTGATGACCGCTTATATATTTACGATTTTCCGGACAACATAAACACGAATGGCAAACGTTCGCTTATACTGCCAACGTACAGTGTGTACCAAATGCAGGTAGTCCAAGCAGCCGCCGATCGTATGTCGCGGGCGTCTGCGTATGGCTCGAACTTTGAAGAGACAACCTTGAACAGCGTGTAAATGTCGTATGTTTCTGTCGCACGTGCATGCAACTGCAGTGTACAAAAAGCACAAAATTTCAACCAAAGGCGTAAACCTATATTCGTACAGTTGGCCTAAATTATATAGGAGAAGTACACCTTCAGACCGTGCTAACAGTTTCTATTGTAAAGCATAATAGAAGTAGCTTGCTACTGACGACACTAAATATTGCAATTACAATTCTTCCCTTTGCTGCCACTCCCTAGGGACTGTAAACTGAGCAGTAGGACAGATGGACTCCTTGCAGGCTGCCATACAATTAAATTCGACTCCTGTTAAACTTGTCGTCATCTGTTACTACTATATCATGTAATCTTACTGCGTACTTGTCACTTTGAACTAATAGACGAATAATATTATCTGTAGAGATTCATGACTTTGTCCTTATGACGAAATCTGCTTAAGTGTTTGGTGAAACCATACGGCGGCTCAAACGGTGCTGCAGAAAACCAATAAATGCTTAAGAAACCGAGTCTTGCCTTCCCTTAAAGAACTTCCTAAAATTAATATGTGCTCAGTAATCTGCAACAAAGGAACACAATAATAAATAAATAAATAAATAAATAAATGTGCTGCATTTGCCTTAGTTCTACTTATAATTTATTGTCTTCTCATTGTTAGAACGTGACCTCTATTTAAATCCACACACTTCGATAACTTTTCTACATATAGGACTTATTGCGAATTACGAATTGTGTCTTTAATTTCTTCTGTTTAATTACATTCAATTCACGCGGTACGTCACCTGAGAATCACTGATTACATCAATTGTCTTGAAGGTCTAATCTCTCATTGCACGTCGCCCGCGTTTCTCTCACATCTAATGTAATTACATTCAATTCACACAGAACGGCATCTCAGAATAATTGATTACATCATTGTCTTGAAGACCTAATCTCTTACTGCGCGTCGCCCACGCTTCTGTCACATCTAATCTTATATGATCGAGGGAACTGCATTGGCTTCCCGTCGCTTCTCGATTTCAGTAGAAGATTTTGCTCTCGGTTTCTAGAACCAAGCAGGGGCGGGCTTCTAAGTATCTCTATGATTTATTGAGTAAACCCACCTCTGCTGTCTCTCTGCCTCCCTCCGATCGACGGGATCTCTTTTGTTCTTCGGGCAAGGACTGCTATGAAGCAACATCGTGCTTTTGCAACTGAGGGCCCTGTTTTAGAATGACCTCCCCTTCTCAATCCGTTCTAAGATTCTGGCAGGGTCGCTTCCATAATCGTCCGCTGCTTGAAGACGTTTTAATTTCCCCGGGGCTCCCACGCTTAGAGCGACTCTGAATAGTTTATACTGTTCTTTGAGGTGCTTTTCAAATGTCCGAATATGCAATACGATACAACTGGTACCTCAGCACGTTTTAGAAACCGCTCAAGCATCAAATCGCTGCTTCAGTGCCTTTCAAACAGGTTCAAACTAATTCAATTATTATGCACAGCACATACAACAATACATTACTCATTACTGATTCTTTTAGACACGCCCATTATCATGCATAATTATATACATAAAATGCATCTAATTTCAGTCAATCATGGACTTACGCGCACATACTTATTAATATGCCTGTCAAAGCCCCCACCTAACGTTGATTACGATTACAAAGAGGCATAAAAATTCGCTCACATCTTCGGGTACTCGTGACTACCTTTTCATGTGTAGGTAGCAGAAATCGACCAGAAATTGTTTTACTATAATTGTGGCTGGGGAAAGATGCTGCGCAGCAGAATAATATTGCGAACGAATGTTTAACCGGAGAGTAAATAGAAAAGGGAGCAGATCGTCCGGAGAAGTAGAATATTTTCGGCGGAGAAAGACGGGAAGACAGAGCAGGAAGAGGCGTATGTGGAGAAGCCGGTTGAGAACGATGAAGAGAAAGACAGAGAGAGAATGCGATTGAGAAGACGGCAAGTGAAATGATGCGGGCTTTCAGGCGAAAGACCGACAGTAAATTGCCAATGAAGGGTACGACGAAGCGAGTGGACGGATCCACGACCGTCGCCGCCGTCGCCGCCGTCGCAGTGGACGAGGCAGAAGGAGGACAATGACCCAATGAGGCATCGAGTCATCAAAGGCAACGGAATGTCAGGAAAGGGAAGGAAGGAAGGATGGACGAGAAGGGGACGAGAAGAAATAGGAAGTGCATGGAAGGGAGATGGAGCAGCAGGAGGAGGAGGAAGAAGGAATTAGAAGGAAGAAATGGAAGGTTGGACTAAAGGGGGATGATTATAGTTGGCAGAGAGATAGGACAGAGAAGGACTTTGAGGAGATGAAGCGAAAATAAAAAGCTTATAGAAAATAAAAATGAAGTGAAAATGAAAAGCTTATAGAAAATAAAATAAAAATGAAGCGAAAATAAAAAGCTCATAGAGAAAAAATAAAAATGAAGCGAAAATGAAAAGCTCATAGAGAAAAAATAAAAATTAAGCGAAAGTAAAAAGCTTATAAAAAAGAAAAGAAAAATGAAGCTAAAATAAAAAGCTTATAGAGAAAAAAATAAAAACGAAGCGAAAATGAAAAGCTTATAGAAAATAAAATAAAGAGAAGTTGAATGATGATAAAGAGGAGGAGTAGAAAGATGCGAGGAAGAGGAGGCAATGGGGGAAGGAGGAGACAGCGCATCCAAAGAGACTTTATCAAAGGTACCGCCGGGATCAGACGGGCATCAGACAAATGGAGCGCCAGGCAATCATCCCAGCCACTGATTTAAGGACTTTGCTCGGTGTAAAAAAAAGGCGGCCAAAATAGATTAGAATATTATGCGTGTATATATATATATATGCTCGATATATATATATATATATATATACGCATTATATATATGCATTATATATACATATACACGTCGATAGAGTTAAGCCTCTCTTGCGAGGGCTTGGCACGGTAATAAATATTTTATCAGCTTCTCGCGCTCTAGTGTCTTTGAATGCTGTCAAGTTTTTTTATGCATAACATTTGCAAATAATTATTTGTGATAATGAAGTCGCTTAATTAATTAACTAGGATATCTATATATCATATATATATATAGACATCCTAGTTGATTAATTATATGTATAAACGTTCATTAGTATAGTTCGATATTATGTAGGCTACCTCAGGTAAGCTTAATATTACCGTCGTCCGAGAATGACATGTTGTAGGCCTACTTCTATAACGGCGAAGAAAAGGCGCAATAGAAATGCACGAGGCAACAGAGCAACAGGATCAGTATGCACTTATCATGGACAGATTTAGGAACGTATACGCACCGAGAACCGGAAAGGCAAAATACTAGGCTTAAGCCAGGATATGCAGAAAGTGAAATGTTGTACTTGTAATAGGTGAACACAGTCAACTCACTCCAGTCACGGTAGGAACAGATTTTGACCAGTTACTGAAGCTTCAGGCAAAACTGGTAAGAGAGGATGTCCATACTGCCTGCATACAGATGGCGGTGGTTGATGCAGGAATGGTTACACTGGGTAAGAGAGCAAATACCGAAGCCAGACAACAAAAGAGGATAAAGATAACGATGATATCTTTCTGGTCAGGACGGATTTTCAACCAGTCAACGAGGTCAGTTTGAAATGGTAAGGAATTCAAAGGAAGAGAGTCGTTGGTAGCCCCGCAGCCTCGTCGGCTCATAAGGAGATCGTCACCGTAGTAGAGTGGTCAGCAGGTCAATCCACGGACTCACTTGACTTTGTCCATGAAGCCTGACACTCTGATAATCCAAAAACACTTGTTTACGCGCGAATCCTCGATTAAAAAGTCTCTAAACACCATCTATATTAAGCAGAAACGACCGTGAAAGAAAGAAAGAACTCCAAGAACGTATACTAGGCTATATTGCAAGTCCGAATTAACGAAATTTACATAGCGACCAACTAATTGATCAAAAATAAAACAGGGTAACACCACATGATAGAATTCACGCACTAGTTGTGGCCACGCTTTATCGCCAAGTCCATCCATGTGTAGTGACGTAAAACCAAAAGAGTAACGTGAACTTAAGACAAACTCTTGATGGTGTTGGTCACAAAGACGAACTGCGCTAAGTCCGAGGCTGTTCTCAGGATTTATGAAATCATTCGAAGTAGCGGGTTAAATGCGGAGCTATAGGAGGCCCCTCTCTGAGTTTGCGACGATGTTGCAAACTCGGCCGAAATCCAATTGTATGGATACGATGTGAGAGCAGCCTTGAAACTGTAGTCTCAAGACTACAGTCTTGAGACTGTATAATGAATCATTGTCGAATAGAAGTCCTGAGACACTGACAAGTGAATGATGCATGGAATGATGGAAGACTTCTGAGAGTTGACCCACAGTATTAGTACTGTTACGGTACAGACTGCAAAGCAGATCTCAGAAGAAGGGATTGACGAACAAGATAGAGGCCTAATATGATGAACGGATATAAATCAACAGTAACTGTTTCGCTAACAGATTCGCTTACTCATATTTATGCCCATATAAAGGCTACATCATGTACAATACTTTTAATTATCATCAACAGCACATCGCCATCATCACCAAAACCATCATCACCACATTTACAACCACCGCCATCACCATCATCATCATCATCATCATCGTTTTCTAACACCAAGCCATTTGGTGGCAATGGGTGCAAATAAGTGATCTCCATTTTAGGCATGTCGATCCATTATACTAAATGTGTCAGCTACAGAAAAATCATTCACCTGGTGATCAGTTATGCTACATTAATATATATATATATATATATATATAATATGATATTGATGCACAGATTGAGCGATGCGAGAGCACAGTTCGGTCGGGTCATGGTTGTCTACAGGTGTCTGTTCGTGCATGTCATTCAGACTTCACTTGTTTGGCATCGTAGAAGTCTTTCTTGTGCCGATGGAAGTACTGCTGCTGATGCTAATGCTGACGCGATGATGGCGGTGGGAGGGGTGGGGTGCTGATAATGCAGCGTCACAGACACTGCATGCCATAAGGTGTCTGCGATACTTCAGGGCTTCTGCACTCAGTCTGAGTGGCCCTCGAAAACAGCATGAATCACCAATACTAATGCACATGCTATACTCACTTAACGTGAGATTGCCTAGATATGCATGAATGTTGGTCATATGTATATATGCATACTTAAGCGTTGTATTCGAGAGAGCGAACCACTAAGATTGCCGAGAAAGACCTCCGTTGAAAGGTTTATCGTCAGTATGAACCAGGAACTATAAAGGAATGCTGTATTAAAGAAGCAAATCCTTCATCAGTTCTAGCACTGAGTACTAGATGTTTACATCACATGCATGGGATGGATGGACGGTGTTGAAGGTTATTGAGTTTTGCTAATGCTTTGGCCTTGATTCGAAGAGTGTGTGCTTTGATGATGAACGAATCCAAATACTTAGCATTAACTGATTGACGCTGCTAGGCGAAACCAACGGCCAAGGCAGACTCTGTGAGATACTTCTGTAGAAATCCAACGTGGAAGTTGCTATATCTGCTTTAAAGAGCATACAATGGTCTGGCAATGGTCATGCACCACGAGGACCGTCTCAAGAGCGAGAAACGCCAGTCATGAATTTGGTTAGGGTGATATGGACAGACAGACAGACGTCAAACCTCTCGCCTTTGAGAGGCAACTAAAGTGTGGTCTTTAATCTCAGATACATAGGCTACAGGGGGATCGCAAATTGAAGGATGTGAAGATGAATAGAATGGATGAGAGATAGATAAGAGCAATCGTTTATTTTGCTTCGTTCCGTGTTTAGATATATATATGCCTTTGGATTAGTCATATATATATATATATTATATATATGTATATATGACTAATGCAAAGGCCTATATGAGTAATATATATTACATTGAACTGTTATACAAAGTTGATTCTTAGCTCAACTGGTATCGATCTCACTGCTAGTGTGCTAATAGGCGGTTCAAATGAAGCGGAACATTTCCATCTTTGTATGTACGTATACATCTGAGTGCATTCTTGTCAAAAGCATGCCAACATGGACGTCTAAGGGATTCAAACAGGTGCCTCTTAACTAACGAATAAACAGTGCGCTGCGTTCTCGCAGCTGTTAATGCGTGTAAGCGAAGAACCTGTAGATCTCCTCGGGCAGCCGAGCCACGCAATTGAATGGGCATGTGCACCAACCGACACAAACAATTGTATAGTATGGGGGAAGCGGAGTCGATCGACGTAACCCGACTCAGAAGTAAAAGGATCTTGAATATGATTTTACCCAACATGGAACCAGAGCAACGTAACTCTTATATACTCTTAAATATGAGTCAGTTTGTTTAAATTGGTCACTACACGGGCGATACAGTTCAGAACGGACTGGAGCTGACGGATTCGGAGCTATGACCAGCCTGCAAGGATGGAATTGCAGTAGTCCAGGCCCGTCAGGACAAAAGAATGGAGTAGGGTCTGGGTCTTTACGGTGCCTAACGGTCAATAAGGTTGCGCCGTATTGACCGTATTTGACGTGACTGATAGAGGCACGAACTGCACAACACATTCAAGTAGTCAACCATGGATAATTCAACGTCGTTGAGTCTTCCCAAGGAAACCAGTTCGGAAATTACGAGAGGGGTTCTTGTTGGTAGCCCGCGCCTGTCGAGTACCAGGCCACAGAAATTGTTGGACTTTGTGTGTGCTCTTTGCATCTTATTTTTGTTTTACGGTACAATATTTATAAGATGTACAGTATCAATATAATAAAGGATCAATAAAAGAAATGATGAGGATGATGATCAAGAAGAAGAAAAAGAAGACGAAGAAGAAGAAGAAGAAGAAAAAGAAGAAGATGATGATGATGATGATGATGATGATGATGATGATGATGATGATGATGATGATGATGATGACGACGACGACGATGATGATGATGATGACGACGACGACGATACAGATGACAAGTATACTTTGCATTTAGAGAATTTAGATATAGACGTGTTTAGTTTTCCTACATATGAGGATATTTTTAAGCGCGCTCGAATTTGTTGCATTAATGCGCTATATCAATGCTTTTAGTTCAACGGTAGAGGACAGGTGGCAGTCTGACGACCATTGTGCTCGGCGCATATCAGCTGCTTTGAGAACCAAACGAAAGGACAGATAAAAAGGATTGCTTTTATGCGTTATAATAGACAGATGCTTCAGGCAACGTAAGAAGTCATTATGAAATAGGCAGCGATTTTTAATAAGTCTTATGTCATGGAGAAAGCTCATATATAATCCAGGCTCGTCTTTCCTCTTATGCCCGTAAGCATTCATGTTTCTAAAAGCCACATTATTTGGTCGTTGTAGTTGACTTCTATGTACTCCCAAAGGTAACGCAGCCCAACTGGAGACACTACAGCAGAGGCGTAGCTAGGATACTTGCCCCAAAGGACGAACTATAAAATTGGCGCCCCCTGCCTGTTTTATTTATTTTACATTTTCCCTGAATGCTCAATGGGTCGCCAAAATCCTGCCTGAAAACTGGTTTGTAGGTAATGAGGATATAACTGGATATTTTGGGGCGCCAAAATTAAATCTTATAAATTTATTTGGGATAAATTAGTTACAATAGCATCTAAATCAAGAGTAAACTTATTAATTTTAACCCTCATTTTGGCGCCCCTTCCTTTGACGCCCGGGAACACATGTCCCAAATGCACTCCTCTAGCTACGCCTCTGCACTACAATGTAACTAGAATGTTGAATGTTGATGGAGATTAATTGCCTGGTAATAAACTACGACTAATATGTCCTATATTGGTACAATGTAGAGTGGTTTTTGTTGTCCTACAGTTTACGTGCGTTCTTCGGATATGCATCGTTCATAAGTTTCTGATCTGTTGCTTATTAAATGTGCGCGACGCCGTAACGAAAATGGTCTTGTAGCTGCCACTTGACTTGGCAAACATACGATTCAGAATCCTTAGAATGTCCATGCAATACGTTCCGTTTCAAAGGCGTATACGCTCTGCTTTGATAGCACACGTGTCTGTTCTAAAGGACTCCTAGAGGAGTCGCAGCAAAAGTTTCGACAGTGATTTAGATTAAAGCGACTTCTCTGTCGGTTTTCTCGATACCGAGTCATTGATGCTACGTATACTTGGACTTGTTTTCCAACTTTCATCCCGATAAGCTCTCATGTCGAGCTTTAAATGAAAATATATTTAAACGCCTATACGTACACCATTGGGAGTTCTGTGGCGTAACTGTAAGCCAGTTGGAATCATCCCTGCGGCCCCTCTATTGGAACAACTTTCATCAAGGAGTGGCATCGGACCTTTTAAAGGACTCCTGCCATAAGATCCAGAATCTGAAGAATATAGTTGTATTCAACGTATGTATTTATGTATGTAGGGACATGTATGTATGTAATTACAATTATGCACGTATAATAATAATAATAATAATAATAATAATAATAATAATAATAATAATAATAATAATAATAATAATAATAATAATTATATCATTATTATTATTATTATTAATATTATTATGACAAATTTATTTCTTCATAAAGCCAACAAACTTATGTACAGACTGATTAAAAGTTAATATATAATAATAATAATAATAATAATAATAATAATAATAATAATAATTATAGGTATAATTATAATTATAATAATAATTATAGGTTTGGCGTGTACTCTATCGGTTTGGCCCTGTACTCTATCGGTGTACTCTATCGGTTTGGCCCTGTACTCTATCGGTGTACTCTATCGGTTTGGGCCTGTACAAACTACCTATTCCAAAGACTCTCGGTAGCTGTCCAACGCGGGAACGCCATCTGTTTTTCCTCGACCTTACCATGCTAAATTACTCACTTTGCTATAATAATAATAATAATAATAATAATAATAATAATAATAATAATAATAATAATAATAATAATAATAGTAACGACAATTAATCAGTCTGTACATATGTTTGTTGGCTTTATGAAGAAATAAATTTGTCCTATAATAATAATAATAATAATAATAATAATAATAATAATAATAATAATAATAATAATAATAATAATAATAATAATAATAATAATAATGATAATAATGATAATAATAATAATAATAATAATAATAATAATAATAATAATAATAATAGTAACGACAATTTATATGGCGCCGTAACACGGTCATGTCGTTATAAGGGTACCTCACAAAACTACTGGCAATGTATTAATGTATGCGTGCATGTATACGTGCCTGTAAGTATTTGCGTATATGTACATGTACATGTATATGTTTGCATATATTATATGTCTCTTTATTAAAGGCCAAGATGCATAATTAAGTATATCAGTATAATTTGCCTACATTTATATATACTTGATGTGCCGCATGAAGTACAGACCTCATCAAATCGTTGATGGCCTATTTATTGGTTGAAGCTTCAGCTCTAGTATACAGATCGAGCTAGTTAGCCCTAAAACTACAGCACATTGTCAATCGTTTCACATAATATTATCTACATACAAAATAATACGATGTTTAAGTGGTGTACATGTATATGTCATAGACCCCTATGCGTGCTTACATGTTCATGGGTGTATGTGTATCTGTATATGCTATATATTATGTGTATATTGGTTGTATTTCTTTCCATGTAGGCCTATCTTCTGAAGTATAGTCTCCTATCCGTGTATTCGGCGTGTGTCTGTGTGTTGCTATAGGCGCCATTTAGGCGACGAGTGATGGTCCCCTTGGGTCGTCGTCGTCTGAGACCCCGGGATGTGTCATCTATCAGACGGATCTATAGAAAAAAGTCCCGTTTAATTAACATCCATTGTTCCATTTGGACACATTTTATATCCAACATCGAGTCCCGCAAAGAACTGAGGCGAGTTGGTCACTGACCGACCAATTTCGTCGAAATTATACCCCGAAGTCCCCTCTTCCCCGAGGTCCCTCTGTCTCTCTGTCCCTACACTGATGCATCTGCGATTGGCAGATATCACACCAGACCACAGTCCCCTTCCTTTTCCACACGTTTGGCTCCATTCTTCTGGAAAGAAAGCGGGCTGTATGCAGATAGCAATTTGGATGGAAAGACCTGTGATACTCCAGTTTTCAAGAGCAATTACCGTTGCCTGCAGGGAGACATCAAGGGTTTTCACGTAGAAGTGGCTTATGGGGGCCACAGAAGCTGTGCAAGAATTTAGTCATGTTCGTTGATGACCAGGTGTTATGCGCCAATGTGTTTGAACCAGAATTATTATGTCTGGTCTTATCAACCAATGCTTTGTGAGTGGCTTGCATTCCGCTATACTATGTCCGCTATGGAGAAGTGTGGCACGTGGCCAAGAGGACGTTGTCGCTTCTCATTGCGTTTGATTTAGATGACATTTAATTCAACCTTGTTCCGCCGGTGCAGCTAAAGGATGACAAGGTGGAGCAGAAAAGAGAGAAGTAAGAAAAGAGAAGGAAGAGGAGAAAGAAGAAAGCAGGAGGAGATAGAAGAAGAGTAATAAGAGGAGGACAGGATGAGGAGGTAAAGGAATAGGAAGAGAAGGGAGAATGGAATCTGGAAGAGGAAGACGATTAGAAGGACGACAAAAAGGAGCGACAGAAG
>JACEVL010000153.1:647255-772255 GCA_020284085.1 Aporrectodea caliginosa | reverse complement strand
GTAGGCCGCTAATGACTGTTCTGTCCAACTTGACCCACCTTATAAACTTGTGGATTAGTTCATACCCACATCTACCTTGGCCACCATTCTCATAATCATGAAAACGTAGAGTTTATCTGTTGATCAGTGCTGATCTTTTCATTTATTTATCTAAGCATGTATCTATGAATATGCCATGACCAAAGGCAATGACTGACAGTGCAGAAGTCCGGTAATAAAGAGAAGCAAATTAAGAAAACACCTCGTCAGGTTATAATGGACGATCTTGCCGAGGTATGGCTTAATTAAAGAATACGAAAGCGGGTGCTGTAGGAAACAACATAGAAAGGACGACAGAGACACTCCCTAGACCCATGTCTATGGAAGTATTATTACAGTGGATGATGACGAAAGATAAAAGAGAGGAGAAACGAAGACAAGAAGAGATATGGAGAGAGTGAGAAATGAAGACAAGAAGATAACGAGAAAGAAGAGAAACACAGACGAGATAAAAGAGAGATAAGATAAAATAGAACGGAGACGTTTTATTCTTTTTGACAATTTTTTTATCCTCACTCAATCTTATTTGTTTACTTCAGCACTAAGCCTATAACATAAATTCAATGTATTCTGTTTGTTAACTTTCCGGCAACTTTTCTCGTACCCCGGTACATACTTTAAAACGTTGAAGGGCAGACACCACTTGTTTTATTAACAGGCGATTTTTCACAGCTGCCGTCTTCTTCGATGCTCTGTCGTTTCGTAATTTCATCTCCTTCTATCGCACTTTTTCTTGGTAAGGTGTTCCACACGAGCTATACTTCATAACAATTCGCGATTATATTCCGCCATCTTTCCTAAAGGTTAGAAATAATCCGTTGTTCGTGATTTCGATTCGTATACCCCTCCGTTGCCGTCGAAATGTCAAAACGCTTTGGACCTATCTGATTGCTTCTAATGAAACTCGCATTCCGAACTCACAGTGCATTGCATGGATCGAACCATTTGCATCTCGACTCATAACAGAGAATGTCAGCGATTATACTCTTCCATAAACATAATGAATAGGCGCCCTTGTAATGCCATGGCTGCGTTACGGCGCCATATAGATTGTCGTCATTATCATTATTATTATTATCATCATCATCATCATCATCATCATCATCATCACCACCACCACCACCACCACCACCACCACCACCACCACCACCACCACCACCACCACCACCACCACCACCACCATCATCATCATCATCATCATCATCATCATCATTATTACGTGTTCCAGCTATTAACTTTGTGCATTTTCTTGCTCTTCTTAAAGATTCTTCAAGATCAATTGAATTTTAAAAAAATCGAATATCTCCATCTAAGCATAAGCTTACACACATGGTTATACATATATATGTATACGTCATTTGCATATATTCAATTCATAGATATGCATTGTATACATAAGCATATAGAATAGACATAACCTATGCGAGTATGCATGCGCGTAGTCGTTACGTGTCGGGCGGCCAAAATGGATTTGTTTATGCGTCTGGTTCAGTTTGATAGATTAGTTCGATGTGCTTGAGAATTCTCGTTTGTTCTGACTTCTATTGGCCTACTGTGCTCCACTCTACGCTGCAGAGTTATCTCTTAAGTCTGCCTTGAAATGTGTGCGTTAGTAGAAGGCATTTGGTTGCCTATCAACTACAGCAAGTTTGCCGCCTGTCTGAGCTGAGAGGCGTCTCCAGCGATGAACTCCGTGACTGTATTCTGTCGTCTGCCCCGAAATCCTGCGAGCTCGATCCCCTACCACACCAGAGTCCGAAAGATAACATGATAATACTAATCTAAATACACCGCTATTAAGTAGGCCTAGTTAGGTTTCTGATTAAGTATTTAGTTTTCTGATTAAGTATTTAGTTTTCTGATTAAGTAGTTAATTTTCTGATTAAGTAGTTAATTTTCTGATTAAGTACTTAGTTTTCTGATTAAGTAGTTAATTTTCTGATTAGGTAGTTAGGTTTCTGATTAAGTATTTAGTTTTCTGATTAAGTATTTAGTTTTCTGATTAAGTAGCCTAGTTAATTTTCTGATTAAGTAGTTAATTTTCTGATTAAGTACTTAGTTTTCTGATTAAGTAGTTAATTTTCTGATTAGGTAGTTAGATTTCTGATTAAGTAGTTAGCTTTCTGATTAAGTAGTTAATTTTCTGGTTAAGTAGTTAGATTTCTGATTAAGTAGTTAATTTTCTGATTAAGTAGTTAGATTTCTGATTAAGTAGTTAATTTTCTGATTAAGTAGTTAATTTTCTGATTAAGTAGTTAATTTTCTGATTAAGTAATTAGATTTCTGATTAAGTAGTTAGTTTTCTGGTTAAGTAGTTAGTTTTCTGATTAAGTAGTTAGTTTTCTGATTAAGTAGTTAGGTTTCTGATTAAGTAGTTAGCTTTCTGATTAAGTAGTTAGTTTTCTGATTAAGTAGTTAATTTTCTGATTAAGTAGTTAGTTTTCTGGTCAAGTAGTTAGTTTTCTGGTTAAGTAGTTAGCTTTCTGATGCCATGACTGTGAACTGTTACTTTACTTAATATTAGCTTAATTATCTAATTACTATCTTATGTCTTGTGTTTATTTTAATGTAGCTTACTCAACTTATTCCATTCAACCAAATGCGACGAAGCTATAGTTTTTCAACGCGTGAAAGCGTGAGGTACTAGATCCAAGCGACATGGTCAACTATCGGTCTATACTCTATAGCTAATGTAGCGTTCTCATTCAGAATCATTTGAAAGACTTGGCTTGTCAAACAACACAGTCAACATTGTATATGGATTTCAAAAACTTTCTTTCCTTAAATCAGTCAAGATAAACCATTCCACCAAGTTCCTCTTGGTTCAACTATACTTTCGAATGCATATGGCGCCATAGAGAGAGGTCAAAATTTCATTTTTTCATTTTTTTCATTTCAGATATTTATATAGCGCCCCTTCAAGATTTCTACTCAGAGGCGCTCCCTACTACAGCGCGGACACTGAATCGGAAGTTCACGCCGAAGCGCATGAGCAATTGCGAGTGAAGGACTTGCCCAGGGTCCCTACGCGGCGGCTTGAGGTGGATTCGAACCCGCAACCCTCCGGCTGCAAGGCACCAAACATACCCCCTTGAGGTGGATTCGAACCCGCAACCCTCCGGCTGCAAGGCACCGAACATACCCCTACACCACCGTGCCCCATACTCGTCTGCTCTGTTTGATATCAGTGCCGCCTTAATTTGATACGAACGACCGCGACATTTTAATCCATCGTCTGTTAGTTATTTTGGCATTTCTGGTAAACCAATTGACTGGTTTTAATATCTTTTTATGGGCGCATGTCTTGCACTGTCTTTGGGTACACTTAAGCGCCTCTCTCTTGGTCTGCTGCTGCAGGGCTCTGTGTTCTCGGCTGTAAATGCTGTACATTTTGTACTCCGCTGACATTGCAACTGCTCTGGCCTCCTGTCGTATTTCGAGTCAGCTTTAATAATATATTCCTGATTAATTATCTCCATTGTCCGGCATTTAATGATCTGTTTGCAGTAGTCACAATGCAGCGGACTATGGTGACATATGGCACTTAGATATTGTCTGAAAGTCTGCTCCTCAACGCATAAAAGAAATATTTTATATGGTTGGGTAATGGGAAATGAGAAAAATAGATCATGCCTAAATCTGCTGATTTTCTTCAATTTATCTGCACACAATCTTGGGATTGATCAGGAGCCTATCTTTCCTGAACATCTAAATTTCGTATGCTTATTTTCTTTCAGTTGCGGCAACTGCGGATCATTTCCCATTCGCTTTCACCCAATTCCTCACTTTCCATTGTTCATGCGTTTGTCTGTAGTGGATTACTACTGCAGCGCCATCTATATTGGCCTCTCCCCTTGGGGCACATTGGGCAGCTTGAACACGTGCTACGTGCAGCTTCTAGGCATGTTGGCAGTATATCAAGATTTTTTCATGTCTCGCACTATATGCGTGACGTACTCCATTGGCTGGCTATTTCCCAGCGTATTAAATTCAGGATTTTGGTATGGATCTGGCGGTGCCAGTTAGGGAAATGCCTATGGCTACTTGCGGCTGCTCTGTTGCCCCACCTCAGGTTTGACTGGCCGCGGTAATCTTCGCTATGCATCTTGAGGTGACCGGGTTGTTTCCTTTTGCACGCACTTCAAAGGTGCAAGGTCGTTCCTGTTCAGTGATTGGACAGACTGCCTGCAATGACCTTCCTTAAGATCGACGTATTCTTTTAACTAGGGAATCTTCAATCTGCATACACCTCTGGCAAGCATCTTAAATCTATTCTTTATCGCCAGAGTTGGGCTGGGAAGTTCGGGACGCCTCTGAGCAGGTATCGTGAAGGAACGCTGTATAAGTGCTCTCAACGAATGAATGAATGAATGAACTGGTTGACATGGAAAGGGTAGAGTTACCTCATGCATGTATACATAAATGTACATTATAAACCTACTGTATATAGCCTATGCCTATATATATGCCTATATATGCCTACAGAATATATATGCCTATCCTATAGGCGCATAGTCGTTATGTGTCCGATTGTGAAGATGCGTCTTGATAATTTGGATAGATTAAGTTATTTTGCACAACTAAGGGACGCGGTACGAAGCAGGGAGGATTGGAGGAAGCTGGTCACGACGGTCGCTAGAGTTCCACGAACTGACGGCACAAGGTGACAAGGTGAAGTTATTTTAATGTATGCTGCATGTGCTTGAAAATTCTCGTATGCTCTGACTTATATATACTGTGCTCCACTATACGCTTTTGAGTAATCGCCTAAGTCTGCCTGGAAATGTGTGCGTCATTAGAAGATAATTGGTTGCATGTCGGCGACCGCAAGGTTGAACCGGTTGATCTTGAACAGGCAGATTTACCTCGTGTTTGGATGCTATCAAGCCCAAGGAAGCATCGCATGTCGTCTGCAGCTATAACATCTTGGATTCAGTGATAGAAGTATCTTTGAAATTCTGTCGACTGTCAATCACGGAGAGGTTCTACGACCGACCGACCACCTGCTGCTGATGAATACCTGTCCTACGCAGACCTCGTGGCCTGTCATGAGGGACATCAGGACGCTGCGTGTTCTACCATCTCTTAGGGAGTGTTAGTCTATCATGAGCGTAACCGTGTGCTGTGGACTTGATACCACTGTCGTCAGTTCTCATCCCAAATGTTACACGGATTTACATTTTCGAAACTTTGTATGGGACCCCACGTGTGTGTCTGTCTGACACACACACACACACAGAGAGAGAGAGAGAGAGAGAGAGACAGACAGACAGACAGACAGACAGACAGACAGACAGAGAGAGAGAGAGAGAGAGAGAGAGGGAGAAAGGCCATGACTGACAGAATATGTATTATCTATGGAAGTAGAAACGCATGATCCCATAGATCTGTCTGTCTGTTTGTCTGTCTGTCTGCCTATAGGCTTTTCTCTATGAGTGCAGAAAATATGTACGTATAATCGTATATGTAAACCTATTATGAAGTAGCCTGTGTAGTCTATGTATAGGTACTTGCGGAAGTTGCGGTCAGTGCACCCACACCTATAATGGGAGAACAAACGCCCACTCTAGTCGATTTGTATTAATTTTCGTATTGCAGGCCGTCATATTATCGGAAATCAACAACAACAATCCCGTTTATGTCCAAAACGTTAAACCTCGTGCAGTTCTGGTACCCGTGGGAGATCGTTCTCCCCCCCCCCCATTGGTAGACGCCTCTGCTTGCGGCACTGCACATAATAGCCATGGCGGTCCCTTGACGAACGACGCATTGCAGTGGTTCGTGCTATGTTGTCCCGTTGCACTCAACTCTTCTCGTCACTTGTCAATGAAGTGCAAGCTGGAACACTCGGAGCGGAATACACTTAAAATCACTGCGCAGCGCCATTCATTAATTTTGCACCTGAGATCGTTTTCTTCCAAAACACTGCGTAATTAAATAATGAAGGGTGGCATGCACGCACGTTTAAACACGACATCATCCTATCAGCATATAAATTGAAGCGTAGGACTACTCTTGTTGATATTATGGTTCCAGGCATACGCTCTTGGCCCCGTACTTGTTGGCCCATCTTCCCACTCGCTGCCACGTACTCGTACTAAGCGTAAATTCTGTGCTTGATATTGCTTCTAATTCGGGATGTTTGTTGTACCCATTAATGTGATACTTAACCGCAAGACTGGCTGGGGAGTTTTCTAAGCATACATGACTGTTTAATAATCAACTGAAATACAGTTTTGCAGATATTTTATTTCTTTTTCTCTGATTCTATAGCCCACCCATCATTCATCGCACCAGTCGTTTTCCTTTCACCGTCCATTTTACTAATCACTCCACATTGCAGTCAGCCTTTTGTTATAATCTTCATTCTATCCAACCTTGTCTTACCCATGACACAAAGCTACACTTCATCTCAATTTGCCACCTTTTCCACTGGCCATTTGAAGCTCCTTCCCAACACCCGTTTCACATTTCTGTTCACCTTTTGTTGAACTCTTTATTACAACCTTCATTCAAACCTACAATCTACTCTTCTTTTCACCCTAATCCACACTCCATTCCGCAATCCATTCAAACCTTTATTCTATTTGGATTATCTTATCCGTTAGGGCTGTCCTGAGTTGATTATTTCCTGTAAGTCTCCTGTTGTCGTTGAATCGATTATAAACGGCTGATTGATTCCTCAGTTCACCCTTCAATCCACGCGCTTTACCCATCTGTCTACAAAATACATTCCTCTTTTTATTTTACCATCTATTCCACTTTTCAGTCGAAGCATATAGGCCTATTCTGTTTGACACTTTCATCCAATTTTTTAAATCATTTATTACACACTCTTTTGAACTGTCCACTCAACTCATTATTTCATCATCCATTCAAGCCATTCATTGCACTGGTCATTCCAAGTTTCATTTCACGTTCCGTCTGACCCACCAATGTAAACTCCATTCCATCCTTTGTTCACAATCTATTTCACTCGGCTTTCCAGTCACCTTTCGTCTCACACGTCGTTACGCTCAATCTTCAGTTCACCCTCAATTCCTGTAAGTTTCACTACTCAATATATTTCACACATTTAACCCTCCATTCCCTCATTCCTCCTCAAGGTGGATAATAATAATTCAATCAATAAATCATCAATCATCGATCATCATTAGGCTAATTGTTAACCAGACTGAGTTTGATAAGTTTTATTCGAAACGATATCGGTTTCACACATAAATTTCGGCTGTCAAGGGCCTCGGGAAGGCGTATTGTCGTCGCCTACAATACCTATTCACTACTCGTTGCCAGTGTGAGAATTGTAGAAAAATAACTGGGGTCAGACTTTCTGACTTTGATTCATGTGGAGTTGGGGTGTGAAATGAAGACTTTACTATGGGGTCCTAAGAAAGACTAGGGGTTGAACCTCAAGTCCTCAACCCCAGCTCGCAACTCCCTGCTTGTTACAGTATAAGGATCGCGTGAATCTGACAGCTTCATAGCTACTAACTCCGCCCAATAACAAGATACAAGATAGCCTACAAGAAACAAACGGAGGCCATTTAGCAAAACCTATGAACGGATTACCTTTTGATAACCAACACAGCATAAGAAAGTAGTCAAAAAGGCGTAGGCCTACAGGCTAATTATACCAAACTTTTTTTAACATAACATAACATATTTTATTCAGCAACCAACTTAAAATACAGGTCGTAAGTACATGAATCTGTTTTCGAGATTAGTCGGTATGCCCAGGAGACCCAAAAGGGGCCGAAGGTCCCGCAAGCCAGGGCCACCTGAGACAAATTAGTTAACAGAAAGCATTACGGCCGACTATGATAATTCACAAACTAGGCAATATATTCTTAACTATCTTAACTAAACAAATTAGAAATTAAAGAAAATTAAAGAAAACTAAGAAAAATTAGAGATTATGCACATATGATGACATAGCCCGCACAGTGCACACTCCCCTTACGGTGACCATGCAGGTCATCCCCTCTTATGAGTGTGTTAGGTTCCTCGTTGGATGTGGGTAGACAGTTTACGTTTAAACAGCTGGAGGGAAGGTAGTGAACGAATATCGGGAGGAATACTGTTCCATGCTCTTGGACCTGCACATTTTATTGATACTAGTCTATTATTGGTACGAGCAAACGGGATGTAATATGGCTGGAAGTTTCTCGAGCGATCATGATTATCAGTGTTAGATTGAAAATAATTCCTATAGGTTGAGGGTAATTGGTTATGAGTATATCTATACATGAATATGCCAATTTGGACCTGCCTTATCTGGTCAGGTTTTAATATCTTCAGTCTCAGGAATTCAGTCATCGTATGGGCTCCATATGGGAGTTTTGCAATAAATCTGACTGCCCGTTTTTGGAGGACAACTAGTCTAGAGAGGTTGGACTTATATGCTGATGCCCAGACTATATTACAGTAAGTTATGTATGGATGTATAAGAGTGTAGTAGAGAGTGATTCGAGTCTGTGATGGGAGGATTCTGGATATACGTGTAAGTATTCCCAGGTTTTTAGCAATTTTTTATAGAGATATTAAATATGTGATCTTTCCAGGATAGGTGCTGATACACATACACCCCAAGGAACTTAGAGGACTGAACTTGAGTAATATGGGTGCCCATAATACATAAGTTTGTATATGAGTTAGGAAGCGATTTTTTATATGATCTAAAAATAATAAAGTTAGTTTTATCTAAGTTGAGGGTTAGCTTATTCAGTTGGAACCAATCAGCTACTTTACTCAGTTCAGAGTTGGTATGATTAATTAGTGCTTCTATTGAGGAGTGAGAGTTAAAAATATTAGTATCGTCAGCAAATAATATAAAAAAATAGATCAGGAGTGACATTAGGTAGGTCATTTATGTATAAAATAAATAGTAAAGGACCAAGGATGGAGCCTTGAGGTACACCATATTTAATTAGTTTCAAAGGAGACTGAGTACCGTTGCAGCTCACTAATTGCATTCGATTATCAAGGTAACTTTTGAACCAGTTTAGCTGGGTGTTGCGAATTCCATAAAGAGATAATTTTTAAAGTAAAATACCATGATCAATAGTATCAAAGGCTTTGGCCAGGTCTAGGAATATACCTATGGAGAATTCATTTTTATCCATTGCAGCAGAAATTTTGTCTTGCATACTTAGAAGTGGCATGAATGTTGAATGGCCTGATTGGAATCCATGTTGGGAGGTAAAGAGAATATCGAATTTGGTTATATAATTATTAAGTCTTACGTGCATGGCCTTTTCAAAAAATTGGATGGATGTCTGCTAGTTAAGAAAGTTAAAAAATAGGCTAGATTTGTCTCCATACACAAAAAGGTGGGATAGAAATTTTTGCAACAGGTGCTTGAAATAAGGGCTAAATAAGCGGTCGGAAAGCCTCCCAACTTCAGAACCTTGCTTTATTCTGACCAATGAGATATATTATAAGTGATAGGCCTATATTGATATATTATACATCTCTATGATTCTGACACTAGGCCTTTGGACCTACGTCGTGTTTATTGAAACATAGACATCCTACAAAGAATTATTTATAGCCACGATGTAATCATGTGACGTCATGTAGACATGTGACGACACGCCATCGTTTGAATGAAGCTTACAAATTAAAACTTCGAGACTTTTAGAAAACATGTCAAAGTCAGATATTTGCTTAAAAACAAACTTTAGAAAGTAAGAACCCAATTGTTATAATAAATATTAGAATGTTAAATTCACGCGTATATTACTTCTAGATATTCGTATTTAAATGATTGTACCTTGTATGCCATAAATTTAACTCGCACAGCGTTCGTATCGTATCTATAGATTTATATAGCGCCTCTCGAATAATAACTATTCAGTGATGCTAGTACACTAGGCCACTGGAATATTTAGCCTACTGACCAATTGGGTTCGGTATAGTTAAATACGCAATGAATCATTCATTCATTCATTCAGGGCAACTGAACACTCTGATAAACACACGGAAGGATAATCGATTCTAAAATTTGTCCTTCCCACTAAACGCTGCTTTCGTACTCTATGGGTTCAAAACGAGGACTTATTGCATAGATCATAATTATGAGCCATCATAAGTGCGTTTCAAGCCTTGTGATCTGTTTTAATTAGATAATTAAATCATTTTAATTATTGAATCATTTTAATAATTTAATCATTTTAATAATTTAATCATATTATGCACTGTGTAGCCTAATAGTCTACCGTATTCATCTAGTAGGCTACATAATGCTTCCATATACACCACAGGCCTACTAGATCACAGGGTGATTACCGTCAAAGCTTTGCCAGAACTAACTCTCGACTGCTTTGAATTAACTGTGTCCGGCCTTCTTTCTGAAATAGTCTAGTCCACGATATCTGTAAACTGCCTAATTTTACACCATTTAAAAATCACTGCGTGTGTACCTAATTGATCAAAATAAATATGTTTTCTTGCTTTACTAGTCAAAGTCTCTTTTTCCTTGACTTTCTTTTACATTTGTTTCGTTCTGGTTCTGATTATGCTTCATAGTCCTTTGGGCTAATATTAGAGTAATCATTTGTCATTATACATTAACTTCATGGTACAAAGGCGACCCTGAAAAGCGAGACCTTGGTCCCTAGCGTTTGGTCTTCCTGTTGTATCCCAGCATTGCTGTATATTTTGTCTGTTGCTATTTACTGTTTGTACACTGGAAACAATAAACGAAAGTTTATGGTTATGGTCAGCGTCATCTGGCATCGATGTATTTTTTTTATTGAATCTGACAGTCAATACGAAGACGAAATTGTCACGCCATTTGCTCAGATCTTGCACAAGTTACAGACGGTGAGAAGCAATTACATCGAGTTGACAAATGTCACAAGTATCAGGTAAAATCAAATCATTTACTCAATTAAATTTTCTATATTTTATTAATCTAATTATAAACTATGCGTTCTTTTCTTTTATTAAATGATTGTGGACCCACTCTGGCGAAATTTATAGATAGGCTCACAGGTCACGATGCTAAATGCAACCAGTGTGGCTTTTAGGCGCTTATATCAATATAACGAGCCTATCAATGTGCATTCTGGTTATGTTAGTCTTTGAGACGAATGCTATCGAATAGGCCTAAGTGCAATTAATAGTCCTAAGCTGTCTTTATACTAGGTCCAAAATTATAGTCAGCATCATTTAACTACTGAACTTCTAACAGCAAATCTTTACAAAGAAAACCTTTCTGATTAAACCTTTCCTAACTTGATCTAAACTGCCAAAGAAATATCAAAATAGAAGTTCTCTGACCTTCTCCGTGATCACTGTACCACAACGATGAATTCAAATTCTAGGTCTACCAAATCAGATTAGGAAAATCTCTAACTCTTCCATTTCCTAGCAGCTAATTCCTCCACTCTTATATACTTTAAACTTTGATTCGTCAACATCAACATTGTTCGCAACCTTGACCCACATATCGTTTTAAATGTCACCTCTCCAACCTCTCACGCGCCTGCTTAATTCACATTAGTGACCGCAGTATTCGATCTATGATCTGCCTCTACCATCTCCATTGCTCACTCAGAGCTTGATTACTGTAATTCCATTTTCTTAAATTTCAATCAACTCATATTAAGCGTCTTCAACTCATCCAAATTCACTTATCTAAGCTGTGAGCAAGACACCGAAACATCACTGTATCACGCCTCAAATGGATTAAATTTCCGAACGTATTCGTTTAAGTTTGTTTGGTTAACTTAAAACTCTATGCAATACATCAACCAAACTATCTTCACAAACTCTTCATCCAGTCTAGCTAAACGCAGTATTTAAATCAGTCCTTATTTCTCCAGTAACTATTCGCCTTCTGAATCTAAAGTTCTGACCTTCCACACTGCACCTAGACTGCGAAAAAGTCTTTTCTCCTAAATCCCGCAAAACTCCCCGTTCCCTTCTGTCGCTCATTTCCATTATCTGCTTCAAGCCGCTTCTACCCATCGCTCTTCAGGCTTTCCATCCAAACTAAACTCTCGCCTTTTCAAGAAACCTTACCTAGATCAGGCTAGATGTAATTGTTCCTTTGCTTCTATCTCTCTGTAATCTTGTGGAAATCGGATTTTGCTATTCACGTGATTTATAGAAACAACTCTTTGATTAACTAGCGCAGCGCTCGTGAATAAGCTGGTACCCTTTACCTAGCTTCTAATATCTGTTATCCTGGAGAAGTCATTCAGTTATTTCTTAAAGTTATACTGCACTCAATCCATTTCTGCAAGACCGCCATCCAAATTAGTCATATTTCGTCTTTCATGACTATTACTCGCCTGCACGTCTGTGGTTTCTGTGTCTAATTAGAACAATCCATCTTGCAGCTCTATCATTCTTACCTAGTACATCATTTTTCTCTCACCACGGACATTTCTGCTATTGCAAAGGCGTCTCTTAGATCTTCTGACCTGGCGATTCTCTTAATTAATATCCATTCGTCTTGCAATTTTCTTAATAATAGGCCTACTTCTCGTGTCCGAGGAAGGCAGTGACTGATTGGTCGTGCTTCTTATAGAACTTTTCAACGTCAGTCATTGTGCTCACTGGCGAATAAGCATGTTTCATTGGAATTTTGATGTAAAATTTAATATTCATGAGTAAACTCATTTGAAGTTAAGCTTAGAAAACAGGCGATTGATTTAGATAGTCAAATGATGTTACGTATTTTGAATCCTTATTTCCCAGCGTGACAGCTCATCAAATCATTTTACGGACTGTATTAATATTAACTAGGAGCTCCGCCAGTTTATATTAGCCGTGTTTACTTAATTTTCCACCAACAACACGCAGTCAGATGCCAGCATATCGCTAGTATGAATGCTCAACTAAGTGCAGAGTCATTCACGCAGTCAGTCTGGTGATAGCCTATCGGCTGTCAGCATAGTGAACAAGAACTCTGAGTTGGTTTTAAAAACCTGAATGTTTAGCCGTTCATGTTCGGTTCCTGGCATTTCCACTCCACTGTATCAGCAAATATGCCCAGCACTTAAGTAATGGACCATGAGTTACGCAGGGATACAAAACCTCAGCTGTCTGCTGAAATGCTGCCTTTGATAAATATCAATTAATTCAAGAGGCGACACCTGGCCGTGATTAATGTCAGTCAATACAGGTAACCACTCGTTGATTAGTAAACATAAATAACCGCAACAACGTAATCTATTGCCACTCTTTCTCGTGATATATGACATAATTATATAAATCCATTTGATCTCTTCTTCTTTTCAGACTGTACCCTCATGTATCCAATACTATCCATGAATAATTTCTAAAAAAATTATCTATCAATTCCTGCAGCAATATCTTTGGCTGGATATTCTTAAGCCTTCTGATATGTTTCGAACTAGAGCTCTTTCAGCCTTGCAAAAGCTGTCTGTTGTCGTTGCTATTGTTGTTGCGGTTACTATTGTTGTTGCGGTTGCTGTTGTTGTTGCTGCTGCTGCGGTTGTTATTGTTGTTGTGGTTGTTGTTGGTGGTGTCGTTGTTGTTGTTGTTGTAGCCTAAGTCAGTCTGGCATCTAATTCAATTCGTACTTTCACTTTAAAAACTTTCCTAAAAATAAAATGAAGCACTATACTAACTACCTTTGATTGAAAAAATAAATGTTTTCCTTGTTCAGTGTTTTCCTGATCCCTGTTTTCTACTAGAGCCATATACAACCAACGTTGTTTTTAGTAAGGCACTGACATTACAGAAATCATAACAGTTTTTCTCGTTTTGCTCTAACTCCGGTATAAATTTGTCTCTGACGGAATTAGAGAATTACTACCAAGATCATTTTAAAGATCTCTTATGTAGTCTATACTGCTTGTGGTTACAGTAAAATTGAACTATATAAAATATTTTTATGTGGCGTATTATCTTAAGTTTTCATTGTACTGAAGGCAACGTGCAGAAGGTATCAAGTGTATGTTGTAAAAGGCCTAAATGATATTTTTATTATGTATTATATATAATAATTCATATCTGTATTATGTATATATATCATGCGATTGTGCTGTTGGATATTGTGTTCCTGTTGGATATCTTCCATCTGGCTAAGAGCAGCAGACAGTTGTCGCTATAAGGAGGAGACGCCATTTGCATCAAGTAACGTCTGGATGATGATGGCCTCTGCTACAGTCAGGTCCCTCGTCGTCCTGCAATTGATATTGTGCTGCGGAGCCACCGCCGCCGCCGGGTCCACCGTCTGCATTCCGCTCTCGGATGCAGCTGTAGCGCCGGCGACTGATTGCTGGCCGCTTCTGTTCGCCTCACGATCAATTAATGTAATGCAATTGTGTCGTGTCTTCATTCCCTTCGGCGAAATCAGGCGCACCAAGCGACGGCTACATCATCGTCATCGTCGTCGTCTTCCTCTTCTATTTCTTCGGCTGCACTTACGGCGAACCGTTCCACTAATGCATCTCAACAAAGTAGAGGCATAATCCTTATTCAGCCTCTCCGGATGGATCAAAAGTCTCCTTCACACACAATCAGCTTGCAGTGCGCAGATGAATGATACGTTCTGTCATCTCTTAAAGCAGCCTCGTCGTCGTCGGCGGCGTTTCAAAATTAGATGTAGAAATCTGTTGATGTTCGCAATTCTTTCTTCGGGCTATGGATCTGTTTCGCATCATGAGATTACTTTTGCATTAACTTCGGGCCTGTGTTCGTCCATTCCAACCAAATAGCTTGAAAACAATAGCTGTAAAGCCTCTTTCCATCTGAATGTGTACAGTCATGCAATGCAAGCTATGTGCGGTACAACTTTGATGTCATTCCAAATACAATGCTTTTCAAGCTTTTTATTATTATTATTATTATTATTATTATTATTATTATTATTATTATTATTATTATTATTATTATTTTACTGATTAATTTATTGACGAAGGTGAACCTTAGGCTTAGATCTTGGATATTTATTTTAGTATCATTCACTAATCTTCATATCGACATAATTTGTATTAATGTAATCTATGCTATTATTATAAACACGGCACTTTTCGAGAAACTCTCAATTAAGCCTAAACTCTCAAATTAAGCCTACTCATTCAGCGTGACTTAATGCTTGATCACTGCGTAATTGCTGTAATCCCTGCTTAATTCGATGATTAATCTATTTAGAGATGTATTCATTGGACAATATTTCCAATTCCCATTTTCATGCTGTTTTCACTGAGTCAAACATTTAAAATGTAGGCTAAATGTTGCTTCCTTAAACGTGATTCCTCTCTGTATTTATAAAACTTGTTATCCCTAGTTTTAAGGCAGTTTATGATTGAAACAATCAACGTGCTGTCGTGTGAAAGCATTCATTATTTCACTTATGCAAATCGTTTATACAGCATGCAATGCATTGGCTTTTAGACCCATACTTCTCGTTTGACATGTTGTTATTTTGCATTGCAGAAACCGACGCACTTCGAGTTATACGGGTGAGGCCAAAGAAGTGCGACATACTGTTAATCAACCACAGCCTCAGAACTGTCACAACTTACCGGGTAATTAGCTAGTTTAGAGATTTCTTATAATTGTACCAGCGTAAAAAAACAATACTTGAGCTGGATCTAACATGGAGTCACGAGTTTGAGTTATGCATGCTGTTGAAAATATGAACGGTCAGGTTTCGGTTAATATGACACGTCCCGGCCAAACTCTTACGTAGCATAATATGCATAGGCCTACCTGTAAAGAATTAAGCTATGTGCAGGCCACATAAATAGTAGTCTATTACGTAGTTAATTTTAATAATTACTAGAGATACTGATTATATTTTAAGGTTAAACTGCAGTTTACACATTGCAAGTATACTGGCAATTATTCTATCTGTGAACCTTTTTAACGAGTGATATTATCATCTGCTCTTGGGCTGTTGATTAACGTGTGTTGTTTTCTGGTGCAGAGGGAAGATGTCAGGAGTTAAGTGTGCAGATACTGGGGGATTTAGACTGGTGTCTCGACCAGTTGGAGGCAGTTCAAACCCATCGTTCCGTTAGTGATATGGCCAGCATGAAGGTTAGACATAAATTTATGCAAACTATAAAGCTTTTAGCATTTACGATGATTTAGTCACTAAAAACAACAAATAAAAGTATTGTATGATTTTTAAATATTGGGAATTGTTACCTGGAAGCTTTGTGTGACTTAGAAATCTTCTAAAAATTTCTGCTATTTACGTAAAATTATTTTAGAATTAATTTCTTATATTATTAGTATAGCAAAATATATTATTGTCAAGATTTGCATTTAATTTTCCAGTCTATCACAGAATTAACCACTTTTCACATTTCATAGATTATTAAAAAAAGAATTGATCATAATTTTTTTAAATAATTGCGATAGAACTGACAGAATAGTTAGTAGACCTAGTTGGGACATTCGACGCAGTTTATATTCTTCTACATGTGTGTTCCAGGCTAAAACAGTAGTGCTTTCAACTCTTTGACCTTGAACAGAATAGGTAAAGATTTATGATGTTGACTATCCAGCGCCTATATGTTTTGTTATAGCAATGTTTACGTAGCCCACAGCTGCACACAGTACTCGACCGAATTGTCACTATTGTCTATGTTTCAGTTTAAGAGAATGTTGAACAAAGAGCTGAGTCACTTGGCTGAATCGAGTAAATCGGGAAGTCAAGTGTCGGAATACATAAGCAACACGTTTCTAGGTAATTCAATCCGACACAATATTGTCAAAATGTCTGAAATACAGAAAACGCTGAGAAAAAATTATAACTACTATTTTTATAACTAGCCTATATTGTAGGACTGCGCAAAAAGACAGAATGGCCTGATCTCTATTTCCGTTGCTAAAAATTAAGTCGAGTAATTGCATGTCGCGCAGTAGCCTAGATGTTCATAGGAGACTAGCTCTAAGCTGCATTTGTAAATGAAAAGCTTTCAAGGAAAGATTGATCTTAAGCATAATGGTGCTGCTGGAAGGCACGAAGATCTTTAAGGCTGCCTTTATAACGTAACAATTGTGGCATGGTGTATGGTTGCAATTGGAGCTGTCACTGGACCCTCTTCATCATCTTGTTCTGTGAATGACCGCCGTAGAACTACAGCCCCTATAAATGCTCTGCAGTAAGTCATAATTATTCAAGTCTACACTATCAAAAGTAATGTCTTGGCACTAATGTAGACCGAACGCTCATAGACAATAGTTATATAGTAACAAAGAACACTCACTGTGGCCTATAACCATACTTATAATTATTGGCATGTTAGAAGTAGAGAAAATGTCATGGCAATAGGCGGCACCGGACAGTCTAGTTTATTTCCACGTGCAGGCTTTCTATAGTCACACTAGCGCCTGCTATTAGCAGACATTAGACCTGTTTTCAAGCATGTATGTGGTAACCGAACGCTGCGATAATAGAATATGGTTTCTGAAGTCCCTTCGAATACTGCGGTAATATTTAATCCTCCATGATCAATTGGATCTCTTAGAACGGCTACTTCGTGCTTTCTGCTTCGTTTTTGTCAGTGTGAGATTATACAGAGACCGCGTTAATTAATTATTTTAATTAATTAATTAATTCTGGCACTTTTTTGTCAGTGTGGGATTACGGAGGTCGCGTTAGTCGCCATAAAACTAAATTAGCTTTTACCACTGAAGGAAATAAATCCAGTCCTATTTTAGTCTTGCTGCTCCTTACGCTCAGCTGAAATATCGGACAGTTTTCAGGCCGAAATTAACCCGATTGACTGGCGTGGCTTCGTCGTGTAACCTATTACTTAGGGCTGGTACTGATTAAAATAATTGTAATCTATTAATCTCGAAAATTTAATCGAGATTAATCGATTAAATTCGATTACTCTGGTCCGTGTTACACAAAACGTGAAAAACTGTTTACACTGTATACACTGCAAAATTCCTTCGATCATTCGACATGCTAAAGTTCAAATTGTCAAACTAAGAAATGTAGTCAGTAGTAACTACCTTCTATCTACAAAAATCTTCAATAATTTCGCCATCTTTGACTTTTCAATCAGCATTAATTTTACCTTAAATGCCAAATAATCGCTTAATTTTCCACTCAAATGTTTCGCATTATTACTGTTCGCCATTATTGTTTACTCCGAAAATAGGTCGGTTGACGTCATAAAATAAGCAAGAAGATTAATATAAAATTAATCGAATAAGCCGAAATTGATCGATTAAAATGTTTAACGATTAATCGATAAATTAATCATTAAAATCCGCAGCCCTACTACTACTACTACTACTACTACTACTACTACTACTACTACTACTACTACTACTACTACTACTACTACTACTACTACTACTACTACTACTACTACTACTACTACTACTACTACTACTACTACTATTATTATTATTATTATTATTATTATTATTATTATTATTATTATTATTATTATTACTACTACTACTACTACTACTACTATAAGTAGTAGTGGTAGTAGTAGTGGTAGTGGTAGTGGTAGTGGTAGCAGTAGCAGCAGCAGTAGTAGTAATAATAATAATAAAATAATAATAATAATAATAATAATAATAATAATAATAATAATAATAATAATAATAATAATAATAATGCTCAGTCAGAGCTTGACGAGTTATAAACCGTTCTAGACGTGATTTAATTGTCACCGGACATTATTTCAAGAACCTCAGGGATCTTAGCTACCTCGGGCAAGAAACCAAAAAGAACAGACAACATTAGCCTAACAATTGCGGAGGAGGATTGATTTTCCAGATATCTACAGCAACTCCTATCATAATTTGTTTACTCTTGAGGGATTACACTTAGTTCGAGTAAAATAATGATGATGATGATGATGATGATGATGATGATGCTGATGATAAGGATTTTAATTAGATCAGCTAATTGTTTAAATTTATTCGAATCACGCACACTTGCTTTTAGTTGCTTAATAAGTGCACAAAATTTACTCAGATCTACACTGAAAATAAACAATAAATCCTCCTCATAAACTTTAATCAATCATCGCTCATCCTCGTCTTTCGTCTATCTATTGCTCTCCTCTGCTTGCACTCTTTCCCGCCGCTTTACACTCCTAACTGAAAACCGAACTCTGCAGACTGTCCAATCCTGTCTTTAGCCCTGCGTCACCACCGACGATTTCCAGCGTAGCATCATGCCGTCTTCGCCTTGTAAGGTGGTAATACAGATTCGAATTTAACTGGAGATGCTTACCGTGTAGGGATCTTGAGCAACTCTCTCACTCACTACTGCCATCAATTGACGCATAGATAGTGGCGCTTAATAAATAAATAAATAATAATAATAATTTCCGATGTCGTTGGTCAAAACTTCTGCATCGTATATCGTGTTATCGTGTTAGGTGAGTGACTGCCAAGGCATCTGTAGATAGCGAGCAGCTAGAAAGCTCTTCTCTTCTTTACTGAAGGACCTTCTTCCTTCTTTTTGGCAGATAAAGATGACGAGGCAGAGGCGTCCGATTGCCTTCCATCTGACGCTGCTCTCTCATATCAGCATCGCCTCCAGCACCAGCAGCAGCAGCCAGCGTACCTGCAAAAGTCACATCACCCGCCAATGTCTAGAATAACTGGCATCAAGAGACTCAGCCACACAAACAGCTGCTCAACGACGACGCCCATCTACGGAGTCGACGACATCGATGAACAACAGCTGGCTCCGGTTAGCAAACACTTGCACGAAGTACACTAGAAACAGAAGGGTGTACGGGTGTGCGGGTGTACGTAGGTAAGTAAGTATATAAGTAAGTAGTAAGTAATATGATACTTTGACTTGAAGTCACTTGGCTATCAGTAGGGAAGTGGTTGGGAACGATGATGATAATGATGATGTAGTCACGAAGTAGACCTTATTGTAAGTTGATACATTTATATTCAAACAAGCGTGTTCCAGTTTGCATAGACTTGAAGCGAGAACGCCGATTCCAAGAACAGACACTACGAAGTACTGTTCCGAAACTACGTAGAGCGATAGTTGCAATTCTCTTTCTTGTAACTTTCTTTGTATCGGCATCTTCTAGAACTTAACGGACTGCAATTATATCATTGCCACAAGCTTAACACATTGGTTAGTAGGACCTACTGATCACACTAACAAGCTACATGCAATACACGGGTTACAGCCAGTAACCCTGAACTGATCCTGAGTGCTCCCCGTTAAGAGTTTTGACTAAATAATTTGCTCTATATTGAATAAAAGTTAGAAAACAACCGTTGCACTTGACCGTAGTATTCTCCCCGATGCAGCCCTGCAGCAGCAGCAGGCTCACAGCAGGCATCGTCTTCAGATCCGTTTCCCCAATTTCTTTCTCCCATCACCTCTCTCCTCTCATCTATACAGAACCGGGTCCAAACAAATCATCATTCCGAAAGTCTTGAGTGTTTTTCAAATTGGATGGAAGAAGAATTTAAACATAGTAAACATTTGTTACTCGTCTCCGTCAACAATTGCTCACCACTTGAACTGACTATAATCAATCGACGGACAATATTTTTGGTGCAGCATTGTGGATCTAGATTCCATGTGTTATATAGGCCTACAATTGCAATGGTCATGAGATAAATTTAGATGTTCAGTTCAAACATTGATCTTCGCTAGTAATGGCTGTTCGTTTCTTCGCTCTATTCAGCAATCGATACTTTACGACACAGCATGACATAAATAGCTAATAAATAAAATTCTCTAATGCGTTCATATTTGAAGTTTCTAATTCTAGTTGATGGATAGCATGAACGACTGGGGAATGGATGTCTTCAAACTGGACACACTGACGAACAGTCGGCCTCTTACAACCATCACCTACTCTATACTGAAGGTATGATTCCTATCTCCTGCGGCATAATCTTCTATTTCCTTTGTTTCTGCTAGAAATAGTTTCAAGATAATGTAACATCTTAGTTTAAATGGAGCGGGCGAAAGACGTCTTCATCTGAAGAATTATAGTAAATAAATAACTGAAACATTATTTTATGAAGGCTGAAATTAGGTGGAGCGTAAATGGGCCTTTTCTTAATGACAACGTTTAAAATTAACCAGAAAATTGACCTTAGGGCAAAATAGGAAACTGCAAAATGACGGTAACATCTTCAATTTAGGGTGAAACACCAAAAATATGCAAAAAATTGAAATGAATTCAAGGCGCTTGCAGTTTTCCATTTCGTAATTCTAATTTGTAACGTCCATCTTGCCGGTGTTCAATGCACAAGGTAAAACCGATGGCGCACCAAGAACAAGCCATAATCAGGACAACATCCAGAAGACCAGTCCGCTAAGACAGAGAGGCAGCTTATGGTAGATAAGCAATTTCAAAAGGTAAAGCACATCAACCAGCTCGGTTTCAAAGATTTAAGCCATTCAAATTTCTTAAGTTACAGTGGAGTGCCTGGTAACAGAAATTCAGTTTTTATGGGTTAAGGCGGAGTTCTTTGGCTGTCGTCCATCCGAGAGTGTACCTCTTTAAAGTAGGACAGCTGCAATGACGAATCTAAAGAAACGGTCAAATTAAATATAGATATGGGTATCATCAGCAGAGAAATGATATCCCATTGAATGAATGTCGAGCTATGTTCCTGTTGGTGCGGCGTATAATGTAAGCAAAAGCAGACTAAACACGGACCCCTGCGGAACATTACATGTTAGCGATGCATTAGACAAATAATTACCATTAAAATATACTGATTGAATGTGTAGACTAAGTATCAAACCAATTGGGTGCAGGACCAGAAGCCTGAAACCGTTGCTGGCGACCATGCAGAAACAAAGGATGGTCCACGGTATCAAAAGCCACAGACAAATCAAGAAGAACAAAGTGCTGTCACTGCTCATATTGCAGCGAAGATGATAGAGAAGCTAAGGTTCTATAAGGGACAATTTTCAATTTGAAATTTCTAAATAAATGCTATTTTATGCAAAAAGCTAAATCAGTTCTCTTTTAAACCTTTTTCCAGAATCAAAGTGACTTGACAGGTTATAGCTTAAAATAGAGAGAACATTGCACACTGTTAGATTAAATAAGCTTATATTAATTTGCAAAATAGCGCACAGTAGCCTACGTGTAGAGTGTAATTAAAGCTCAGATTCTTGACCGATCCCAACTCTGATGACGGTGGTGAAACCCAAGGGCGACGGTTATGAATTTCTATGTGGTTCAAACCAATCAACTGATTGCCTTGAAATACGCAAGATTATCTTGGCAAGATCTTTAATTGAATGGAATTTGATACCGAATTAGAGTAAGCATCATTGAGAGCTCCTGACAGCATATCCTATAAGGCAAAAAAAAGTAAACTTCTTCTTTGCATTCTACTTCTTTGATTGTTCGTTTCTTTAAAGTCTTGTTCATTTTCCCTCACAATAACTCTTCGATTTGAGAATGCGTCTTTGCCCAGTGCTATTCTTCTTTTATTTTTGTGTGACATTAATGCTTCTTGAGCGACAACTCTCCTCTGATAGCAGAATTCCTTTGCCTGTTCTATTGCCTCGCCGTTGATGCTTATTGTTACTACTGTTTCTAGGAATGAAACAAATTGTTTTAAAATTGTCGCTTTTAAGTGGCAATTGAAATTGGCGACTGAATGACTAACCGTGCCACAGATTCGCAGTTCTGTGCGACTGCGCGCGTTTAAAATGTTTGCTATAACAACAACAACACTAATAATAATAAGAAGAAGAATAAGAATAATTGGACAGATGACGTTATATCCTGGCGGGTAAATGTATTTAGATTTTTATGCAAGTAATATATATATATATGAGATATTAGGTTTTATGCATATATATGTATGTATATATATATATATATATATTATGACCTGTATTAGCTAACAGGTTGCCATGGTTGTTACTTTGACGTCACGCAGCTGCGACCGGTCGGCGTCGCATGCCGCGACCAAGGACTTCATGATACAATTGCAGATGACCAGAATAATTGCTTGGCCATTATGAAAGCAGTGCATCTGCTGCAGCTGTAATAGAATGTTGGGTGCAGCTGTTGTCCTTGAATGGCAGAGAACATCGAATGAGACACAGTTTAGTGATTGCAATTGCCAGATGTTACTTATGAGCGAATAATACATAGCTAGTTCGCATTGGGTCTAACTAAAAAACCATGATTATGATATAAATGTTTTGCATAAAAAGTAAAAACATTAATGGGGGGTGGGGGGTCATTAGGAGCAATTTTGTAATGGGCATTTTTATGTAGCGAACGCTCATTTATGGTAGAAAAGCATCAGCTGATAATAATGTACGAATGAATGTTAACAGCAATACACCAATAATTATTTCTGTACGACATAGCCTAATATTGCATAGCATTATATTGAAGTCAACACTCATTCTTACACTAAAGTTTTTTACTGATACATGTAATACAACAACAACAACTATTTATACTACTTTCTACTAGTAGCCTACTACTACTGCTACTGCTGCTGCTGCTGGTACTACTACTATTAGTAGTACTAGTAGTAGTGACAGTAGTAGTATTGGTAGTCGTAGTTGTAGTTTTAGTGTTCACAGTAAGGAAACGCCATGTGCTTCTCTCTGACTTTACTCTGCATTCTGATATGAATACACAAATTTGACTTTGCAGATTTGTGCAGCAGTCTTGTAATGGTAGTAAGTGATGATATTCGGTCATAATGCTGCTAATTCTGCTTCAAGCATTCTCTCTGAATGCTACTGATGATGTTCAGTTGTTCACTGTATCCCACACGCCACTGTAGTTCGGGTTTTTCACTCACGACGTTTATTAAAGGCCAGACGTGCATTAGCGGATTGTTTATTATTTTGTGTCCAAGAAGGAGTTAAGTCAGGCGAGAGGAGAACCTGCAGAGTTGGTGCTATATATCTTCCTGCTTTCGTATGGTAGCATTGTCAGGAGACTATGCCGTCAGTTGTTGTTTCGTTTCCCCCTCTGACAATTCAAAGCAATGATGAATCGATGCACGAATGGCCGCTATAAATCACGTACGCGTTCTTTAAGTGCAGCCGTTACTTACTGAGTTTATGCGTTTTCGACTGTTTCTGCAGGAAAGGGATCTGCTGACGAAATTCCAGATTTCGCCGTCGACACTCATCAACTACTTGAGAATGCTGGAGGATCATTACCGACCGGTTGACTACCACAACCGAATCCACGCAGCAGACGTCGCTCAGTCTACGCACGTCCTTCTCTGTGTGCCTGTCTTACAGGTGAGCGCCGCCGTTGCCGACGACGACTGATCTACAACCTCTGTCAAACTCACCTGCGTCGTTTTCACTGATCATTGGAACAGAGGACCGGAGAGTATTGCTCCGTCAAACCGAGTGCCATTCAGTGCACCTGGTTTACAGAGTCAATAGAGGTTCGAGAAGCCACCACTTAGTGTATGGCATTCGTGGTTTAACAGTCATTAACACTGACTGATGACGTTGAAGGCCTGAATATATATATATATATATATATATATATAATTTATTATTCGGTCCAAGTTATGTACCATTCTGTGCGTCTGGCTTACAGAGAAGTTGAAGTTATGTCGCTTTAAAGAGGGCTGTAATTGTCGACCGTTAACATAATGATGTCTATATTCATGTTTATTGTTTCAGAATGTCTTCTCTGATTTAGAAGTTCTTGCCGCCATTTTCGGAGCCGCAATTCATGACGTTGACCACCCTGGTGTTAACAATCAATATCTGATAAATACAGGTAAGTAGACTTTAAGCAGATAATTTTTTTATCAAACACATGTTACACTGTTGTTTTATGGTAGTTCTTTAATCATTCCATGCTGTACTAGAAGAAAAGACTAATTTGTCTGTCAGATGCTTTGAAGCCGCACTCGATCTTCTTCCGGTATCATGATGGCTAGCCGCGATGAAAGGTCAGCCATGGCTTAAACTCCGGTTGACTTAGACCAACTGTTGCTTTTGGGTCGTAAATCATCCGAAAATAACGATCGAGACGGGATTTTTCTCTTAAATGCCTACAAATGCATAACAACTCATGTCCAGCGCCCTTTCCTTCTGCCTCGGCTGAGCTACGGCGCTATACAAATCGTCTTATTATTATTATTATTATTATTATTATTATTATTATTATTATTATTATTATTATTATTATTATTATTATTATTATTATTATTATTATTATTATTATTATTATTATTATTATTATTATTATTATTATTATTATTATTATTATTATTATTAACAATATATTTACAACGACATTACAAAGAGAAACTCTGTCGTTCGCTTCACTGACTATGCGTCGTTCACCCGTTTATGAGATGCATGTGTCGATTCCTTCGGCTCTTCCAAAGTTTCCCACTTGACGGTCATTTCCCTCTCTCGCAGTAGTAGTTCCAGTGTTTATCGACATCTTATGGCGTCCATGGCCGTTCACGTTGCCCTCCTCCTTTATCCACGCTTGGGCCTGGCACCACCCTCTCTCACACTTCCTCTGACCTTCGAAATGTAGTGCCTCAGTAGGATCTTGCGAGATCCCTACATGGACCATGCAAGAGTCATGGCAGATAAGGATGGCACAGTCTATAAGCTCAGATGCGGCTTTTTCTGGGACATCGGGTTCTGAAGACCATGCAGGACCGAAGAACCCTGTATACCGCAATGAACAATCCCCCGAAGGACTGGAGAAATTAACTCGGCCGACCTAGGATTACCTGGAATAGAGTAGTGGAGAGAGATTTGACAACCCCGAAAATTGGCCTTCATACAGCTTGAAGAAAGGCGGAGGACAGAATCGCTTGAATGTTGGTTCTGCTGGGTTCGACACCAGAAGATTTCCTCTACCTCAAAACTTCTTTCCTTCAACTGTCAGTCAGCCTTCACCTCCACCTGTCAATCACCCATCGCTCCCTCTCCTTTTAGTTACTGCTGGTTGAAGGCATTGTCTGGCCTCACAGCCCCTCCTATATTCCCTAGGGTCCACTCCGATGCGTTCTGTTCTAACTTCAAAACCGTCCTTTTAGCCGTTCTGGGGTCGGGACCACTTCTGAGTAGTTGCCTTGAAGGGGTGCTATATAAATCTCTGTAATGAATTAATGAATTCCCTTATCTTGTAAGTTTTATTTGGCAAGAAGTGAGTGAAGATGCTTATACAGTCAATATTCATACACTGACTCGTTAATTTACTTATTTATCCATTCAGTAGCCTAACTCTATGATGATGATGATGATGACGACGACGACGACGATGATAATGATGATGATAAAATAATTATCATACGATATAATCGCTTCGTTATATTAAATGAGATCATCGTCTATTTTCGACGTTAGGCTCTGATCTGGCGCTAATGTACAACGATGAATCGGTCTTAGAAAATCATCATCTGGCGGTCGCTTTTAAGCTACTTCAGATCAACGACTGCAACATCTTCAGCCAATTTCATAAGAAGACGGTTCAGAGGTTAAGACGCATTGTCATAGATATGGTGAGTCTACAACTTTGTCTGTCCATTATCAAGTTTCGGCCGACATTTATAATTATTCAATTTCCATTTATTTATTTATTCAAATAATCGACTACAAGTTCTTACTGCAGCTGACATTCATTTGTCTTTTAGTATATTAGTTTCGTATGCATTTTATTAGTGTATGTATATATATGTATGTTGAATTGACACCACGCGTTTTCACGTCCCCTATATATACGGAATGGGACGCGGCGGTATAACGGTATGTTCTGTGCCTTGTACCCGGAGGTCGCAGGTTCGAATCAACCTCAGGCCACTGCGTATCGACCCTGGACAAGGGAAACCACCTCACTCGTCTCCTCCCCGGGTGGCGTAAAAGCCAACGGACCTGCCTTCGGGCAGAGAACCCATCATCATACGGATCTTGTTAACTTGCGATACAAATCTCAAAAATATAGTTGGTATGTGAAATGTCATTCAGACTATGCAGCAGGGATGTTTTCCTGTATCGAGCCAGTCAGATCGAAAACACTGCGTTTTATTCTACCCACGGGGATCTGATAGTTCCACGCTACCGTACGAAAACTCGGAGAAAATATATATGCTTTCTCTTTCTAGAGCAATATTCAACTGAAAATATAAACCCTTCAGTCATACATAGGCCTCTATATACATACATGCATAGAGGCACCGATTAAAGACGTACGCTTTTACCAAAGTGGCTAACCAGCCTACGATGCCTATATGTATATTATATTGGTCTTCTCATTAGACCCTTTGCAAATACTCCCTGACAAGCCTTCCAATATCGTGATCTTGTTTCAGCTTTTGGCTGCAGTCACAATATCTGCAGTCGGACGCATTGGCAAACAGACGGACGACGACACGTCTTCTAATTTCCTAAACTGATATTATTTGCTTTAGGTTCTTGCCACAGATATGTCAAAACACATGAGCCTATTGGCCGACCTAAAGACCATGGTTGAAACGAAAAAAGTAACCGGGACCGGAGTCCTCGTTCTTGACAGCTACACCGACAAAATTCAGGTTCGTGACTATCGATCTGCAATCGATTCCGTCTGCAGCAATGACAGCGTAGTTCGTGTATCTGTGAGCAAATCTGCAAATCATAACGTGACTATTTATGGACAGTCTCTCTGTAGACGTTTTAAAAGGAAGTGTCAATTGATTTTTATGTTCATCAAGTTATAATAACGTAGAAATGAGCTATAGATTATTTTTCTGCATAAACGATTCCTGCAGAGTAGGTCAATGTCTGAGAAAGGATAACACCAAAGTTAAAGTTCTCTGCTGTCTTTTCCTGTGGCTTTCCACATATCTATCTGGCTCGCCTTCAGTTTCTACTTAGCAGCAGCAGCAGCCGTCATTTAAATTAATTTCTTGCTTAATGTTTAAATAATGTTTTTGAGTTGAAGCTGGGATTATTATTACTGAAAGGGATTCGAAACGGACGAAAATTGGGTCATTGCCCTAGATTATGTCTGTGACTCTGATTTTACATCCGGGACCTTTGCAGGTCAGATCAGTTTTAGTCCCGTTTCTTTTCTGGACGATTGTCGTAACGAAACGAAAGCGACTTAATTCAATAAAAATAATTTGCAACGTATGTATCTTGTAAATTATTAAAACAACGTCGAGAATGATTCATTTGGCTTTGTTTGCGTTTGCTCCGTCGAGAGTATTTACCTGCTGAGTGCCCGGATGACAGTGTAATTTAAAAATAGATAGTCACATACATCGCCCGCGATGTTTCAGAAAAGACGATCTCTGATTGGCTGACATATTGCCGCTGCGTATCCCGTAATAATAGTCCCAGGTTGAAGTAGTGTCTTTCCTAAACTGCCATTCGTTCATTTGTTTCGATACAATGTTGCAATCTAGTTCACAGGAGTGCATTGCCTGTGGAGTATTACACAGCGTAATTGTCTACGAATGTAGGTTTTGCAGTCGCTGCTGCACTGCGCTGACCTCAGCAATCCAACAAAGTCGCTCGATTTATATCAGAAATGGGTGGAACACATAATGGAGGAATTCTTTAAGCAGGGCGACATCGAAAGAGACCAAGGCCTCGACATCAGTCCAATGTGTGATCGATTTACAGCGTCAGTTGAGAAATCACAGGTAATTCATTCCCTGCCAGCACTTTCGTAGACATTAGATGATACCCATATGGGCTCTATACGAGTCCACTATGGAGCCCATAGGGGTCCGTGTGGAGATGTTGATAGGGTTCATCTGAAAGACTGCAATTTCCCTTCGGTTTCTGTCATAACAGTACGCGCTTGGCTCTTCAAGTGACACAGTTGATCTAGGTTACGCTTTTAATTTGAAATCGATTCTAGAAGTTTTTTGAGTGAGCGCAGAAGAAGAATCAATTTATTGAACTGAAATACATTCAACCTGTGCTAGTGTGCTTACTTCAGCATCTTCAAGTGACGATACTAAACCTTAGGCCAATGTAAACAATTAGGCCATTGTAAGCAATTAGGCCAATATCAATAATATTAACAATTAGGCATAGATAGGAACTGAACCATCCGTTCAGACGTACCGTACTTTCGGACGCTCACATGGTATATTTGTGCTCAGACCTGGCCAAAACCTCACGACTCACAAGTAAGCCTACTTATCACCGGTTGACGTAAACTCGCGCGATCGACACGCTGAGCTTGTCTGAAACTTGTTAACTAATCTGTGCTTACTTGCTTGCTATGCTCGATCAGCATAAAACCATATTCACAATCACTTATTACCAGAGCCAGTTTTCACCGTGTGAGACTGAATTGTGTCGTTTGTTTAGGTCGGTTTTATTGACTTCATCGTTCATCCGCTGTGGGAGACGTGGTCAGACCTCGTCAATCCTTACTGCAACGACATCCTGGATACAATCGAGCAGAACCGCGAATGGTACCTGAGCAAGATCCTCGTTAGTCCTCCACCCTCAGCAGCCAACTTTAGCCCCACTGACGACGTCATCAGCGAGGCCCCGGAACCCCCTCCGAAAGACACCGAATCGGACAGCAAACGACAACAGGCCGACCCCCCAAACGCAGCGATTGCCACTTGAGAAGGACACTTCCTTCACACCGCGTCGCTTCCCTTATTGCTTCCAATGCAAATACATCCGAGTCCGAGCACAGGTGGCTGCTACGAACGTGTATTCCTACACAAGTGGCTCACCGCGTTTTCCCTTTCCATTTCTACCTGGAATTTGACTTTGTATTGTGGCATTTGTGTTTGCTTCTGTGTCACTCGTAAGATATAATCGACGAGCGATATCTTACGTGAGACGCCTGAACACGTTCTGATATATTTTAAATATAATGTTGGGATTGATATATTATACTGAAATAATATTATTAGCATAATAACATTAATAGTGAAATGGCATGATACTGATATGGAAATATAGGACTTAATATTATACAGAATTATATTAGGGCCTACTAATTTCATATAAACGATAGGGGCCTAATGTGAATTAGTGATATTGTTGACGTATATATAAATTTGTTTGATGGCCTTTCCCGAAATAACTGATTGCCTCTGCGTGACATTTTAAGGCTATTTCTTCCATTATTATCATGAGTTTTCATTGGGATGTTATTAGCCAGAAACATCTTTCCTTGCTGTTCTCCGCGTTTAGGAGGTTACTCCAATATTTGACTGTGGCTCCCACTAGTGACTGTGATGAACTCTGGCAGCAGCTTTGGTTTTGAATGAAACTAATATTAAGAGTAGACAGCTAACATTGGTATTCGGAAGATGTTGACATGTGTGATGCTATTGGCAGAAGCAAGCAATTTTGACAGGAACTGATTTGTTGTTTCTGTTATCGAAACAGTTAGCCAATATTTCACTCGCGTCAGAAACTGTTCACAGTTGATTGTCCTCAAAGCATTTGACAGTCATCAATTGCGGGAATGTCAAAGTTCTTACAGTTTTTACCGTTGAACCGTCGGGAGTAAAATTTTCTTAAACAGTTTATATTGACTTAGACACCATCTGTTGGATATCAAAACAGACTTCGACATGACATGTGCAGTTTTAGTACATCTATAAAGTCACTGATACACTGACTGTACTTTTTGCACTAAACTAGAGGCAGCGTTGTATTGTCTCTGTGCATAGGCCTACTGTACTTATTGTCAACCAGGTTCTACGTGTGTGAAAGAGTCTGCCACAGGAGAATTTTCCAACTAACTGAGTTCTATTTACATACAAACAAACCTGTCGTTCTTATCGATTTCTGTTCAAGAGGCTATAGCGTGAATCACCTTATAGAGTTGATCTTAGAAGGTACTACACAATATGCAGATGCACGCACAGGCCTATTGATGCATGCATAGCCTTTGCATAGGCCTATACACGCATGCGTATAGGCCTATAGACGCCTGCATAAAGCTATAGACTCATGCATACGTCTATATCCGTGTATGTCTATATCCGCACACATAGGTCTATTATGTCGTCACAATTAATAAGAAAGTCCATGCAACAAAGCTATTGTCCTAACAGCAGCATGTTCACAAAGCTAATGACGTAACAATAGTGTTTGTAGAACAAAGAAAAGTCGTCACAATACTGAATAAGCATAATCTTGACAACGAACGCGTCCCTAAACAATGCCGTTACAATAGAGTTGTAGACCAAGGAGATGACGTCATAATACGTAGTCAATAGTACAAAGTAAGTACGCAACAAAATTGTATGACAAAGAGAAGTCGTCACAATAAATAAAAGTGCATAGAACAAAAATTAATGACCTAGCATCATATACAAAATTAGTGACGTAATAATAGTGTTTGTAGAACAAAGAGATGGCGTCACAATAACAAGTTCATAGCACAAAGCTATTATCCTAATAGCACCATAGCTTGTTTCATATGTATGTAGCCTATAATTATAAGCCCTATGTATGTACTGTAAATTCAAGTTCAATTCAATTTATTTTGTTACCAAATTTCAAGGAAGTAATAGAGACAAGGTTACAAGAAATGAGACAATCTAGTTAAACAAGGGAACCTAGGGGGTCGTGGACCCCGCTTTCCAGGGCCCCATGTGTAGAATAGGAAGATAGGCGCGACGGCCTACCGATATTAATAATATAATGATCACAGCCCAAGTCAATATAACTAGACAGAAAAACTCTTCACTAACAAAGGCTTAGTATACCACAATGAGCAGAAGCCATAGACTACCTTAATCATTCAAACTCGGGAAGTGTCTTCAAGTAAATAAAGGTGGAGTTTATGTTTGAATAACCTAGCGTTCGGTTGGCGTTGAATATAATGTACAGTAGTAAGAGCGTTCCAAAAATGGGATCCAGTAGGCTACAATGCATAGAGAATAATCGAGTATTAGTGTGTGCATAAAGAGGGTCGTAAGAAGTCAATTGAGTTTCTTGATTGATAGGCGTAGCCATCAGAATAAAACTGAATAAACTTAAAACATACCGGGTGGGCCATTAAAAATGAGAACATCGCTTTCAGTCGTGTTTAATACAGTATCGGATTGTGTTTTGAGTAAATCTTAAACACGTAAATTATTCTGTGATGTACTTACTTACCAAATCAAGCCAGTTCGACATATTGTGAAGAAAGATTTACAACTAAAAGCGTAAAATCGTGTGATGGGGCAGGTGATGACAAAGACTGTAAATTAAAACGCCTGCAACGAAGTCAGCAGCTATTTGAAATGTTTCCTAACGAGGGAAGAGTACGAAGTATTTGGTTCACAGATGAAAATACATTTACAGTTGCCACAACAGTTAATTCTCAAAGTGATCGTGAAATTAGTCCGATGTAAGAAAGAAAAGCAAATTGCAGCAAAAAGACTCGCGTGCGAACGTGTAGGCTACATTTCAGATTTTCAGTCGCAGCATCATGTCTCGACAGTCGAAGGCTCCAAGATCTTTGGTTTCGGTCGGTGTGTATCGGATGAGAAAACCCAATGTAGTGTTTGTTGGACCCAAAGTCAAAGTAAACAGTAAATACTATTGTGATCACGCTATAGAAAGAAGTTTACTTCCTGAGCAAGATGCAATCGTCACAATTGGACGTTGCAGCGGGACGGAGCTCCTTCGCACGCAGCAAGAAGCACTCAACTTCCATCATCAGGAGAACCTTCATCGAATCAGGCACGTGGCCTCCAAATAGCCCAGTCCTAAACCTGGTAGATTATGCTGTTTACGGTGCCCTTAAACAAAAAGTCTACCTTCGTCGTAAATTTGCAACAATAGAACAACTGAAGTTGGCCATAATTGAGGAGTGGCGAAAAAGTCCCAGAGATGTATAGACAGGAGCATCATTATAACGATCGCCTGGCACAGACGTTTAGGAGAAATTGTTGAAAACCGAGGCGGACACATAGAAAATAACATTTAGCAACAAAGTACTTGTATTTTGAGAAGAAAACAGATATTATTTAAATAACAAATTCAGATTGAACGCGATGTTCTCATTTTTAATGGCCCACCCTGTAGTTTGTTTTTATTGTAGTGTAGGACTGTATGTAGGTCTATTATGATAATTAGGTTTTCAACATAAAAATTATCGTCATTTGTTTTAACGGTTAGGCCCTATTCTGCGATATTTAGTTTGAATAAAATTAATATTGTCTCATTTCCTGGGGCAAATGAATCTGCAAAAATTAGGCCTACCCCGCGATTGGCATACGGCCCCTGAGATGCCCTTAGATCTTAGGGCGGCCCTCTGCTAAAAGAAGTTGTCCATGCCTCGTCTAGACCTAAAGTCAGTGTCGTCATGGAGCTGCTTTTAGAATGACGTCCCGTCGACTGTTTTGAAACTGTGATAATTCATCCAATCTCTTCTTATTGTTTCTCTGAATGGCTGAGTCAAAAGATAACCATATTGGTATAGGCCTAAGTAATTCCGATGTCTTTATTTAAATCCAACTTTAATTTATTTCTTATTAGGCTAAAGGTTGTGAATTAGTCTGGGATTAGGCGATACAGATGTCAAGCTTTTAGCAACCGCCGTCAACAGAAAAGCTAAATAAACGCTGTCAGCAACTAATCCAATTTATGACTATTCTGTTCATTAATTAATAAGTTTTGATATTATGATGTTCCATATATTTTTAGTAACGCATTATCTCTGGATCTAGCTTAACACAAAAGCACGATGCTGTTTGGTATCCTGTTGACTTAAATAACCAACTTGAAGAACGGCAGCATGATATTCGCATGTTAAACTCAAGGCTATAGGCAGAATACTAGCTTGTTTATCATTTACGAATTCTTTACACATTTCCAAATCTTTACTCACTTATTTCCGTGGACACTGAATGTATTAAAGATATTCGGTCAAGACTGGCGAAGAAACAGTGTATTGGGGCAACACTGGAAGAGGCAGTGGAAAAGTCCCAGCATTTTGCTTGAAACAAATGCGACTTAGCCTATAGGGGTCATAATATGCGGTAAGTGGCAAAGTATGGCTATGGAGCATTAAGAAGAATGAGGTGACAAGAATCAACACATTTCAAATGGCGTGTTAACGGGTATCATGGACTGCGACTGCGAGGAAGGCGAACGAGTGAATATTGGACACTGCTGGATTAGAAAGGAGTCCACTTGGATGAATTAAGCAGAGGAAGCTTTCGTAATAGATAAGACATACCGCATGTGCTGCGAAAGAGTGGAGGTTGTCTTGCGAAGAAGATTATTCCAGTTACAGTTTCAAAATCAAGAGCTCAAGCAGGACCTAACATAGTATAAATTAAATTGATGACATAAAGTCGTGGACTGGATTGTCATTTGATCAGTTATCGAGGGAAACAAGAAACAGAAGCAGATGGAACAAAATATTATTATCCGTCGTGCAGCCAATAATATCGCGATGCAAGGACGGTTGAAAACAAAATATGCCTTAGGCTACCTTTAAGTAGGCCTATGTTCAGTTCCTAATCGACTTAGAATAACTACCCATCGCAGATCAGGGTGGTCAGCTTGAGCTGTCTTTGTATTGTATTGTATTTACGGTTTTTACGGATTTCTAAAGCGCCTCTCACAGTACGACGTAATCAGAGGGTGTATACCAGTGCGGAAAGCCCCGAGAGAAAAGAAAAATCTTAAGAGTACGGGCAGAGACAATGGCTATAACCTAGGTTTGAGTAACAGAAAAGTGTCTTGAAGTTTATTTAGCCTACTAAATTCTTCTGAGATTGAAATCTTCTTAAATTCTCGTAGCCCAGTCACAATGGCCCAGTTGACCGATTTAGATGCTTTAGTTCTGCCTATATGCTTATTTTTCATAAGTCTTGAATGTTATTCTCGTTTCTGCATTACGCATTTTGCAACAATTCAGATAACGCTCCTAACTACAGAATGCAGACGAGGAACGTCGATGGTTACCTCGTGACTCACTCTGTTTATGCCAGTCTTCAAGTTGGCACAATTTATAGGATGCATGCGCCGTGAAGCCGAAACAGCTGAAGCCAAAAGTAGGCCGCAGTCTCTGCAGCCAGGATTACTACCATCCAGTGAAACTATGTAGCCCAAATCCGCCATACCTCTTACTAGCCTGTACCACTATGTGCACACAAGTATCGAGGGTTGCATGAATATTGAGCAACCTTTCTAAGGCATGGCCTGACAGTACGCGTGCTCAAGATGCTCAGGCAAATAGGTCTAGTCCAAATGGACCGAATAGGCCAATGTCGTATAGGCATTCAGCGTTCGAGACTCATACGAAGAAAGCAGACAGCTGCAAAGCTATAATACGCATGTAAAAGAGCTTTAAAAGGCCTGGCAAATGTTGATTAATTTATGGGTTCTGAGATTTGCAGCTGGTAACAGTAATGTGGGAAAACGCTGCCAGACTAAGTATGTTGCCCATGAGGAGATATTCACGGATGGCTAGAAATTACAGTGTCTGAACATTGCGGTATAGAGAACCAGGGTTGTGTAGAGCTGTGCATACATGTAGTATAAAACATTGTAAATATACATTGTTTATTCCTTTATATGACGATAAACATATTCAAATTTTCAAACGATAGCTCTGAAACAGGGCCTTAGCGTCAGACAGTCATAAAGTAGCATGCCATTTAATTTAGAAGCTGCTCTACCTCCTCTCTCTGTTCTCTCTGGCAACTGGACTCCGATCTCCACTGGACTTGATCTCTGGACAACCCCTCTGACATGACGCAGCGCTCGTGAATAAGCTGGTGCCCTGCGCTTAGATGTAGAGTAGCGCTTTAGAAATTTGGAGTGTATGCCATCACGATTATTCTGTCTGATCTGGACTTCTTGTGCTGAACTTTGCCCAGGAACATTATACTGATTTGGCCTCCGTATCAATGTATCAATGACGATGGGCTTCATTCGGAAGTTGTGCCCATACCGAGCCTTCATAGTCGTTATGTGGCACTTCTAGTAAGCCTCTTAAAATTTCTATCAATTATAGTTGACGCATAAATCGAACAGATTTCGACAAGATTGGTTGCACGCTAACCAAGATAAATTTTCCAATGACGGTTCTGAAACACGACAGTCAGAGAGCGGCATTTTCGCAATCAGACATTAGTAACTGGCTCTACTATCAGACCTCTAATGTATGTCCCTAGAATTCTCTTGGCCACGCTAACTCTGTATCTAAAGACGCAGGTCTATATATATCTAGATAAACAAGATAATCGACACTAATGAAGCTGCAACAGTTAAGCGCCTATAGCCACCTAAATAGCAACAGCACTAACTGGCAGAGCTGCTGTGCATACTGCAATGCATCGTAAACTCGCATTGATGTATGGCATTTTGGAAAAGACGTTTAAATGCAGTGGTCATCTTCAAAGGTTTATGCGCTGAAATTCACGGTCCGATAGCATCTTCCACGATGAACCGAAACGCTTCTTCAGTTCCGCTTCAACGGCGTCATAGGAGCTTGATGCTGAGCGAAGGTGAGCGTAGAAGTCGTCCGTCCAGTCCTTGGACCTTGGCCAGTCGCGGCGGACGATGACCGCATTCCTTCGGACCACGAGTCTGGTGAGAGTCTTCGGTGATTCGGACGCTATGACGATCAACGTAGCTGTCGAGACTCGGTCTCTGATGACCAGCGTCTCGAGATGAGGACACTCCCTGACGAGCAGAACCAGCAGGGTGTCCGCTCGGTCTTCGAAGGACCTCGGCTGGTGCCGACGCGGCAGGCCAAGGTGAGCGTAGACCTTGAGAGTGTAGCGGTAGCTGTCGACCACCTGAATCACAGAACTTGGAAAGACCTTGAAGATGGGGGACCGATAGACGACAGCGTTGACTGGAGCCCCGTCCTCGAAGGCCACATCGCTGTCGGTCACTCCACGGCACTCGAGCATCACACGCAGCTTAGGTGCCATCTGTTTCACCTGCATCCACGTATGAAAACTGATTCCGGTTTCGTTAGCAGCGGCACCGTTGATGGTACTGTAGCGATCCTGAACGATGACGAGGACCTCAAGCGATGGCGTCCGAGTGGCAAGCTCCAACAGAAGATCTGATGACAGCTGCTGCGGTGATAGGACCAATGTCTCGAGAGCCGAAAACTGCGCCGCCACCATCAGTGGAAAGTGCTTCTTTGTGCAGTTGAGGACTTCGAGAACGCGCAGAGTATCGCGACAGTTCCGCAGGACATTGTCGAGGAGTCCTGGTGCATCGGACACGTCGAGCAGAAGGTGATTGATTTTGAGTCTGACCAGACCGTGAAAGTTGCCGAGCAGTTTCTTCAGCTCGGCCAGGATCTGTCCACCGGTTCCGGTTATGAAGGAGTCGACGCCGCGGGACTCACAGGCGAACGTGAAATCGAACTGTTCGAGACAGGGCATCGGATAGTCGTCGAAAAATTCCAGAAAGCAGGTCAGTATCTCGAGAAACGTGTAGAGGTTGTAGAAGTTCGAAATGGGAGCGAAGGTGAGGCGGCGGGTGTGGTGTCCAACTGCTCCCAGGTAGACCTGCAGGCGCTTGTGATTGATCTCATACTGATAGCCCTTGTAGGGTATGTAGCGCCGCCTGGTGAAGGAGCGCTCGTCCAACGTCAGTTGGCGCCACAGTCGTGGTGAGAAGAATGTATCGTACCAGTGACGACAGACCATGGAGCAATTGTAGCGCTGGGGAATCGTCAGCAGAGAGAAGATCTCCTCGAGCACTATGTCTGGCGCCAATTCCCACATCATCATCGCCATCGCCCCTCCGCTGATGGCACATGAAACCGACCAACTGACTGACTGACTGACTGACTGGTTGGCTGGTTGGCTGGCTGGTTGGCTGGCTGGTTGGCTGGCTGGTTGGCTGACTGGTTGGCTACTCAGAGGGTCTAGGCTGCGGGATGGTCCTCTGGAGATACGCTATGTGGGCTCCGACATTGAAGAGTGTCTTTTTGTACCTGTTAACAGAAATCAAACCATTCAACCATTGTCACAAGGCAATGCTTAAAGGGTTGAGCGACTGATTGTAACTGTAACTGTAAACACAGATTTATATAGCGCCTCTTGTAAAGTGAGATTCATCAGAGGCTCTCATCTGAAGACGGAAAACCAGGACCGAACAAAACCTTTTCGAGCGCTTACAGAAAAGATGTAAAGAAAGATCAAGAAGCTCATGTTTGTAGGATGCTACACAACCTATTCAGAAAGTTCTGCCGACTACAGGGAAGCTTCTGTGCTGTTCTGTGGATGTTCTGGATGAGAAACAACTAGGTCATCGTTTGCAGCAAAGTGAATAAATTTACGGCAAGGAATGGATGAAACCGAGATTAAAACTCCCTGAGATAAAACTAGTCATCTTTTGCAGCAAGGCAAAGCCCACAAGGCATTTACGCACGAGTATTAAGACCTTATACTAAATGGCTGAGCAACCAGTGAAATTCCTTTCGCAAAACCTCGATGCAGGCACGTGCCTAAAAATCTAGATGTACATGTATTTCCAATCGAATGTGAGATTAAGATAGGCTGCTGTTGGTTAATGCGTAGAAATAGTTAGTCCTGCATGCACAATGTTGCCATAATGCAGCCCTTGCATGCATGATGGTCTCATGGCAGCTTGAGTTGTAAGCGAACGACGTTATGTGCGTATCTGGCGCAGGTGATAGAAGTACGTGCAACATACTGTTCCCATACGCTCTGAAAAGGTCAATTCCTGTTCAAGGTCACACCCAAATCACGGACAGTGGAACGAAAAGAAACTCCTGGCAAAAGATACTTTTATTTGATATTGATAAATTACCAAGAGCTGAAATACTAACAAATTTAAAAGCAGCCATGTCTGCAACTGCAATAAACACTCCTTGCACTCCGACCATGCAAGCATTTTTACACTGTCACAATGAACTTAGTTATTTACCATAATTCGGTTGAGTTGGTAATTTGTTAAAATACGAATGTGATAAAGGCACAAAATATACAGGCCTGCTAAAACACTTGTTGCAAGACCGAGTTATTTGTTTTGCCGTGTTTGCATTGGACACATCATTTGGTCCACAGATCTGTAGGAAAAACTCGTAACAAGTTACCTAATAATGACTACATGTAATGAGTGATACTGTCAATTAGCAATATCGACCAAATTATAAAAAAAATTGCAAGTTTACTACAATGTATATCAATTTGCTTAATTTATTAGAACTTGTCTACTTATTGACGATTTGACGACATTCGTTCCTGCTACTTGCACGCTCTATAAAACCCGTCTTGTGTTGCAGACGCGTTTTCAGAATGCTAGCTTTTTGTAGACTGTCATTGTCTAAGGCCAGCAGCTGTTTTGCAACTAGCTCTAAATATGGAATAAGTTAAGTGTAAATTAATATGTTTTTCTATAGTGATCGTTTGGCCTTGACACTGCTTACATTTAATTGAATTTAGCGAATGAGATCCTTCGGCCAAGGTCGACGTTAGGGTGTCCCCGTCCATAATGCAGAAGTTTATTGTCATTTGTTTCTTAAAGCAGCCAGTTGGTGATGCCTTAGACCTATATATATAGGCCCCTATATAAAGACTAAAGAGCCAAAATACGTGGAAGATCGAACAGTATTCAGAGCTCAGAAATGTCCTTGCTACATGGGTTATTCTGTCAGTGATAAACAAGGAGGTCGTATGGAAGCTGCCACCACATAATTTGTTCGCCATTTATGTCTCAGCTGCCTGTAAGATTTCTATTCTCTGACGATGACGTCTCGATAGAAGAGAACAGACTAAAAATGGTCGAGGTTCTCATAGATACTCTGTGTTTTCATGCGTTTGAAGTACATTCTTACATTACAGCTGCGGAAGTCTAAGACTGAGTGAGTGTGTTAGGGCCTAGTTTTGTCCGTAATGCCTATCTCTCAATATTAGTGTAACGCCACGCCTTTCGATTACTAAAGGTGACCTTTGCGATTACAAAAGAACTATCATCAATGCTTTTTAGGTCGGTTAAGTTAATATAGTTTTGTATGCATACATTTAGTCATTTACTTGCCTTTGAACGCTGAACTGCCGACATTTCGCAATGTGTATATATTGATCTAGAGGAAGGCGAAAGCATTCGCAGTGTCTGTGTTTCAGCTTAGCACATGAATAATTATGCATTAAAGGCTCATACATATTTATACCCTGGAACAGTCCAAGTTCGAGGTGGAAAAGACGGCCAGAGCTAGGCAGAGGAGGGAAAATGAAGGTTGCGCTGATACGAGGAGGACGGAGAGAACACGAGGAGAAGGAGTAGCAAAACAAGCAGCAGAAAGAGGAGGAGCAGGCAGAAGCAGGAGGAGGAAGAGGAGGGAGAGAGAATTGAGGATGGAGTCAGTGCTTGAAAGCAAACCATTCAGCTGCCGTAGCTGTGGTTAATATTGCCGGAAAACATTACGCAGCCAACCCAACCACAACGAGGCCATCCCAGATAATGGCTCAGCGAGTGAAGCCTTTGCGTCGATAAGCCTATAGAGATAGTAGAGTATTAAGGTCTACATACTTGTATAAGGCTAAGGCACAGTGTTCCTGGAACTCCCTGTATGCGTGATACAGAGTCACGAATGCTCTGGTTACCAATAAAAAATTATAAACACAAGCCTGTGTGTACAGAGTACAAGCAGAATTTTTAACCTTTGATATTCAGAACATCCTAATGCCATTCCTTAAATTCAGGTTAACTTCTTCTGTAATGTGCGTAGGACGGTAGAATAGTTAGCAACTTAGCACTGCTGTTCACGTATTCATTTGGTGCATTTGGGGCGCGGTGGTGTAGAGGTATGTTCGGTGCCTTGCAACCGGAGGGTTGCGGGTTCGAATCCACCTCAAGGGGGTATATTCGGTGCCTTGCAGCCGGAGGGTTGCGGGTTCGAATCTACCTCAAGCCGCCGCGTAGGGACCCTGGGCAAGTCCTTCACTCGCAATTGCTCATGCGCTTCGGCGTGAAACTCCGATTCAGTGTCCGCGCTGTAGTCGGGAGCGCCTCTGAGTAGAAATCTTGAAGGGGCGCTATATAAATATCTGAAATGAATCAATCAATAGCCTTCATCCTAATGTCGTTCGAACACAGTGTCCTGAGCAGAGTCACTGCATGCTATGCTGCCTATGCATTAAGGGTGTGACGTCACGGTGGAATTAATATTTTGCCTGGGATGCAGTGGCTCAGCTCAGAACACTGTGTTTGAACGACATTAGGATGAAGGTTGTGCACCAAGTGAATACGTGAACAGCAGTGCCAGCTAAGAACTACATTCCTAGGGTTCTCTATAGGAGCTTGCTCAAAAAATAACCCCTGAACAAACAATAACCTATAGAATTTTAAATTACTAATCTCATTTCACTTTACCTTGTAACCGGTTGCGGCTTGTCAACCTGATTCACATTAAACGAATATATATATATATATATATTAGGGTGTCTCTTAGCATATAGTAAAAATATAGTTTTTCTATTTCTCTTGCTCTCACCCCTCCAAGTTGTTAGGTTCATAGAAATAAAATTTTATAAAAAATTTCATTCAAATCGGATAATATTTAGAGGTGGCCCTCGAGCCTTGAAGTTTCGAAAATTAATGATACTTCGTACAATGGGAAGTGTATAATGCTACATGATAATTAATCGTCAGTTGTAGTACTAATCATTTGTATTGCTTATCTAGCAAATTCTCTACTATCGGCCTGTATATACTATATATAGGGTCTATATATAAGGTATATATACCCTATATAATTATGTGTGTTAAAATTAATGACTAATTTCCCGGAATATGTTGCCACAAGTCTTTTCGCTGCAGTCCAGAAATTTACGTCGATGGTCGGAGACAACTTGAAGGAGAAATTCTAGTTGCTCTTCTCTGGCAGTCAACTTCTTAATGAGGGCCACGCCCAGTGTTATTTCTATTAACTGTAACTGTAACTGAAATAGCAAAATAACTGAAAAATGTCTTGTAGTTAACTATAACTGAAACTGAAAAATAAAAAACAATAACTGAAACTGAAAAGTCTGATTTCAGTTAACTCTAACTACTTTTAACTGAAAAATCATAAATTAGATAACTATAACTGTAACTGAAAAACCATAACTGAAATAACACTGGCCACGCCTCGCTTAGCCCTGTCATTGACGACTGCCAACCCGCTGATGATGCGCAATTCCCCGGAATGTTTCCTCGTCATCGCATTCAGACGGATCCATGGCAAGGAAAGTCTGAGGAAGGCCAACTATGGAAGAGTGTTTTTCGCGCATAACTACTCCAGGCCCCGGTGCCCATAATGCAGCAGATTTAACTTTTGGTCGCTTTGGTGGATGTCACTGGGTGATCCGGGGCTGGGTAGTCCATGGTGGCTAGTCCATGGTGGCTAACATCAGTCTCTTCATCTCCACAGACACTCTAGAATCAAAAAGAGCCCGTCCGACCAGCTCCTCAGAAAAGTACCATAGATGAAGTCCAAGCTTTTTGCTTGTTGTGCTGAAAATGGCTTCATGTGGGTATTTTCAAGAGTTCAATCATGAGTTGGAAGTCATTCAGAGGTGCTTCAACTCCGATTGGGGCAATTATCCAGGTCTTGAGGTGGATGATAACTGCAAAAGTTGCCCGATCACGAATTCCTCTCTTCTCTGAAGCAGTCATTTGGAACTGGTCACGAAAGAGTCACATTTTAATCGCATGCATAACCTTGGTCATCCATCTGGCACAATACATGGTGCCTGGCACCTGCAAATGAACACGTCTGTCGCGGTCGAGCCTCTCGAACACGACGACGAACAAACGAAGGAAACTTAAAAGATCTTTATTAATAGAAAGAATCAAATAAGTTAAATTTAAGTCAGCCCGTCAAATATCACAATCGCAGACAGCACACAGGTTGGCTGGTCTCGATTGAACTTCAATCAAATATCGTTAGGCGTCGATACCATCAACTCCGTCGATCGTGTATCGCTTTGTAAATCCCTTGATAGCCTTCGCGGTCTCTAGGATTTCGAACTTCTTCTTATTAATTTTGCTGAAAATACTCGAAACCTCTGACTTCAACGCGTCCAATCTTTCATTCACAGGCTTCTGTTCTCGAGGAACTACGAAATTAATCAACCAATCTGAAAAGGTGTTGAGTTTGAACCTTACCTTATTCTTCGCCTCATTCAAAACATTACTGAAATTTGATTTCCAAGTATTAGACGGCGGCGTGTACTTACCCGGAACAAGCGTTGGAACCATAATGTCAGGAACCGGTGCGTCTAACAGATTGCTTTCGTGTTCGGCCGTAATACATTGTACAGGTCCCGGCGATATGAGTGCTACGAGTTCCGCTTTTCGCAGTCTCGAGTATCCTTTCATGCCTTTCTCTTTGGCAATTTTTCGTAATTGATTTACTGTCTTCGTTGCGCTGTCCATTTTGTTACACAGGAAAAAAAATTTAAACCCTTTTCGTTTTTTTTCACACGTGCCTACACAGGCCGACAACGCACGACACTACAGAAATTAGTCCCTATAATTACGCGTTGACTCGGCGGTGGGTTGCGCGATCTTATCGATACTGCGGGGATTTCCAATAGTTTCGATATGAGTCATTGGCAAGAGGGCGGGTGGCGAATTGGACCTAACATAGGTTCGTGCACGGGGGAGGTTGGCGAATTGACCTATGTTAGGTTCGTGCACGCTGATTTTGGACCTATGTTAGGTTCTTGGCCCAGCCGCTTAGTTTTGCTACTACTCTAGTTAGATTGAGCGCAGCTTGATTAATGATGTATCTAGGTTAAGAGGTCAAAGCTCAGACTCAATAATTGTCTGATTTGATTAATTAATTAAACAGATTCTTTCGAAGTGTAAGAAAGAATAGAAAACACGATTAATTCTGTTAGATATCTTTAATTCATTTTATTTCTGTAATCAATTGCAGTTAATTGTCAAACTGTTACACAATACAATGGAATCTGATGTAGACCGATGTCTTCAATTGATGCATTCCTTTCCGAAATTGACCAAAGCGTTCCTAACAAAGATTGATAAACTATTTCCGCTGATAGTTTCCGAATGTACATGTAGTAAAGTACTGTAGGAAGAAGAGGAGGTTGACGATCGTGATTCGTTGACCGGGTTCGAAGTCCCTGGAGGTCCGGATAGGGAGTACGTGAAGGAAACAAACAGAATAAATGATTAACCATTTAGGGAAGGCTCGTCACGAAACCCAGAGGTATCATATCAATAGATGGTTACCCTCCAGCCGAGGGTCACGAACCCCTTGCCTCCATCCTGGACAAAGATTTAGACGAATTAGAGGTTGTCTGTCCTCCTTTTGACCCGCATGGGGAACGATTCCGGAAGATATCTAGACCGTACCAGTCGCCGTATAATAGCCTGAAGACACGTGGTCCCTCTCCCCCATGAAGCCCCATCAAGCCGGGGCCGAATAGAGCATCCGTCGCCCTTATTAGCGTAGACCTAGCCTTACAGGCGTGGACGCTATTACATAAGAGTGTAATGGCGACGTCAACTTGGACACCTTAGAAATCGTTTCGGCAGCGCTATATATTCAACGAAGCTCCACGCTCTGCAATTTCCTTATCAGTTCTTCATTATTTTGTTACAGTCAACTTCGACGCAACGGCTCTAGTGGCCACAAGAAGCCTTTAAAACAGAGGTGTCAAACCTTTTTAACGGCGAGCCAGTAGAAATATTTTCCAGCAAGTGGCAGGCAGGCCACTTTGGCCCCCTGCCAAAGGTGCCTGAGCAAAATAGAGGGAGGGATTTGGGAGGGGCTCGGTGAGAAACTGTTTGGCAAAACTAACTCTTAAATGGTACACTTTTTAGCATACAAAGCTACAAACTGTCAAATTTGGCTTCAAAAATCATCCTCGGCAGATCAGAAAGGCCCGCTGGCCGGCTCTTTCACACCCTTGCTGTAAAATAACTTGTTATTATAACCCGGGCTTACTTACACCCACACTTATTGTCCCGGGACATTGCTTCTGACATGGCGTAGCTATTGTGAATGAGCTGATGAACTGCGTTCATCTCTGAGTAGCTCTTAGCAACTTCAGGATTCCGATTGTCTTGTTAAATCTAGGAGGGGAGAAAAAGGATTGTTCTTAAACCCATCCAAACGCAGCTGTTTAGCTCGCAACTGGTCGTTGTGTTTGACTCAAATCTCTAATTCAACTCTCTCATTTGGCCGGGCTTCGATCGCTGCCTGGGAACCAGACTAGATCTCGAAGTTCCTCACACCGGTCTTAAGCTGTACCGGTCACCGCCGGCTGTGTTCGGCTACCCATGGCCAATTCGTGGTTCCGCGCTATGGCGCGTCCGCGGGAGCTCCACGCGTCTGGTCCTCTGTGGTCCGTCTGACTAGAACAATCTGCCAACGGACATTATGATCACTGGCATCATTAAAGGGACATTTTTACTGATAAACTTTGATTGTTTAGTTTTACTTATAAGGAGTATATAAAACTTTAAAAGGTGTGCAAGAAAATGGTTTCTCTCTATAGTAAGGTATGCCCACTAGGGTGGAGTGAGAAAAAAAATTCTTTCCTTTTTATAAGCTAGACTATTAAAAATGTGCCAAATGTCCATAGTAACAATCCTGCCAAATGATATTATTTTCTGACAACTGCTTGATCGCCCTTCGCCCGATTGAAATAATTGGCATTATAACCATTTAAGTGGGCGCTTAAATGAAGCATTTCGACGATGCCAAAGGTAGGTTTGATTTACATAATGTGACACAGTTTAACAGAACCATCCAATAGCATAATAAAAGTATTATTTAGAAAGTAAAACGAGTGCGCTACAAGAAATATTTCGGATGGCGTATGAAAACTAGGTCATTCATGGCGGTTTCTGGCTGTGAAATCAAGACGTTTTCGCTTTATTTCAATGCAACTCGAGCGAGAAGAAGCCAATCTCAAACGAATGAAGAAGCATAAGGCCGGTGAGAAAAAAGTCAAGCCAATTCTGCCGAAGACGACACGGACTCGTCGGACACTGACAGTGACAGTGCCACTGTCGATGAGATTGAGTACATTCCAGAATCAGTTAAAACTAAGCCAAAGCAGAATCGCCAATGTCAAAAAATGACAATGTCGCTACCTTCACTCGCTAAAGCTTGCGATCGGACCGGAGTCTCGGATAGATCGGCTGCTGTATTAGCAACATCAGTTCTGCATGATCTTGGTCTCGTGTCGCCGATCGACTGATCTAAAGTAATCGATCGAAGCAAGATCCGCCGAGAACGCAGCAAAACTCGTAAGGAACTTCAGCAGAATGATGACCACATTGACCAGTTCGACCACACTCACACTGGCATGGAGGGAGTATTCTTTGATGGGATCGAACGCTGACACAAGTTCTCGGCGACGACAACAAGTACCACAGAAAAACCCGCACGGAAGAACACATAAGCATCATCGCAGAGCCGGGTTCTTCATACTTCAGCCACACGACTGCGCCATCAGGCTCCAGCAAAGACATAGCTGAGTCATTAGTCGCTAGTTTGAAAGAGCGGAATGCGAAGACAGAGAACATTAAAGTTGTAGAGTGTGACGGCACAAACGTGAACACGGGACACATAGCGGGCGTTATCTGGCGACTGGAAGAAACCTTCCAGCATCCTCTGCAGTGGCTGATATGTCTGCTCCATGCCAATGAGCTGCCCCTGCGCCATCTATTTCAGGCACTCGACGTTCAAGGTTCCCGCAAAACTCAACTTCAACGCCGTGGAATACTTCGACATGATCGACTGGGCAGTCTGCTCTATCTCGGAGCCTCCCGTAATCAAGGCAATGACAGACACTGAGCTCAGGGATCTCATCACGACGGAGGTGACTCCAACAGTCACCTTCCCAAAATTCCCCAGCCACACGCAGGCTGTGGAAAGACACGTGAAGCTGGTGACCAAGGCGGCGATAGCTGTTTGTGGACAGAAATCGCGTGATGGCTTCACCCATGCACGCGTCGCTTCTCGACAGCTAATGCCGACGTTCGAGTCAAAACGTGACTTCTCTCACATCACCTTGTAGCCTAACTGTTTGTGACTTTGAAATCAAAGATACTGTAATAATCAAGGCAACTGATTGCATTAAGATGACTATTGACTAGTTGACTACCTTACCTAGACTGTGGACTGTGGACTCGGAGTGTGGACTCTAGTGTAGACTAGAGTGTAGACTGTAGTGTAGACTTGTGTAGAGTGTAGACTGTAGAGTGTAGACTGTAGACTCTGTGTAGAGTGTAGACACTAATCTACCTATATTGTTCTGATGTCGCTTAGTATTGCAAAATAAACAGTTGCGAAGGGCGATCAAAACATTAATCAAAAATCTTGTAATTTTTACACAGTGTTCTATTGATCTATTGGCACCTTTTGACATATCTAGCTAATTGAAATTCAGAAAAAAAATTTTTTTTGCCATTTTCACTCCACCCTAATGCCCACTGCCACGTCCGTGATATCCGTGCGATTAGACTCCATCGTAATCGTATTTGTAAACTTATAATTTCACAACCGCTACTAGGAAGCTAATCACGTGGTCAGGGTAATAGTCGAAGTCATTTTCACAGTCGTAACAATAACATGGCTGTAGTCATAATGTACGTGAATTTCCAGTCACTGAGAAGACGAAGTCAAAGTCATAGCTGTATTCATAGTTCTGATCGTAGTCACTCAGTAACGGATTGGACTTAAACTCAGTTATAAACTTATATAGCTCATTTGGAAGCAAACTCCATTCTTAAGTAAAAGTAAAGTAGCCTTATAAGTTCAGTTAAGATCTAAGCCAAAGTACAGGGCAACATCAGATTAGCTAAAGGCCCTGATTACAGAGAAATGCTGACAGTTGGTATCGCCGCTAAACGCATTCATCGGTTTATATAGCGCCATACGACTTTGCCTGAAAGAAAGAGTATTCATAAGGCTAGGTGGCGACTCTGCAGTTATACAAGACCGTGAAACCAGCACCAGCATGAGACGTTTCGTGAGAAAGCGTAGGCCTATGCCCAAACTTCATTGTTTTAGCCAGTTCCACTCAGTAGCCTAGAAGAATACATGTGGCAAGGCAGAAGTCAACGATCATGGAATCCACAAGATATCGTTAATTCATCGGAAATTGTAGCTCACTAGTTAGACACCTTTTAAACGTTTTCACCAATGCTATAATTATATTCTTGTATAATCAGCTGCGTATCAACTATCATTGTGATGATTTAATATTGGTGTCAACAGGCTTTGATGTCATAAGACCACGTTAAACCTTGGAATAACAATTATAAATAGCTGCCTAACTCAGCCACTGCTCTACATGTTGTAGTGCCAGTCCTAAGGCTGGAGAAAGGAAGACGGCAACCCTAATCATCTTTGCTTTGACAGAGTGTCGTAAAACAGCAACTGACAAACTCATTGAACGGTTACCTTATGCCGTCAAACAATGAATATTAATGAACTACGTTTTGTCAATTTTGTCATTGAAACGGTGAGAACTGATTAAATTAATTTCTGTCGACGTCATCGATCTTTTTAGTATAAGATTTTGTTCAGCTCTGGATATTATGGGCAATCTCTGAAACCGTGTTATAGCGTATACTCGGATATCCAATGAGGAATTCCTAGACGACACGGAAACAGCCGTCGGAGTAAATGAGGAAAAGATGAGATTTAGGTTTCGCCATGTAGGCCAACAGATGTCGTTAAACTGTCCATCCTACCCTAAACCATTAAATCACTTGAATAGAGTGAGGTAAGTCGACGTCAGAGGCTCTGGTAACCACAAATTAATGGAACAATGGAAACAATGGCTCCCGTGCTGAGAGCGCCTCTGAATAGTTTGCGAGAGGCGCTGTATAAACTAAAATGGAATTGAAAAAGATAAGATAAGAAAATAATTGTTATTTGATAATACAACGCCCTCGTTATACACCTTTATAACGTGCAGAGTAGCACTATAATTACTTAGTCTTTAGTCACGTTAAGCATTTTCTGTTAATGTGATGATAGATAAATTAACAAAAGAACAGGGTCTGAACAGAAGGGGATGCATTATGCCATACTAACGGTCAGAACTGTTCGAAATATCTGCTGCCTGCGTCAACGTTCCTTGATGCCACAAGTTGTGGTTAACCTGTTGGTTTTGTGCTGCGTACGGACATTGGCAGAGTCCTATACACAGCTGCATTTCTTGATACATATGTAATAATTACAAGGTCAACGTTTAATTAGACACCTTTAAATTGCTTCCTTTCGAAATTATATAAACCACCATATGCGTTCAATCATCTGTGTTATCTTTTCCCGATACAAAAATGTAGACCTGACGAGCTCAGATCGGCCATGACGACCGCAAGAATATCGTTTAACAATAAATCCTCTTACTATTATTTTACTACCTGATATACAATGTACTAAATAATACTAAATTAGGATTAACTTAAAAGTACAATTTTTATGTCGACGTATTATCACGTTATACAGAGATATACATAAGCGCATTCTCCATTGGTTATATGGCATATTCTATCTGCAAGGATCTCTGACGCCGGTCTTACGCATCAAAGTAAAGCATCTTATTTTCTGACATTTAGAACATTTCTTTTTAACGACCCTGTGTCGTAAACAATGTTGATAAGCGTCGCCCTCTTCCTTTATTCATGCTTCGGACTGGCACCGCCAGGAAACATTTTCCGTCTGCTAAGGCCGATGACGTTGACTTTACCATACCCATGCTTGACACATTGACAAAGGGTCAACTAGTTTTCTTAATTGTTTGTAGGATGGATGGATAGTTAAGCGACTTATTATTAAGGCAGCAGAGGCCGCTGACTTCGACAGAAATTAGTTTTGAAGAGTTGTCAGAGTTCGTAAGGCGTAATACAATATTACTACAGGACCTACGTATACGTAAATGTATTAACGTATTCCGACGTTTCACGATGTTTGATATATATATATATATATATATATATATATATATATATATATATATACAAATGTTATTAGTTCTACTCCTGCGCCACCACACGACCACCATCATCACCGATTACGACCGTAGCACCATGCTGTCTCCTCGGCGTGACCTCCCGGATTTTGACCAGGCATCGGAACGAACAGAGCAGTCTGGCTATTGCAGACTTGATTTGATATAGCGCCGGTGTTTAAGCTGGTCTTCCTGACGTGGTTTTTGTGGACGCTGAGAAATTTTAGAAGATTTACATTACATTACATTACATTACATCAGAAAGGGACAGAAATAAAGAGCAGCATTTTGTAATGTTCATTAGTAGTAGCAGTTTCAGTTTTTACGACACTGTGATAACAAAGATAATTATAGTCGCCCTCCTCCTTTATCCAGGCTTGGGACTGGCACTCGCTGCTCATTAGGATAGGATTCACAGTTTAACGATAGCTGTTCTCTATCGCCGGAGTTGGGCTGGAAGCGCCTCTGAGTAGGTCATCTGGGGGGCCGCGCGCTATATAAGTCCTCTGAATGAATGAATGAATGAATGAATGAATGAATGAATGAATGAATGAATAATGAATGAATAGGAACGGTGGCAATAATTGTTCAGAACATTTCTCCATAGTACGTAGCATTAATACAGCCTTTTCGACTTACGGCTGGTAAGTTAGTTTGTATTTAATCATGGTATGTTACACACAACCTCCTTATTCATTAGCGCTATTTTTAACATTTTGGTTTCTTTATAGCACTGTGTGAAATTGTTTAAAAGGTGTCCAAATACACAAGTAATAATATTTTAACACTGCTCTAAACCGTGGTCAGCTAATGCTATAAAATTCAATTATATGCTTGAAACTCGAAAGCTAAACGTTGTAACTCCGCCACTTTTCGCTTTCTAACAGTGCCAGTCCCAAGCCTGGATAAAGGAGGAGGGCGACACTAATGGTCCTTGTTACCACACATAGTTAAATAGTAAACAAGCTAAACATTGTGTTAATATGTCAAAAAAATAATCTTTGTCGGCGACAACGGCCTATGTTGTTATAAGCTGCCGCTAAACTGTGGATTCATCGCTAAACATTGTTAAAGGCAAAAAGATGTTAAACTCTCAGAACTACAATTGCGATTGGTTAGAGCGCTCGTTTCGTTAACCCTCGGGCTACCACCCCCGCACTTGGTAGCCAGTGTTACAAAAAAAACCTCGGTAGCCTAAGGGTTAAGACTGTGTAGTAATGCTGCACGTCTAAGAAATCGATAGAGATTGGTTGCTCGTTAAAAACCACCGACCTTGCCGAAACCAAAAAGCTTTCAATGTTAAAAAAAGAATTTTCTTCGACTCCTATCCATGGGTATGGGTATGGATTGTTCGTGTTTTGGTGAAAGTTGAAGGCCATGTCGAGAGTCAATGTTGACAGCTTTTTGGTGCATCGGAAAGTAAAGATAGCGAAACTAAATCAAAGTCTGGTCAAATCGATAATCGTGTTCAAGCTAATAGCCGACTATGTATATTTTTTATTGAGCAGCACTAGCAAACGCACAGCACTGTACATGGCAAGCTTAATACATTCCAAAAATTACATATACAAACCAAGAATTGAATGAGAGAAGAGAAATTAAGAGAAATTATTGTATATCAAGAGAACATACTAGGTGAGGAAGAGTTAGGGTTAGGCGTAGGGCGAAAATGAAGAGCTTAAACAGCCAGATCTAAGAAAACCTTGTTTATTTTTTTATTGCATCCTGGCAAGGAAGCATTTCTGAGTCAGCTTGTAGAACCTTGGGAGCTCACGGTTACGTGACCGGGGCCGCAGGGAGTGGTGAGTTGGCTTTGATCGGAGGGGACGAGTGAATATTATGTCACTGAACTTGTTCGAGTTACGGCTGATGTTGCAATTGTGTGCCCATACACAGTATGCAAAATTCTTGCAAGATGGCACTTATCATCTGCTTACTTCAATATCCAGGCGTTCCCCCACTTCATTTTTTAGGACTACACTACTGCCCATACACTGATGTGCTCAAACTCCATCTAAGTGGTAGTGATGACTGATGCGGGGAAAGCGACGTAGCTATCATCTGCATATTTAAAAATGCGATTGCATTTGTTGATATGGCTGTCTGAGATTGCAACTACAAAATCCATCGGGCCAAAACCGGAACCTATTATAATGATTTTTCTCCCGGCGCTGGCGTCATCTCGTGAGAAAGCCACACTTTACTGATCTACAGGTAAATTAGATGAATGGATGGAACTAGAATACAACGACATCTTTTGGCAAAAAAGGCCGTTTGCGTCCACAGGAATTATTTTGACTTAATGCAGATTGTAAGTTCAGTTAAATAGAAAACAGCCTGAGTGAACCCGAAAACAGCCGTAACAATGTATTGCAATATTGCCTCTGTCAATATATAGCTTCGTATGACAGACTTTTTAAGGTGTCCAAGAAGACGGTCGCCCTTATAGATATTATTGCGGTAACGTCTAGTGGATTGTTATTTATCCTAATAATTTTATGTCGTTAACTCATCGATTGGTACGTGGGGTAAGTTTAGGACCCGGCAGCGTAAGACTCCTGAAGCTTCTGCTACCACTGCACTCTTTCTTTCGTAATTAGTTATAAACTCCCGAACTTTATCCGAAATCCGCAACATTATCGATTTTCAAAACTAACTTAAAGCTTATTTGTTTAAAATTTATTATGATTGATTATTCTGTTACTCGCTTTTGTGCAAGATTCCCATTTTATGTAGGCGCGCTAGAAATGACCAGTCTAATGAAGGGTTACGCGTGTAAAGGAAACGCCAACTTGGACACCTTAGATATCGTTTCAGTGATGCTTTTATATTCAGCGACTCTGTAATTTTTACTCAGTGATTTCCAATGTTTTTCAAAGTACGAAATCTACGTATACGGTGCGAACGTTTCATAAGTAAAATAACGTGCACACCCGAAAAAATGGATGAAAAGGCCGTTGCCATCAAACAGTGGCGTCCACGTCTGCGGTCGTATGTCTGTGAACGATGAAAACATTTTGAACACCAGCTGTAGCTGAACTTCACTTCCTTATGGCTCATGTATGTTGGAAACTTCCCGTTTTCCCGCATCTCAAACGTTCATAAACTTGACAAATTCACAAACATTTCCAAACGGCGTTACGATTTGATGGTGAATGGCTACTGTTGTTGTATTTAAAATTTCAGGCAAATGCTAAGGTTTTGACCGAGTTATGACACATCTTCTTGGGGTCTACTTTTCATCGGGACACATTGTAATGTATATCTAAGGTTAGAGCAGTACAGTCATACAAACTAAGCCAAACTCCTATTTAACTAAACATCTAAAGTTAAATGACTAAACAACATTAAATGTAAAGAAGCAGCGTTCTCTTTACTCCTTTTGATTGATTAAGCGAAAATACAATACAAAGATGCATGAGATGTGGGTAAAATTATAAGATAATGCTAGACACCTTTTTAGCCATTTTTGACAACCATATATATATATTTCAGCTAAGGCTCCGCGATTACTGTATTTCCATGTACAGTGTACTCTTCTGAGTAAATTCGCAGTTAACACATGTACCAACCTTCAATATTCATTTGTCGATAGATTGATGACTGCGATTCTGATTGTTAGATGGAATGGGTGAGTTAGTGATTGCATGAGTGAGTGATTGAGTGATTGAGTGAGTGATTGAGTGATTGAGTGATTGATGATTGAGTGATTGAGTGATTGAGTGATTGAGTGATGAGAGTGAGTGAGTGAGTGAGTGAGTGAGTGAGTGAGTGAGTGAGAGTGGTGAGTGAGTGAGTGAGTGAGTGAGTGAGTGAGTGAGTGAGTGAGTGAGTGAGTGAGTGAGTGAGTGAGTGAGTGAGTGAGTGAGTGAGTGAGTGAGTGAGTGAGTGAGTGAGTGAGTGAGTAGAGTGAGTTGTTGACTGACCAGATAGTCCATTGATGACCTTGGCTATGAGGTATGTGGCCTTGATGACCCGACGCTCGGCTGATAGTTCAAAGACAGCAGGAGTTCTCCCAGCTTACCCTTCGTTTCCGGAAGAACAGGAACTTGTCCGCTAGCGATTGACTGCGTGCCATAGAACGCTGGCGCTATACAAGTCGTTGGGATATGTGAGGTATAAACTAGAAGACTCGGAACACAATTCAGAACAAGATTAAAACTATATCTAGAACATTATTTAGAACACGATTCAGAACAGGGACTAAATCAAAACACGATGACCCAAAAGAATCATGTAAAATTTAGAACAAGTGTCAAAATTAAGAAATCAGGCTAAAAATTAGAACAAAATGATAAAATATAAGAACATTAATTAGAACAATGAATGAAATGTTAGAACATGCTTTAGAACAATAGATAAAACGCTGAAACAAGAATTAGAACAGCAGGAAATGAATCAGAACATGTAAGCGTAAACATATATAGGCCTATCAACGCATTATCCACTAATATTGTTATTTGGACTTGAGGGCCGCATGTGGCTTCCAGGCCGCGGGTTGGTGACCGGTGACCTCTACACTAGGGTAAGGTTACAAATCATAGCTCATAATATAGGCGTGCAACAGATATAAACAGTTACAGAAGGTATATTGAAAATATTTCTCATTCTTTCATTCATTCATTTAGAGCATTAATTTAACGCCTTTCCGAGATATCTACGCAGATGTCCACCCACTCAATCCTAGGCGAATGATAATAGTTTTCAAAAATGTACTGGGGTACCAGAGCCTATAATTGGTGAGGACGCTCTGTTCAGACACCTTTAGAACGTTGTCAACAGATGCTATATAAATAGAATATTTAAAAAATTACTATTTCCGTCATTATTTTTAAGGTGTTGTAAAATATAATTCTAATCCACGTCAAGGGAATCTGGTGCCGTAAGAATTCTACACGCAATTCCTGAAAAACCGTGTCTATGTTTTTCTATGTTTTTTTAGCGTTTGTCTATGTTTTTCCAAAAATGTTGAGTGGTAACACTGTGTAAGATGTGGCTAAACTGCTGGAATCTCAACGAAATCAATTAGATAAATCTCCTGCACGAAAGATTCCGCCGCTCTAGAAATTCTTCTGCTAACTACTAACTACATGTACTTATACTTTTGTCAATGTTGTAGGCTATCACCGGGAGAATTCTATTGATGTCCTTGGCCTTGAGGTCTATGGCTTTGATGACCCCGACGCTTGGAGGGGGGGGGGCGATAGCGCATTGGATAACACACTGGCATGGAGAGCGAGAGGTACCGAGTTCGAGCCCCGTAGGGCGGACATGCTTTGTAGGCTGCTATTAGCGCCGTGTATTGCAGGCTGTCTGTTCTGTTAGTAGTTAAGATTTATGTCTTCTGTCATTTGTGTTCTTGTGAATTGTTTCAATTGCATAACATGTAAATGTACAGCGCAGTGCGTTTGTAAACCGGATTGTTTCAATTAACGAAAATATTATTATTATTCTCAGTGAATTCGCAGTTAGCGCAGGTAGCAACCTACATTTCGTCTGCTGATTACTTGATTGCTGACTGGCTGTCTGACTGATTGATTGATTGATTGTTTATCTACTGTTTTATCAAATGACTGACTGATTGACTGTTTAATGAATGACTAACTGATTGATTGATAGAGTGGGTGAGTTTGTGATTGGTTGAGTGATTGATTGATTGAGTGTATGCGCGGAAAATCTCCGCGCATGCGAAAAAAGTTTGGCGCATGCGCATAAACATGCTTGAAATGTTTGAATTATTCTAGCAACAGTCAACAATTGTCGCCGTTAGGGTCAATTAGGGTCAGGTTTGGCGTTGTGAGGGTCGATAAAGGTCAGGGTTACGGTTAGTTCCGTCATTGGAAAACATGTTTAAAAACCATCCGCAGGATTAGTAATTTCTGCATGCGTCGCGTGGTGGAATCTTCCGCTGCAGGAGCACCAGGAAAATCTAATCCAGATTCTGAAAACCTAAATCTGCGTGGACACCTTTAAAACGCTGCCCTTAGCTGATACATAAACATGTTGCTTGCGCTGGTTTTGAACGTACGATCGTGAACACATAAGGCTTGTTCGAATGAACGTCAAAAAGTCTTTGATACACAAAAAATAATAACTGTAATTAGAAACTACTATTGCTCCCTTGTCTAATGCACAAGGCATCAACCGATGGCACTCTAAAACCAAGCGGTATTTAAGTCAATATTCAGAGAATCAATCCGTAATAAGATATAGTTAAACTGTTGGACGAGTTAGGATTGTTTACAGATATTTTCTCTGAGGCGCACCCAGTCAAGCCTTGGTAAAAGAATAACTGTACAGTTCTGAAATATACTGTGGGGTAGGATAGGCAATTGGTTTTAACGCTTCTATTTAAACACCTTTTAAATGTTATTAACCAATGCTATATAGGCATGAGACGCAGGAGCCGATTGCTTATTGCACTGTCATTGAACACCTTTAAAATGTTGAAAAATTGTGCTATATAGGATTGGAACGCGATAGCCGTTTGGTTCAGAACACAAACCTCCTGCATTAGTATTTGCTTCCCGTTGATTTTGAGCATATTTTACAAAAATAAAATCATTTCATTATTACGATTATCACAACAAGATTTTCATACAAAATTTTAATTATCATCTTGGTTTTTAATGGCTTTGATTTTTCACATTTTAATTTTTATTCAAACTAGTCAAGATAACGTAAAAAATTAAAACATAAAAACCTCGAATTGTTGACGGCTTTGTTTCTGAAATAAACGTTCAGATCTAGCAGAAAATGGGATCCAAGAACGTTAACAACAGGCCAGATATCATGTAAAATGTTTCTAAAAGCGCTGGCGGCTGTTGGGATCCGCGTCTGACCCGGAACCGTAAAGTACTGCCACCTCAAGCTTTGGAGGGACTCGAACGTGTTTCTATATATATATTCGTTTAATTGAGAAAAACAATCTGACAAAAACGCAGAAATGTTAACATGAGTGATAATGGATAATTAAAGTTCGATTAGAAGATTTTAGGATAAACTAGTAAATATTTTTATATAATGATCTGGGAATAAATTGAGAGTTGTCCTTTGGTGGGAGAATATGGTTGTGTGCTCTAGGTCTTAGTTGGTGAGAGGAGAGGGGTCGGAGTGGAGGTAGGAGTTGGTGAAGTACATGCTTAGGGTTGTGTAATATGGAGAAAAAGAGTTTAGCATCGGCTATATTGGCAAGTTCAGAGACTATTGGAAAGGATTGCTCTAGGTAACCAAGGCGTTTGGCTCTTTTTAGGAGTTTTTCCAGGCGTTCTTTATCGGAAGCCAGCGTGAGACCCCACCAGGATGGGGAGGCATATAGAAGTTTAGCAACGGTAGTGGCTTTGGTTACATTATGGATGGATGAGGAAGAAAGGCCATGGGTTTTGAGTTTTCTTATCGCATAAAAAGAGGAGGAGCAAGTTGCTGTCAGGTGGTCTATATGGGCTGTGAGTTTGAGGTTATCTTGAAGGATGACACCCAGTATTTTCAAAGTTTTAACTCGGGTAATACTAGGCAACCATTAAGATCCTAGGTGTAACCATAACTAATAACCTTCGAGCCACCAATCACGTGGAGGAAGTTCTTGTCTCCTGTAGTGGAGCTTTACACGCTCTCAGAATACTCAGGTAGAATGGTCTTCCCAGTGGCGCTCTCTGCCGGGTTGCTGAGGCAACTGTCGTCTGTCGATTGACTTACGCCACTCCAGCCTGGTGGGGTCTTACTACGGCTGAAGACCGAAAAAGACTCGATAGACTTCTGCAGCGAATCAAGCATGCTGGATATCTTCCTCCTAACTCACCGGATATCGATCAGCTGGTGTGTGATGCTGACGCCAGTCTACTAAAGGCAGTGATAAGGAACGATTTCCATGTGTTACGTTCATTGTTTCCACCAATAATTACTCGTCATTATAATCTGCGACCCCGGCCTCATGATTTCACTCTGCCGGATAGGGATGATCGAAATTTTATACCTAGAGTACTTTATGGTGTATTGGCTAAATAATAATTTTCTTTAGTAATAGGTCTCAGTCACTAATACATTCCTAACCCTCTTATCTATTTGACTATATATTATTTTTTGTCTAATCGATATCTAAACTGTTGATTTTGTAATCTTGTTGCGTTTGTGTCAACGAGTTTTTTTAAATAAAGGAATAGTAGTAGTAGTAAAGTCCAATTCAAAATGTGATAAGGATTGAGAGAGAAGCTAGTTGTTCGGCCAGATATGAATGTCTGACTGAGTAAAAATTTTTGAAAAATCCATTGCGAGAAAACGGTCATTGCATAAGGTTTTTAGGATGTGGTTAGATTTGGCCATCAAAGCAGCAGCCGTTGAGCCCGTAGGCCTAAAGGAATACTGATCGTCAAACGCGATTAGTTTCCGAGTTGGTGATTATCGGGTAAAGGGTATATATATATACCCTATATATTATATATATATATATATATATATATATATATATGGGTTCAGAGGCGTAGCTAGGGGGCAGGGGGGTACATATGTCCCCGGGCGCCAGAGGAAGGGGGCGCCAAAATGAGGGTTAGAATTAATAATTTTAGTCTTGATTTTGATGCTATTTTAACTAATTTATTCCAAATAAATTTATAAGACTTAATTTTGGCGCCCCAAAACCTCATTAGTTACAAACTAGTTGTCAGACATTATTTTGGCGCCCCATTGAGCACTAAGGGGCACCATATACATTATACTCATTACAAATGATATACCTACAATGCTACATTGTTAGGCTTGTCAGAATCAGAAAAGTCGTTTTCTCATAAAATCATGGATCGGTTTCAGCTCAAGTATATCCCTAATGAACTAAAAGTGGCATACGGTTTTAACATAATATAAACAAATTATTTATTTATTTATTTATTTATTTATTGCATCAGACAACAGAACAGATAACAATATACATCATGACAGTATCGATTGTTAAGCGGGTTTAGTCTTAGGCCTTAGTTGCGCTGTCGGCTCGTGGGCGCTTGGCCTAAAGTAGCCTAAACTTTGGCTGACGATAGATTCTCTACACGTGCAGTTAGCGCGCCAAACTTAGAAACTGCTGATGACAGTGAATTTGAACAATACAGTGTAGTAGTTGTTTTAATGCAGTAGAGAGCTGTATGTTAGAAGTTGCAGTTGAGTTGTATTGATAAGAACTTTGATTGTACGTTTGAAATAACTGTGTTTGAAGAAAGGAGAAACATTCAAAGAACTGTGTCAATTTAATTCTTAAACAGTTAGAAGACGTTGAGCAATTTATATGTAGAGATAAGGAAAGTTCTTGAGGTAGGTCACAACTAAGAAAGAAAAGAGTTGGTGACATATTTGGTGGCAGCAGCGGTGGGATTCGAAACAACGTCTGGGATTCGAAACAACGTCTGGGATTCGAAACAACGTCTGGGATTCGAAACAACGTCTGAGATTCGAAACAACGTCGACTGGTGAATACGCATTCAAATCATTGGTAAATCTACGACAACGAAAGCCTCAACGACAAAGGTATAAAAGTTTGTTGTTATCAAACAAAGAACAATCCCCAATACTTCAAACACAAAAGAAAACTCGTGTTTTCCAGAAAGGACAGCACTGAAGTAAAGAAGTAAGATGGAGAAATTAAGTGTCAAGAAACAAGCAGAACTGAAGAAGATGTCTTCTGAAAGATTAAAGCAGCGCTTGTTAAAGGCTGGTTTTGAAGAAGAGAAACTGAAAGATATGTCACGTGAAGACATGCTAGAAGCGTTAGCTGAAGTCTGGCTTAAAGAAGAAGCAGAGGAAGAAGAAGGTGCTGTCGGCGGTGCTGTGGAAAAGGTTACTGAGAAACCGCCTGGGCCTATGTCTATGGAGACGATGATGCAATGGATGATGATGACAAGACAAGAAGAGAAAGAAAGAGAGGAAGAGAAAGAAGAAAGAAGAGCGAACAGAAGAAAAGAAAGAGAAAAGAAGAAAGAGAACGAAGAGAAAAGGAGAAGGCGAACGTCTTCAGAGAGAAAAGGAAGAGAAAGCAGAAAATGTAAGACAGGAAGAATTACGTCTTCAGAGAGAGAAAGAAGAATTGCAAAGACAGCAATTTGAAATTCAATTAGAGCAATTGAGAAAAGATAGAGAAGATGCTGAAAGGAGAAGATTAGAGCAGATGATTGAATTTGAAAGGGCGCGGAAAAGTGACGAAGAGATACGTCAGCAACAGATTGAAGAGAAGAGACTACGTGAAGAAGAAAAGGAAAAAGTGCGAATTTCAGAGTTGGAGCGAGCAGAACAGGTTAGACAAGAAGAACTGAAATTACAGAAAGAAAGCATGGAGAAGGCGGAAGAGGAAAGACAAGAACGTTTAAAGTTGGAACAACAAAAAATAGCATTAAAAGAAGCACAACTCAAAGAGGAGAAGCAAAATAGAGAAGCACAAGAACAAAGAAGGCAAGAAGAACGAGAAGAACAGAAAAGGAAACAAGAAGAAAGTGAAACGATGGTTTCGAAAATAAAGAAAATTGGTGATGCCATGAAACATGTGTTACCTAAAATGCCAAACGATATGATGGAGGTGCCATTATATTTCGAAACGGTTGAGAATGCGTTTCGTAGTTTCAACGTGCAGGAACAATTCTGGGTGAAGTTACTATTGCCATTGATGACTCCGAAAGCTAGAACTGTTCTAAACAGATTGTCATTCGATGATTTAGACGATTATCAGATCGTGAAACAGCACTTGTTAAAAGAATTCAAGTTGACACCGAGAGAGTACAGATCGAAGTTTATTGATGCGAAGAAGACAGCTGAAGAAACGTATACAATGTTTACAGCAAGGCTGAAGAACTTGTTGAACTATTATGTGAAAAGTCGCAAAGTGGATAAGAATTTTGAGAAGCTGTTTGATTTGTTAGTGGCGGATAAGTTGAAAGAATCACTACCACCAGGTCCACTACAGTTTGTGTTGTCGAAGGAAGGAACTGATTGTTACGAAGCTAGTGTTGTGGCAGACCTAGCAGACATTCATGTTAATAATCGAATTGGTTTGGCAATTCCGAATAAGACAAGTTTTGGTTTTGTACCCAATGTAAAAAGAAATCAACAGTTCACTCCAAATTTTGGTTTTCATTGGAAGAGCAATCAAGAAACAGGAAATCAGTTCAGAGGTGCAGAAGTGAAACCAAATTCTCCGGTTGTTCACGAGAATAGAGAATCGATGATGGCCAGACAACGTCCGGTATATAACAAGTCACCACCAAGGTTTGTCGCGAGAGAAGGCAATGCATCGTTTACTCCATATAAGAGAAAAGAAAGCATCGAACAACGAGGTGCAGTGGTGAAACGTTGTCACAACTGCGGATCAGACAGGCATTTGATGAAATTCTGTCCAGTTCCTGTTACAACCTCAAATTATGGAAAACAAGAAAATTCGAGGGTGAATCGAATTCAAGTGGTTGATAATTCAGAAAGTCAAGCCACAGAACATCGGTCTCATTATTCTGAAGAAACTGAAGTAAAGTCAGTGATGAAATGTCACCTTTCACCTGATATTCAGAAAGAAATTCTATTGCACAATGGAATGCAGAAAGAAATGGCTGGAAAAGATGAAAGTACAACATTGAAGAAAGTGTTATTGCAGTACGTCGAGGTAGAGATTCGTGGAACAGCAGGAAAAGAACCAATAAAAGTAAAAGCACTTATTGATTCTGGAGCAGAGGTTCCGGTGATTAGTGAAGAATTACTGGAAGGCATGAAGGTGGAGCAGATTGGAAAAGTGAACTTACAATGCGTGGCAGGAGATGCCATTCCTGCAAAGTTAGTGAAAGTTGATGTAAGGCTGTGTTGTAACGATGTGGAAGAAGAGGTAATTCCGCATAAAGTCAAATGTTCACTTACACCGTATGTAACATTGATGTGTGCTAGTATTGCAAAAATGGGAAGCACAGAAAGATTCTTGTTGCATCCAGAAATCATTGCAGAACTTAAAGCCGTGCCACAAGTGAAAATGATACAAGGAGATGTGCAAGCGAATGTAACGACGAGATTGCAGAGTCAGCGAAAGAAAGTGGTAGATGTGGAAGAGGAAAGTGAAACTGAAAGTTCAAGTGAAGAGGAAAACGAAAGCGATGATCAACAAAGTTTAATACAAGACGGTATAACAGCAGAGATGAGTGAACAAGAGATGGCTGCATGCGAGAATGGTAATCTAAATGAAACGAAAGAGGATAATGAATGTGATGTGGAGATAGCAGATTTGTTTCAAGAAGATGAGAAAGATGAAGAACAACAGATGCAGATTGCAGACGCAAAGAAATTCGAAGAACAGCAGAGACAAGATGAATCATTGAAAGCATGGTGGACGTTAGCGCCAGATAAAGAATCTGAATTCTGCGTGGTAAATGGCTTACTGTACAAGAGATATCGAATATTAGAGCAAACGATATATCAATTGGTGTTACCAAAAGAGCGACGAATGAAAGTGATGGAGTTGGCTCACGAATCAGTATTTGGAGGACATCTTGGAGAAGAGAAAACTAGAGAACGAATAAAGTTGTCTTTTACGTGGCCAAAGATGAGAAGAGATATAGTGAAATTTTGCAAATCATGTGAGAAATGTCAATTAAAGGCAAGAAGTTTGGTGATGGACAGGGTTCCTATCACTCCAATTCCAAGAGAAGATGTGGCGTTTAGAAGAATTACGGTGGATTGTGTAGGACCAATCGAGCCAGCATCTGCTGCAGGTCACAAGTACTGTTTATGTATTGTCGATTCTTGCACCAGATGGCCTACAGTGTTTCTGTTGAAATCATTAACTGCAAAAGCTGTGTGTGATGCTTTGATGGAGTTGTTCATGAACGTTGGTGTACCTTCAGTGATCACAAGTGACCAAGGAACAAATTTTACTGCGAGTCTGACAAGAGAATTTCTGAATTTAATGGGTTGTAGTCCAAGATTTGACACGCCAGGTCATCCAGAGGCAGCTGGATTAGTAGAAAGATGGAACCAAACATTCAAGAAAATGATCCATCATGTAATTGTTGACAATCCAAGGCAATGGCACAAAGTAATTCCGTTTACAGTGTGGGCATTACGAGAAGTACCGAATGCAACTACTGGAATTGCTCCTTATATGTTGGTGTATGGAAAGATTCCGCGTGGACCATTGGCAATTCTAAAAGAAAGTTGGACAAGAGAAATTAATTTACCACCTCATATTGGAATCCAACCAGAAAAGTACTTGAAAGACATGAAAGCAAATATGGAAAAAGCATTACTGTTTGCAGAATCATATTCACGAGAGAAGCAATTACAGTATACGAATCAATACAACAAAAGAGCGAAACATAAAGAATTTGAACCGGGTGAAAAAGTTATTGTGTTGTATCCGACGTCAACAAATAAACTGATTTCACGATGGCATGGTCCATGTACTGTCATACAACGAAGGTCAAAGTACTCTTATTTGATTGATATGGGTGACGATTGTCGAAAGATAATTCACGCAAATAAAATCAGAAAGTACATTACAAGAGCAATGAGTTGTGGACTAATCGTTGAAGAAGATGAAGACTTTGGTTCAGTGGTTGAGTTGTTGACGAAGAATGACTTGCAAGATGAAAAGAATTCACTGAATCTTGATCCTGATCAGATTAACCATTTAACATTGACTCAACAAAAACAATTGCTGGAAGTACTGAACAAATATTCTGATCGATTTTCTGAAAAGCCTGGATTATGTACATTGGTTGAACATGAAATTGAACTGAAACCGGAATTTCGTGAAAAAGAATTTATGGCTTACCGTATTCCACTCATCTATCGAGCAGAAGTTGAACGACAAATTAAAGAAATGCTTCAAGCCAACATTATAAAACCATCTTCGAGCAGAATGGCAAGTCCGCTGGTTATTGTTAAAAAGAAAGACGGTTCTCTGAGACTTGCCTGCGACTACAGATACATTAACTCGTTCACTGTGGATTGTAAATATCCGATGCCGATTGTAAAAGACGTGTTGCACAAAGTTGGAAAATCAAATGTGATCTCGATTTTTGATTGTCGAAGTGCTTACTGGACTTGTCCTGTTAAGCAAACTGATCAATGGAAAACTGCTTTTGTTACTCACAATGGACTGTACGAGTTTACTCGTGTTCCGTTCGGAATGATCAACTCAGGAAGAACATTTGTTAAAGCAATTAACATGGTTTTACAGCCTATAAATGAATTTGCTGAGCCCTATGTAGATGACATTGCTGTGCATTCAGATGATTGGAAGATTCATTTACAGCATTTAGATGCATATTTAATGCAAATGAGACTGCATAACATTACTCTGAACTTAAAGAAATGTATCTTTGGTAAGAGTGAGGTAAAGTTCATCGGTCATGTGGTTGGTTCTGGAACGATTCAAATGAATCCAGATAGAATTGAAAGTTTAATTAATTTGAAAACCCCAGAAACGAAGAAACAAGTTAAGCAATTGCTGGGATTTTTTGGTTACTATCGACAGTTTATCAAAGATTTTGCACAGATTGCGAAGCCTCTATCTGATTTGACAAGCAAACATGTTCCAGATAAGATTGATTGGACTGATAGACATCAACAGGCATTTAATTTACTTAAAGATGCTGTACGCTCTAAAGTTGTTTTATATGTTTTTGATGTTGGAAAACCTTTTAATTTGTACTGTGATAGTAGTGATTTTGCAGTAGGAGCTGTGCTAACGCAGATGGATGATAAGGGAATAGAGCGCCCTGTGTCATTTATAAGTCAGAAGCTGACTGACACCCAGAAGAGATGGGCAACTGTAGAGAAAGAAGCCTATGCTATTGTTTGGGCTCTAAATAAGTTAAAAGAGATAATCATTGGATCTAAAGTTCACATCTTTACAGATCACAATCCTTTAACTTATCTGACTGAATCTATGTCTAAGTCTGCTAAACTGGTGCGTTGGGCTTTGGCACTGCAAACTTTTGATGTAGAAGTTAATTATAAGAAAGGACGATTAAATGTTGTAGCAGATTGTTTATCTAGATTATAAGATTGTTTATTTTACTGTATTATATAGTATTAAGTTTATTGCATAATTTAGTACATGATGATTTTGCAAATTTTTAAGTTTAATTTGCTCAATCCAAAGAAAGGGAAGGAGGTAATGTGAACAAATGTTTTGCATATATAATGAGCACAGGTGTTCTTTAGGTTGATATATATATAATGTGTATCGATTGTTAAGCGGGTTTAGTCTTAGGCCTTAGTTGCGCTGTCGGCTCGTGGGCGCTTGGCCTAAAGTAGCCTAAACTTTGGCTGACGATAGATTCTCTACACGTGCAGTTAGCGCGCCAAACTTAGAAACTGCTGATGACAGTGAATTTGAACAATACAGTGTAGTAGTTGTTTTAATGCAGTAGAGAGCTGTATGTTAGAAGTTGCAGTTGAGTTGTATTGATAAGAACTTTGATTGTACGTTTGAAATAACTGTGTTTGAAGAAAGGAGAAATATTCAAAGAACTGTAAGAAATAAAATAGAACAAAACACAAATGAAATGAAATAAAACTAAATAAGGCACTATTTAGAATAACACTACTACATAACTAAGGAATGTGTGCATCGAAGTTGGTCAAGACAAAAAGAGATGGTTTGTTCAGTAACGACCTATTATTTCTAACAAAGTGAGTTTTCACTGTATTTTAGTAGGTAACCTATTTTCAGTTTTCTTTTAAATGTGGACAGAGATTTCTCTTCTTTAAGTTCATCAGACAGTGAATTCCACAAGCGAGATCCCAAGACCTGGAGGTTGCCCGCTCTGGATGCAGTGCGTGCATAAGGAACCACATAATTGGATGAGCTCCGAGTGTTATGGGAGTGAATTTTATCAACTGTTGTGAAATAATTGGAGAATTGTTTTGGTAACATATTATGTACAAACTTGAACATGAGCACAAGTTTAGATAAATGCGATAACTCATAAATTTTTATTATACTTAAGGTGCAGAATAAAGGATTGGAATGAGATAAGTAAGAAGAGTGGGTGATTATTCTAACAGCAGCTTTCTGAAGTTTCAATATCCGGTCTAAATTCCCGGTTCTGTGTGGCGACGACCATACAGAGCAGCAGTATGTCATATGCGGTTCAAGTAGGGTGTGGTATAGTAGTTTTAGTTTGTCGAGATCAAGGATATGGTTAATCCTGTAGAGTATACCCACTATTTTAGATATTTTATTAACTACCATGTCAGCATGCTTCCTCCATTTGAGGTCATCAGTAAGTACAACACCAAGAAATTTAATTTCATGCACCTGTGTCAGAGGTACTCCATCTATAGTAATATTGATATCAATATCCAAGTACTTTTTTTGGCAAATATCATAAAACATGTTTTTTTAAGTTTAGAGAAAGTAGATTCGCTGAGAACCAATTACTTATATCTTTCAATTTATCATTTAATGATGCAGCTAACAGGAGAGGACAATATCCAGTTGTAAAGATGTTTGTATCATCTGCAAACATAATCAAGCTCAGATTGGTTACTGATTGAATATCATTTACATACAGGAGGAATAAAAGAGGCCCAAGGACTGAGCCCTGCGGCACACCACACGTTATTGGTAAGAAGGATGAGCAAGCGTTATTGAGGGCAACATATTGATATCTATTTGATAAGTAGCTCGCAAACCAACTGAGGGGGGTACCCCGTATTCCATAGTGCTCGAGTTTATCCAAGAGTATTGCATGATTCACAGTATCAAAGGCCTTTGATAGATCTAGAAAAATTCCAATTGTGGTTTGGTGGTCATCTAAGGTTTTGCTGATTTGGTTAGTGAGATCAAGTAAAGCCAGCTCTGTGGATAAATTTTTCCTAAACCCATACTGGGTATCTGCAAGGAGGTTATTTTGCTCCACAAAGGTGATAAGCCTATTATAGATAATTTTTTCCAACAACTTGGCAAAGGGTGACAAGATAGAAATTGGACGATAATTAGAAATCTTTAATTTATCCCCCGTTTTAAAAATTGGAATGAGCTTTGCTAGTTTGAGCTGATCGGGAAAAACACCTTGAGTTAAAGACTGGTTAAATAAGTTTGCTAAAACAGAAGAAACTTCAAGGGAGCATTGTTTTAAAACCATTGTCGAGACTTCATCATAACCCCTACTATGAGAATTGTTCATCAGAGCAATACAGTCTATGATTTCAGGGGGCGTCACCGGGGCGAAGAAAATAGATTGCAGGGTTCGAGACTTAAGGTAGTCGTTTGGCTTATTACTAACTGGAACAATAGACTGAGCTAACTTGGGACCTATGTTACTAAAATAATTGTTAAAGTTCTCAGCTATAAGTTTAGAGTCAGTAACCCTACACCCACCATGGTCTATTTCAGTTATTTTAGGAGTACACGCACTTTTACCAATGATTGTGTTGATAGTTTGCCAAACTTTGTGCAGACTATTTCTATGGAGTTGGAGTTTGTTTGCATAATATCCTTTCTCAGCTGCTCTCAACAGTGAGGTCAGCTTATTCCGGTAGGTTTTGTATTTATTGAATAGAATCTTGCTATTACCATTTTTAGCTTTTACACATTCTCTATACATTACATTTTTCTTTTTAATAGATTTCTTCAGTGCAGAAGTTAACCACGGTAGATCAGTTGACTTCGATTTACAACTTTCCTGTATGGGAAACTTTTATCCGGCTGGAATGAATAGCTGCATTCATAGCCAATGAGAGGGAGGGTGTGGTATGCAGTATGCCAACCCTTGTAGGTGAAGCATCTGTCTGAGGGTTATGCTAACTGGGTCCGCCTTGACTCTTGACGCTCATAGCTGCATCCAATGGTCATCCATGATCCCCAGTAAGAAATATTATACTAGGCATCATGGACACAGGGCTGCTGCATCCCAGTGATTTGTATATTTATTGGGCCAAGAGGTGAAAATTACAAGCTAACTGTTGATAAGAGGCAGACTGACAGTATCAGTCAGAACTCAGCAGTTCAGATATCGTGGATTTCAATTCTACTTAATCGCTATTTCATAAAAAAATAAGTCTGTTAGTTTAGCGATACGTAACATAGTACAAATCAACAACCTAATGTTTAAATATTTTTTATTTTATCGACAACCGATATTATGTGTTATATTTGTTTGATAAATAAATTCATGTATAATTTGAATTTATTGACTTTCAAAAACACAATGAACAGTCTGTATTTTTAATATTTTATTTCACTAAAATTTAAATTGTCATTCCGTGTAGGCCTATTTGGAAAATGTGAAATAAATAAAACAGGGAGGGGCGGGGGGAGGGGCGCCAATTTCATAGTTTGTCCCCGGGCGCAAAATAGCCTAGCTACGCCTCTGTAGGCCTATGGGTTCACAATTTTCTAGAATGTTACAAGAATGGAAGTAATGGAGATCTGGCGGTAATCCGATTTCACTCTTGGACATACCAATTTGGTACTGGTGCAATACAGCCTAACATCCACTATGTTGGAACATATGAATGTACTAAAATTGCATCTGTGAGTATATATAGTCTAGAATGTCACACTTTTTAAGGTGTCCAAGAAGACGTCGCTCTTACAAGCGTGGATATTGTATTGTATTGTATTGTATTGTATCTATCAATTTGTATAGCGCCTCTCACAGTGCACACCAATCAGAGGCGCTCCCAGTGCGAAAGACCCAGAGAAAAGAAAGAAGTCTTGAGACAACGAAAAGAGGCACTTGGCCCACCAGTTAATAAACAAGAACGAGTGAAAGGAGGAAGCTGGTTCCATAGTGAAGGCAAAGGCTCGCGTTTTAGCCATAGAAGTTCTCGCTCGCAGGACAAAGAGATCATGCCGGTTTAATGAGCGTAGCGGGCGAAGAGAAGTAGCCGAGGCCGGCAGCCGGATAAGGTCACACAGATACTTGGGAGCTTGGCCAGTACACGACCGGTAGATTAAAGAAAGTATCTTGAGCTGAGCACGAGCAATAAGAGGGAGCCAATGAAGGTGGTCAAACATGAAAGCAGATATGTGGGATGAGCGAGGAAGTCGAGCTATTAGTCTGGCCGCAGAATTTAGAACAGACTGAAGAGGAGAGAGACGAACCTTTGGGAGACCAACCAAGAGAGAATTACAGTAATCGATCCGAGAGCAGACGAAGGCATGGACAATAGAGGTAAAGACAGAGGAGGAGACGGAGCGTCGAATTGCTCTAAGTCGCCTCAGGTGGAAGTAAGAAGAACGTGTAAGATTAGCAATATGTTCAGAAAAGGTAAGGGTGCTGTCCAGGACTACGCCAAGATCTCGTACACTGGAGTTAAAAGTGAAGGACGGGAATCTCTCTGCAAGAAGAGGGAGATCTAGCTTAAGAAGCTGTTGGCGAGTGCCGAACCAGATGAGCTGCATCTTATTTGGATTAAGTGCGAGCCGATTCGAGGACATCCAGAGGTGCAAGTCTCGAGAGAGAGCATCAATGCAGCCAGTAAGAGAAAGCTGAGCCGAGGGTGGACCATGAATAAGCGCCTGTACATCATCAGCATAGAGGTGACCAGTTAACGAGTGTTTAGAGAATATGGCTGGAATGTCGGCCGTATATAAGAGGTAGAGGAGAGGACCCAGGACAGAGCCCTGAGGAACACCATATTTAATCAAGACCCAAGGAGTTCTAGAGTCACCACAAATAACCTTTTGAGTACGACCAGTAAGGTAAGAACGGAGCCAGAGAAGAGGAAGGCCTCTGATGCCAAAAGAGGTATCGAGGCGTTGCAGCAGAATGTCATGGTCAACCATGTCAAAGGCAGCAGAGACATCAAAGAGAGCCAGCAGTGTAAGTTCAGATCTATCAACAGCAGAGTAGATGTCAGAGAGCAGGGACAGGAGAACAGTTTCAGTTGAATGATTAGCCCTGAAGCCTGATTGACAAGGAGGGAGAAGTCCTGACTGTTCAAGATAGGGGAGAAGTTGTAGAGAGACCAGGCGTTCAAGAGTCTTGGAAAGGAAGGAAAGGTTGGAAATCGGGCGATAATTCTGACAGAGGTTAGGGTCCAAATTATGTTTTTTAAGGGTAGGATAAACAAGAGCTTGTTTTTGTGAGACAGGAAGATAGCCTTAAGAGAGAGAGACCTATTAAATAAATACAGTAAAAATGGAACAATGTCATCAACAACATCAGCTATAATAAATGGAGGAAGAGGGTCCAGTTCACAAGACTTTAAGTTCGAAGAAAGAAGCAGACGTCGTAGGTCAGTTTCCAGAATCGGTTTAAATCCATCAAGAACGAAGTCAGTCGACGCGATGAAAGGTGGAGGCGAGTTAGCGGTTGAAGCACGAAGGTCTTCTATCTTGGTAGTAATCATCGTGAGGAAGTCACTGGCTGAGAAGGAGGGGTCCTCTGGCGGTCGAGAAGAGCGTCCCATAAGACCGGAGATGGATGACCATAGTTTTTTGGGGTTTTTCTCATTTCGTGTGACCAGATTTTCCCAGTACGCCGCTTCCTTCCGACGATATAGCTGGTGGAGAGCACGACGTTGTGTAATCCAAGCCAGACGTTGCGGTGACGTCTTTTGGATTGCTGTTTAGCGTGAGATGTCGTTAACTCTTCGATTGGTAGGTGGGGTAAAATTAGGACCCGACAGCGTAAGACTTGCTATTACGACATTCTTCCCTTCATAATAATTAGTTAAATGAAAGGTTACGCGTGTAAAAGCGTCGTCAACTTGGACACCTTACAAATCGTGTCAGCGGCGCTATATATTCAGCGACTTTGCATTATCACTCAGTGAATTCCTACAGTAACTTTTAAACGGTGAGAACGTTTCAAAATTAAAATAACAAGCACAACCGTCCATTTGCGCTTTCGAGAGAAATCCAGTGTTTGGGCCCACTTTGGCGCACTATGTTACCGGTAAGTCTGGGTGAGACATAACTACAATAATATTGGCCTACTACTACAGGGAGACTTGAATGCTGCATGCTGTAGTTTATTATATGATTTGAATGTAACTCAAAAACGGTTTGATAATTTTGACTTGGTTGGTGTATAGGTCAATATTTTCTACTAATTTACCGCCGCTTTATTTTTCCACAAACCATTACGTGCAGCAAAATGTGATTTTATAGTACGCCGCAAAATGCATTTTATTGTTAGGTAACTAATAGACGTACCAGATTACCCGAGAATTCGATTTCAAGTCGTTAAGTCAGTCGATGGTTAAGCGACTTATTCATTCTATAAGCAAGTGACTCAGTAAACTGAGTCGCTAACTCTCCAAGTCAGTCGCTAACGCTTCTGTTAGCGACTCCGAGGACTTGACACAATAATAATAATTGTGATTAGTAACTACTAATGCTCCGGTGTCTAATGCACAAGGCATCAACCGATGGCACTCTAAAACTAAGCATTATTTAAGTCAGAATCCAGAGAATCATTCCGCAATAAGACGTAGTTAAACTGTTGAACGAGTTAGGATTGTTTACAGATTAGGATTGTTTACAGATATTTTCTCTGGGGCGCACCCAGTCAAGCCTTGATAAAAGAATAACAGTTCTGAAATATACTGTGGGTAGGATAGGCAATTAGTTTTAACGCTTCTATTTAAACATCTTTTAAATGTTATTAGCCAATGCTATATATGCATGAGACTAGGAGCCGATTGCTTATTGCGCTCTCATTGAACACCTTTAAAATGTTGTCAAATTGTGCTATATAGGATTGGAACGCGATAGCCGTTTGGTTGAGAACACAAACCTCCTGCATTAGTATTTGCGTCCCGTTGATTTTGCGCATATTTTACAAAAATGAAATCTTTTAATTATTACGATTATTAGAACACGATTTTCATACAAAATTTTAATTATCATCTTAGCTTTTAATGACTTTGATTTTTCACCTTTCAATTTTTATTCAAACTAGTCAAGATAACGTAAAAAATTAAAACATATAAAAAATCGAAATGTTGACGGTTTTGTTTCTTAAATAAACGTTAAGATCTAACAGAAAATTGGATCAAAAACACCTTAACAAGAGGCCAAATATCATCTAAAATGTTTCTAAAAGCGATGGCGGCTGTTGGGATCCGCGGCTGACCTAAAGTCACATTCAAAATGTGATCAAGGATTGGAAGAGAAGCAAGTTGTTCGGCCAGATATGAATGTCTGACTGAGTAAAAAGTTTTTGAAAAATCCATTGAAACCAAACGGTCATTGCATAAGGATTTAAGGATGTTGTTATATTTGGCCATCAAAGCAGCAGTCGTTGAGCTCGTAGGCCTAAAGGCATACAGATCGTCAAACTTGCAATTAGTTTTCGAGTTGGTGATTATCGGGAACATATATGCCTATAATATATACGGGTCAGGATTTTGTTTAATTCCTTAAAGAATGGAAGTAATGGAGATCGGGGAGTAATCCAAGTCCACTCTTGGGTATGCAAATTTGGGATTGGTGTAATACAGCCTACCCTCCACTGCGGGGAACATATGCATTCAATAAAGAATTTCTAAAAAAGGGTTGTGATGGGAGCAGCCAATAGGTGAGCCAAGCCGCTGAAAAACCGGAAGGAGCACCATCCAGACTCATGGAAGATACGCGGATATTTGTTAATCGATCAAATCATTGTCGAACGGAGAAGCTGTTTGCCATGACCTATTTTTTATACTACAATGCCTGTTAAGAGAGTTTGCGTTTAGATGTACATTTAGCTCTCTAGTCAATTTCTGTCTATTATCTGAGCTTTCAACCGATGACAGATAAGATCGCAAGGGAAAAATCTGGGACAGCTTGGAAACGTCACTGGGTGCTGAAGGGAATGACCGTTGTCTTGGACATTATGTTAGCAGGGTTATAGAAGTCATGCGATTATTGTATTGTATTGTATTTGAACACTTGTTATAGCGCCTCTACCAGATTCCTATTCAGAGGCGCTCCCGACTACTGCGCGGACGCTGAATCGGAGTTTCACGCCGAAGCGCATGAGCAATTGCGAGTGAAGGACTTGCCCAGGGTCCCTACGCGGCGGCTTTGAGGTGGATTCGAACCCGCAACCCTTTATATTGGATAAGATTATTGACAATATTGATGGAGAGGGTTCGATGTTTTTGACACTTTGCTAATCCTACAGTTAAAATAGATGGATGGATGAATCCAGAGTTGAACAACATCCTACGACATCAAAGGCGGTTTACGTCCACAGAAATTGTTTTGATTTAGTGCAGATTATTGTTCAGTTAAAATAGAAACTGCTGGAGCGAATATACATGCTGACCGAGTCAATGGACTGAAAATTGCCTCTGTGAAGTTAATGATTATAGTCTCTTACGACACACTTTTTAAGGTGTCCAAGAAGACGTCACCTTTAAAAGCGTGGATATTTTTGCGGTTACGTCTAGTGAATTATTAAGCGTGAGATGTCGGTAACTCTTTGATTGGAAGGTGGGGTAAGATTAGGACTCGGCAGCGTAAGCCACCTGAAGCTTCTGCTACTACTACATTCTTTCCTTCATAATTAGTTATATTAAAAGGTTACGCGTGTATAAGGCGACGTCAACTTGGACAACTTAGAAATATTGCTTGAGGTGATTCTGTACGTAGGATGGTAAACATAAAGCATTTGTTCGAAATAATAATTGTCATTGTAATTAGTAATTACTATTGCGCCAGTGTCTAATGCACAGGCATCAACCGATGGCACACCAAATACAGGCCGTAATCAGGTCAATATCCAGAAGATCAGTCACTAATAGGATGTAGTTAAACTGTTGGACGAGGTAGAAATTGTTTAAAGATATCTTCTCTGGGTCGCACCCAGTCAATCCTTGGCGAAAGAAAACAATTCTCAAAATTAATATATTATTGTGGGGAATGATAGGCGATGGGTTTAACGCACTCTTTAGACACCTTTTAAAAGAAATTTACCCATTCTATATAGGCATGAGACAAGGAATCGATTGGATATTGCGCACTCATTAAACACCTGTAAAACGTTATCAGATTGTGCTATATAGGATTGGAAAATGGTGGCTTTTTCGGATAATAGTTCTCCCTGCATTAACATTTTCTCCCCGTTTATTTTGCTCATATTTTACAAAAATAAAATGTTTTAATTATCACGATTGTTACAACAAGATTTTCATACCGCTAACAACAGGCCAGACATCATGTCAAATGTTTCTAATAGCGCTGGCGGCTGTTGGGATCCGAGTCTGACCCAAAATCCAATTCAAAATGTGATCAAGGATTGGAAGAGAAGCTAAGTTATTCGGCCAGATATGAATGTTTAAACGAGTGAAAAGCTTTGGAAAATCCATTGAGACCAAACGTTCATTTCATAAGGATTTAAGGATGTGGTTAGATTTGGCCATCAAAGCAGCAGTCGTTGAGCCCGTAGGCCTAAAGGCATACAGATCGTCAAACTTGCGATTAGTATCAGATATAATTTTGGTGATTATCGGGTACATATAGGCTCACATGTATATATGGCTCATGATTTTTTTTAATTCTCCAAAAAATGGAAGTAATGGATTCCACTCTTGGGCATGCCAATTTGGGGGTTGGTGTAATACAGCTTAACCTGCACTGTGGAGGAACATAATTATAAACTCAGTAAAGACTTTTAACAAATGGCTGTGATGAGAGCAGCCAATATTTGAGCTACGATGCTGAAAACTAGGCAGGAACACCATCCGGCCACGGAAGATCCACGGATATTTGTTAACATAGTGAAGACACGGCATTCATCGATCAAACCAATGTGGAATGGCCAGCCGTTTGACTTGACGTAGGTTTAGTATTACGGTCATAGGTGGATATTTTTGTTATTACAATCGTATCGTATCTAAAAATGTGTAGAGCGCCTCTCGCAGCATAGACTATTCAGAGGCGGAAGAAATGGAAGACATAGATCAAACCAATGTGGAATGGGGCAGCCGTTTGACGTGGCCTAGGTTCATCTATGGATATTTTCTGTTATTACAATGTCTGTTAAGAGAGACCAGTCAATTCACTGAAAATTTGCCTCTGTGAATATATAGCCCCGAGTGACCAACTTTTTAAGGTGTTCAAGGAAGCGTCGCCCTAACAGGAGTGGCTGTTATTGCGGTTACGTTTATTGGATTGTTTTTTTAGCGTAAGATGTCGTTAACTCTTCGATTGGTACATGTAGGTGGGGGTTAGATTAGGACTCGGCAGCGTAAGACTCCATAAAATTCTGCTACTACTAAATTCTTTCCTGGGGGGTCCATAGAGTAGTGGCATCACTGCCGTGAAGAGCAGTAGGAAGCGGGATCGCTTCCCGCAACCCTCCCAAAGGTCCACTGACCCTATTATTGGCGAGATGGCGCGTTGGTTAAATGAGATTTAGGATGTGATGGGCCCCTTTCATGGCTGCAGTATTATACAGTTAAACTCGAGTCCTGTAATAACTTGTGATCATCCGTTCATATACTGATTTGTAATCATACTGCGTAATTGTCAGTTTGAAAATATTTAACGAAGATTATTATTATTATTATTTGTAATTAGTTTACCATAGGTTACACGTTACACTATATATTCAGCGATTCCGTTATTACTCAGTAATATTGGAACAAGGAGGAGGGCGACGATAATGATCTTTGTTATCACACAGTGTCGTTAAACTGAAACTCCTACTACTACTATTACTCATTAATATTGAAATAGTATTATATAATAGTGCAAATGGTGAGAACTTTTCAAAATAAAATAGCATGCACACCCTAAGAAACAGCGATGGATGGATCCAGAGTTTAACGACAGCTTATGAGAACAAAGGTCGTTGCCGTCGACATAACATATTTTAGCATATTACAGAAAGAAAGAAACTTTCGATGAATATTTATAAAAGTCCGGCTTTCATTGTATTGTATAAATAGTTGTGGCTGACTGTGCCAATATTATTTTTGTCGCCGCCAACAGTCTTTGCTGCCATAAGATGTCGTTAAATTCTGAACCCATTGCATACATTTTCTAAGCAATTTTTCCAATCGAAGTCAATGGCCTTTGGTGCCGTAAAACACCGTTAAGCTGTTGCCAAATTTGTACATTATTGTGATCTGACATTACTATGTTACCGTGATAACTGGCTAAGGCAGGTTTCGCTGAGGATGAGAAAGATCCGATGGCGGAGGATTGGATGGAATTGGGTAGGAAACGCCGCATTCCCTTGTCTGCTATGTTAAATTTGGATTGATTGGGGCGACCTCTGAGTTCTCTGTTCTTAATTACATTAAGCATAGTTTGGACTCGCGTAGAGACAACCTCTGATTGTCAACCTCTGATTCGTGACTGGATTAGCCTGAATTCACATCTTAGTGGCTGTATGGTATTGAATCTAACTGTATCGAGAGCGGTTTATTTGTTTCCTCCTTACGCTATCGAGTGTAATACATCGGTCTGACAGCGTCATATATTAGTGGCTAAACTCCGATGTTAATTCACTGACAACCTGTCATCATCTGACACCGACAGACACCACAGCAACCGTTACTATGACGTCACTTCCTCCAAAACACCTGACGTCAATGTTCTGAAAAGTCGTGATTGCCTCACGCACACAACATTGTGATTGATGCTCGTATGTTACCTGTCGCCAGTTACCATACAATATCGTCAAACTGCTGGAATCCGTATGTTACGATGAAAAAACTAAACGCATACATAAGGCTAGGTAGGCATCAGTGGTGCAGACATTCCTCCAGATTTCGTTAAAACATCGGATTATGTGATGCACTCATTAGACACCTTTAAAAAGTTTCCGCCAACGTTTTATATAAAGGCTGCGTCGAACTGCTGCTAATAACGTATAAGGGCCCTTGATGTCATAAGACCAAGCTAAACTTTGGAATAATAATAATAAAAAGAGAAAAGATGAAGAACAGCACTCCCTTAGGTTAGCCATAAGGCAACCATGGGTTTGAAGTGCTTGAAACTTCATTTTCTTAGCCTCGGTATATGAGGGTAGGTGGCCAGTCGTCTCCCTCACCGTCTCATCTTGCCACCGACAGTGTAGGCCTACGGTTAGTGTATTCATCTTAGCTGAGTTGTCTAGGTGTGCAGATGGAGCAGAAATCTCGAACCAACTATCTGCCCTGGCCTCTCGGTATTATTGTCCAGCATTCTAACCATCAATCGGCCCCTAATAATAAACCACTGCCTAACTCTGCCACTACCCAACCTGTGGTGTGCTGGATCCAAGGATGGAGAAAGGTTGGGGGCGACGCTAATTACCATTGTTATGGAACAGAGTCGTTTAAAAAAGCCGTCGTCCTATTCCCTTCAATCCCGGTCACATGACCGTGTTTTACTTTTAGCTGACCATAACATGAAAACAACTGTCATAGTTAGAATGCTTTATTCATATTGACTATTAATTGTTTATTATAATATATGTATGTACACCGTAATGCGGATTGCAGCTGGTTCAATAAAGAATGTACTTTCTTAACGGCAACGAAAAAAAGAAAACCTAAGAATGCAGCGATTTTGCTAAAGTTACAGCCATATAGTGTGTGAAGGATACGATTTAAAGGTGTCTAAAAGCTGGATTAAGGTGGAGGGTAATGCTAATCATCTTTATTGTTATGCAGCGTCGTTAAACATAAAGTAGCCTATATATATATATGCAACCTTTTAGCGCCTGAGTAGCGTCGCCCTCCTCCTTTATGCAGCGTCCAAATGCTGAAGAAAGGAGGAGGGCAACGCCAATCATCGTTGTTATGGCACAGCGTCGTTAAACACCGACTGACCAACAAACCATTTTCAGCATTTATAATTTTATATGAATACATTTATTTAATGGATCCAGAGTTTAATTATTTCGATGGATTTTTCCCTTCCATAAGATGTCGCTAAACTCTGAATCCATCGTGGACCAACTAGCGATTAGTTAGGACGCTCTCTTTTAGACACCTTTAAAACGTAAACTACAGAAGTTATATAAGATCAGGACCAACCGCCAACTTTTTAAGTAGCTTGTAGTAGTGTTGCAAACCTTCCTGAACAGATGGAAAGCGTATGAGATGAAGAATTTTTCTGTTGCTGAAACCTAGGTTTCGTAACCATCTCTCTTCCTGTATCTGATTGTTCTGCTTAGTAACTTATATCATTTATTTCTCAACTTAAGACTTGCCCTTTTCAAATTTCTTACCCACCATAATAATAGGTTGCTCCCTTCCTTGGCAGACTGATCTTCTGGATATTGACCTCATCACGGCTTGGTTTTGGTGCGCCATCGGTTGATGCATTGTGCATTAGACACTGGCGCAATAGAAGTTGCTAATTAAAATTGCGGCTTCTTTTAGAATTTACAGACGTAGGTTGTGAGGGTGGATTATATCAGCTGGTTACGAAAACTATTACCGCGTTGGGGGATTCTAACCCAGTCGATGCTCTTAAAAGTAAAGGCATCACTCACATCGCCACACATTATTAGGCTATCGCACGACATATAACGATCAGTCAAGTCAGAGCATATCCAAAATTATATAGCGACTCATTATCTTCTCTTCTTCAATTGGAATAGCAAATAAGTCAGATAAGCGCCTATCAGCCCGAGTAGGCCTAACCTAAAAGTAAAATCGTCTACATCCGACATTTTGTAATAGCGTTAAACCATTAAACGAGTTTGCGATAATCGAAGATGATATATCGGAGGGTGAAGCAAAATGGTGGACGAAGAGTACAGTTACCAGCCTTGGTTTGGCTCTAGGCGCTTGTGGGAGTTCGCTATTGGGGTCTTTTCTCGTAACTTTTTATCATCGTTTTTGCCTACTGATAACATTTTCATCGCTAATGATCTTTTACTAGTTTCTCTTAAAAAGGCGCTATGCAAATCTGTGATAACAACAACTACATATCGTATATTATATTTTGCAAGAGAGTGAACTTACACGACATTACGACATTACGTGGCGCATTTACATATATTTACAGATCCTCAGGCCATATCTGCTGACTTCCCTAACTTTGTCTTCTCGACGTCTGTCCGCAATTTAGGGGTTGTTCTTGATCAGGAGCTTACCTTCTCTGAACACCTAAATCTTTTATGCCGTGCTTGCTTTTTTCAGTTGCGGCAATTGCGGGTAATTTCCCGTTTACTTTCATCAAATGCTGCACTTACTGTTGTTCATGCTTTTGTTTGTAGTAGGATTGACTACTGCAGTACCATCTATGGTGGCCTCCCATTGGGGCGCATTCCTCAGGTTGAGCGTGTGCTTCGTGCAGCTGCTAGGCTTGTTGGTGGTTTTTCTAAATTTGACCATATCTCGCATTATATGCGTGACGTACTCCACTGGCTTCCTGTTTCTCAGCGCATTCAATTTAGGATTTCGGTCTGGGTCTGGCGGTGCCAATTAGGGAGCGCCCCAGCCTACTTGCGTGAGTTCTGTCGCCCTACCTCAGGTTTAGCTACCCGCAGAAATCTTCGCTCTGCATCTCGAGGCGAACTTGCTGTTCCCTTTGCGCGCACTTCAAAGATGCAACTTCGTGCCTTCTCAGTGGTCGGGCCGACCATCTGGAATAATCTTCCTTCAGATCTGCGTGTTCTTCTAGCTGGAGACTCTGCATACACCTTTTACAAGAATTTGAAAACTGTTCTCTATCGCCGTAGTTGGGCTGGGAGTAGGTTATCTTGGAGGGGCGCTATATAAGTCCTCTGAATGAATGAATGAATGAATGAATGAATGAATGAATATACATGCATAATGTAATGTAAAACTACGAAATTTCTCAGCATCACGCATAAGATAACAGTTGATGCAGGCGCTATATAAAGTCAATTCCACAAGAGCAAGGTTGTTGGGTCATTTTCGGTGCCTGTCAGATCCGTGGGGGTCAATAACAAATATATTATGTACTAACATTATATTTACATGCATGAACGACTTATATTCTCATGGCGTCACTTGGCGAATATTATTACATCGTAGATACAGATTTATGTAAGAGAGAGATTAAAGTAGCTTTAATGAGGACACACACGAGACACAGTGTAAAGATTCAAACTAACAGTTCGAAATGTCAATTTATATGCATACATACTTATATACACATATAATCGCTATAATATGCATAGGCCTACATGTAATCGTCGTAACTTGAAATTTTGCTCTAAGCATTTTGTACGAATATAAATAAAAAAATTATGAAGTGTTTATTGGAGTAGCTTTTTATTGCTTCACATGATTATAATATTATATTTAGTGAGTTCTATAGTTATCGATTAAATTGAACTTTATTAGTATTTTCCTTTCCTGAGAGTTCGTTTAGATTTGAAATCGGATTTCGCCAAAAACCAATAATTTCCATATGCCAGTTTTGGATGACTTGTATCCGCCTATAATTTCAATTTCCTACTGGGTCCACTTTGCCCCTGAGTACCACATTACGCCATCGGGTATTTTAAAAAAATCATTATTAACGGTACTGTAGGGCACCGCAAGTAAAATTACGCCACTAGTTGTCCCTAGTGTACTAAGCGTCATAAGCAGACAAAACATGCAAAGTGATCTCTGTGACCAAAGGGGGTGAGTAAAGGTTTTGAGGGTGAAGGTTCGGGTGCAGTATTTAAAGAGAAAAGGCTTAAAGGGAGAAGGCTGCAAGGGAAGATTTGAATGTCGCTTTGTGCTACATAAAGTTTTGACGAATTTATCGCAATCGTAATCTCGAGATTTCTACTGCGCCGCAAAAACCATGTCAAGGGAATCACCTTGACCTTACACATGCGCTCAGTCAAAACAAAATCGATTGGAATGTAAGATGAGAATCGATTCCATGTCAAGTCAAATAGATAGGATAGGATTCAAAGAATAGGATTCAAAGAATAGGATTCAAAGAATAGGATTCAAAGAATAGGATTCAAAGAATAGGATTCAAAGAATAGGATTCAAAGAATAGGATTCAAAGAATAGGATTCAAAGAATAGGATTCAAAGAATAGGATTCAAAGAATAGGATTCAAAGAATAGGATTCAAAGAATAGGATTCAAAGAATAGGATTCAAAGAATAGGATTCAAAGAATAGGATTCAAAGAATAGGATAAGAGGGCCAGGCAGGAAACAGTCAGACGGTTAAGGTGGTCGGATGGGTGGTGTTGTGTTTAGAATTGGAAGGACGAGCGAGGTAAAGATAAGACATTCAGACGATCGTTTACAATCCTGCAGAATATCTCTGGTCGATTTTAGTCATCGTTTTCGGGGATATTGAGTATCTTCCATCTAAAAACCCTTCACCTTTATTTTTTGCTGGCAGACCTTTCAGCGTTTTAACCAACCTAAGAAACTAAACACCACAAAATTCTTACCAAAGCACTTCCAACCTGAGCTGATATAACGTTGGTGTCTAAAACAGTTGGCCTCCCTGACGAGGCTGTTGTGTTGCGATGATAAAAAGTGGAAATCTGCTAAATATTACATTTCCTTTGGTTCCGTACTGTTTTAATTGGGTCGTTATAGGCTTATAGCCCATTGCCCGCTTGTGGCGACGCTCCTGATCTCTATGGCTTCAAGAGACTTTAATAGCAATGGCGGACGATGTACATGAAGCAACTATTTACATATCCGATAAATTCTAATACACTGACGACATCTATCAACGCGTCGGTTACAGCAGCGCTTCCCAAAGTTTTCAATGTCACGGACCGGTAGAAAGTTTTCCACTGCAGCAGAACCGGTGCCAAATTAATTGATTATTTCTCGTTTTCGTTTTCGATCACCTAAACTCCTCAAAGGTGTATTAAAATTGATTTAAATGCTTGTTTAGCCAATTCTGTGACTCTATTGCCCTTCAAATGCTAGCAAAATAAGTGTTTTTATTATGATTTTTAAAAATATACTAGCCATTTCTTGAGTCCGAGACAATTTGACCAGTTTCTTGACTCACTTTGCGGACCGGCAACTTAGGGCTCGCGGACCGGCACCTTTCCGCGGACCACCATTTTTGGAAGCACTGAGTGACAGCATGCCTACTATAACTATCTGTATAATACTGTAGGCCTCTCACAGTGGACTGCGTTTCTAGCATAATGGACCTTCACTATACTTGTCATTCCCACGTACAGCACAAAAGTCATGTATATTAAAAGTATCTGATGAATTTTATATAGGATATGCAATAAGCGTATTAAAGGTGTCTACTGTATATCCATCAATATTATTGTATTGCATTGTATTGTATTCAAACATTTATAAAGCGCCTCTCATAGGGTGAACCATTCAGAGGCGCTCACAGTGCGCAAGGCAAAAGAGAAGAAAAGGGTTTTGAGAAAAGCAAAAGTGGAAGAGAGGTTACTAGCTAGAATTCGTGAGCGAGTAGATGGAGACAGCGCATTCCAAAGAGAGGGACCAATTGAGGTAAAGGACCGGGAACATCTTAGAACATCTTATGAATGTCAAGGCCGTTCAAGTTGACCTTAGTCGTCTGATCTAAATGAAACATATGCCTATCAGCTCACTCCTTTTTTCACGGTCCCTTACTCCTCGTAAGGGACCGTGAACATCATCAGAGTGTAATCGACGACTGGATTCAGCGGCATCTCCTTGACTGCGGTCTTCTACTTCTCCATCTTCTTCCCTTCATGCAAGGTTGTCATTTGTCAGGTTCTCTGTGGTTGCCATTTTTCTGGAATTGAATTTGATTTTTCTTGAATTTTTATAGCTGCGTAGATTATTTACTGTTTAACGACACTGTGTCATTACATAAAATGATTAGCATCGCCTTTCATCTTCTATCCATCAATTTGACACCTTTAAATCGTTTCTTCACGACAAAAAGATATTTGTAAGTTTCATTTCCGATCGCTGGAAGTGTTTCCCGGGTATAGTTTGTTGTCATTCACTATCGACACCTTTAAATCGTTTTCTTTAAATTCTATAATAATTGCATTTTCGGTCAGTCGCCAGATTTCACATGTATTTTGAGAGAGATATATAATATATAGGCAACCATAACAATAATAATAAATTCACGGAAATCCTTTATTGACAAATTAAATATATATAACCAATCATATTGAATAATAATGAAATCACTGATATCCCTCATTGCCAATTGGTTGATTGACAGACCTAACTAAGCATAGGCCTAACTATGGTCATTTCTGATTCTGCCATTTATTATGTTAAGTTTATTTGGTGAGTTGCTGTTTAACGACGTTGTGCCATAACAAAGATGATTAACGTCGCCCACCTTTTTTATCCATCTAGTTTAACTTGCGGAAATCTTGCAATCTTGCTTGATTGATTGATTGCTTGAGCCACAGGCTAAAAAGTCAAATCTTGCGACGACTAATTCGATCACTTACAATCATTCAATCGTCATGAAACTTGGCAGATAGACTCGCCCTCGCAGACACTTCATTCTATCAAAATTTCAGCTCCCCAAAAAGGCTAGCTTATAGAATCGGGGACTCAACTTTTCGAATCGGGGAATCCCCTTTTCCGAAACGCAGCGTTGTGATTGGCCAGCGTTGTGATTGGCCGCAGTCGTAAAATGAACGCGGACTATATATTTGTAGAGGTAACTGCTTCATAAGACGCATTATAGGATACTAGATGGATATAGTAAAAACTTTGTTTTTACGGGCTGTATTTTATTATCCATCTAGTTTAACTTGCGGGAATCTTGCTTGATTGATTGCTTGAGCCACAGGCTAAAAAGTCAAATCTTGCGACGACTAATTCGATCACTTACAATCATTCAATCGTCATGAAACTTGGCAGATCGACTCGCCCTCGCAGACACTTCATTCTATAAAAATTTCAGCTCCCCAAAAAAGGCTAGCTTAGAGAATCGGGGACTCAACTTTTCGAATCGGGGAATCCCCTTTTCCGAAACGCAGCGTTGTGATTGGCCAGCGTTGTGATTGGCCGCAGTCGTAAAATGAACGCGGACTATATATTTGTAGAGGTAACTGCTTCATAAGACGCATTATAGGATACTAGATGGATATAGTAAAAACTTTGTTTTTATGGGCTGTATTTTATTATCCATCTAGTTTAACTTGCGGGAATCTTGCTTGATTGATTGCTTGAGCCACAGGCTAAAACGTCAAATCTTGCGACGACTAATTCGATCACTTACAATCATTCAATCGTCATGAAACTTGGCAGATCGACTCGCCCTCGCAGACACTTCATTCTATAAAAATTTCAGCTCCCCAAAAAAGGCTAGCTTATAGAATCGGGGACTCAACTTTTCGAATCGGGGAATCCCCTTTTCCGATACGCAGCGTTGCCATTGGCCAGCGTTGTCATTGGCCGCAACAAAAACGGGCGCGCTGCCTCATTAAACGAACGCTATGTTGTAAAATGAACGCGGACTATTTTCAGAGTACACGTTATAGGATACTAAATGGATATAGTAAAAAACTTTGTTTTTACGGGCTGTATTTTATTATCCATCTAGTTTAACTTGCGGGAATTTTGCAATCTTGCTTGCTTGCTTGATTGATTGCTTGAGCCACAGGCTAAAAAGTCAAATCTTGCGACGACTAATTCGATCACTTACAATCATTCAATCGTCATAAAACTTGGCAGATAGACTCGCCCTCGCAGACACTTCATTCTATAAAAATTTCAGCTCCCCAAAAAGGCTAGCTTATAGAATCGGGGACTCAACTTTTCGAATCGGGGAATCCCCTTTTCCGACACGCAGCGTTGCCATTGGCCAGCGTTGTCATTGGCTGCAACAATAATGGGCGCGCTGCCTCATTAAGCGTGCTATGTTGTAAAATGAACGCTGACTATTTTCAGAGTACACGTTATAGGATACTAGATGGATATAGTAAAAAACTTTGTTTTTACGGGCTGTATTTTATTATCCATCTAGTTTAACTTGCGGGAATCTTGCAATCTTGCTTGCTTGAGCCACAGGCTAAAAAGTCAAATCTTGCGACGACTAATTCGATCACTTACAATCATTCAATCGTCATGAAACTTGGCAGATAGACTTGCCCTCGCAGACACTTCATTCTGTAAAAATTTCAGCTCCCCAAAAAAGGCTAGCTTATAGAATCGGGGACTCAACTTTTCGAATCGGGGAATCCCCTTTTCCGACACGCAGCGTTGCCATTGGCCAGCGTTGTCATTGGCTGCAACAATAATGGGCGCGCTGCCTCATTAAGCGTGCTATGTTGTAAAATGAACGCTGACTATTTTCAGAGTACACGTTATAGGATACTAGATGGATATAGTAAAAACTTTGTTTTTACGGGCTGTATTTTATTATCCATCTAGTTTAACTTGCGGGAATCTTGCAATCTTGCTTGCTTGAGCCACAGGCTAAAAAGTCAAATCTTGCGACGACTAATTCGATCACTTACAATCATTCAATCGTCATGAAACTTGGCAGATAGACTTGCCCTCGCAGACACTTCATTCTGTAAAAATTTCAGCTCCCACAAAAAAGGCTAGCTTATAGAATCGGGGACTCAACTTTTCGAATCGGGGAATCCCCTTTTCCGACACGCAGCGTTGCCATTGGCCAGCGTTGTCATTGGCTGCAACAATAATGGGCGCGCTGCCTCATTAAGCGTGCTATGTTGTAAAATGAACGCGGACTATTTTCAGAGTACACGTTATAGGATACTAGATGGATATAGTAAAAAACTTTGTTTTTACGGGCTGTATTTTATTTATACTTGGGGCTGGCACTACCAGAGTAAAAGCACTGCAGAGTTAAATTTCAGATGCATAAAATTGTCTCCTGTAGGCTATCAGATGGAGCACCTTCGATATGTCCCCTTGTGAAGATCAAACATCAACCTGCGATTAAACGCCGTTTGACGATTATTATAAGAGCAGATGAATACATTTGAAAGGTATTTTGTGGACGTCGATTTTAATTTATTACTTTTAAGTTAAATCTAATTTAATGTTATTAATTATATAGTAGGGTGTAATTATTAAGATTATTTATTGTTTAAGGACATGTTATGGCCGTCAGGACCGTTCGCTCTGAGCTGGTCAGACAAACGTTATCAAGACCAGATCTTCACATCCTATGACCAATCGTCCTATGACCAATCGTCCTATGACCAATTGTCCTATGACCAATCGTCCTATGACCAATCGTCCTATGACCAATCGTCCTAGAACCGGGCGTTCAACCTCTCGTAGGGCCGGAAAACACTGCTCGGAAAGCCTCTGCAATGTCTTGGTCACCTTCGAAATGCGGCTGTATATTTCGTTTTCTTTAAACTGGTTGTATCCGAAATTATTATATGAATAATTATGCGATCAATCGTCTGGATGTGAAGATCTGGTCTTGATAAAGGTTCTAGGACGATTGGTCATAGGACGATTGGTCATAGGGCCTACCGGTCATAGGTCCTATCGGCGATGGGACTATCGAAGGCTAAAACAAAGAAGTTTTTAAAACATGAAAACTATTTACTGGATCATTTTACTGTGAAAATATACGTAATACAAAATACGAACAATACGTAAAAGTCTAGATAGCAATGTCCCTAATTGATGCCTTTCATACTTGAGTTACATACGCGTAAAACGTGTATTATTTCGACCAAACGTTAAGTTCTTTGAAGTGAGTTGATCCCTGTAAGTATTACCATAATAAGTCTTGATTGGCACTCATTTTATTTGTCTAAAATCGAATGTCCATAACTAACGACTACAACGAATTATGTCGGTTTATTAGCGGCATATGACCAATCGTCCTATGACCAATCGTCCGGATACCGAACGCCCTGACCACACGTGGACAAGAACGTTGGAAGCTGACCTGAGCCAGCTGAACTTTGGTTTGCACGCGGCCTGAAGACGAACCCAGAACGGAGACGGCGGGTGACACGTCGTGGAAATAGCAACGATTCAGTGAGGATAACGCCACAAGTGGAGAGTTTCCAGCACCAAAACGACTCCTTACTGGTGCAGAGCTATCGACTAAACCCTGTTCCTTTTTCCATGGAGAGAGTGACGTGAACGTCCCTGACAGCCAAAAGATGTTTATTAAATAAAAGATAATGCAGGACACCTTTTAAACGTTTCCACCTACGCTACATATTCTTGAGCTCTAATATGCAAAAAAAGCTGTAATACGCCAAAACTAATCTTTGTCGGCGGTAACGGCCTATGTTGTCATAAGCTGCCGTTAAACTCTGGATCCATCCATCAACACTAAAAAACCGGACTCCGCCACTGTTTGCCCTCTGACAGTGCCGGTCCCAAGCCTTGATAAAGGATGAGGGCGAGTTTGCTATGGGGCAGATAAATCAGAAATCTAATTAATAGAGTTATTGTTAAATGTATCGTTAATGCATTGAAAATAATAGTTTTCGTCTCGAAACGTGAGTAAAGTTAGATGTTTGTAGGGCTGCTAAGTTTCTCTGTTTATTTCCTATCTTCGTCGGTTGGGTACTGTATGCCATAACAAAGATGATTAACGTCAACCCCCTCCTTTACCCAGACATGGGACTGGCCCTGCTAAATTTTGTGGAATTGCCAAGAAAAGAATAATATTACTTGCTGCTTAACGACAGTGTGTCATAAGAAAGCGATTAGCGTCGCCCTGCTCCTTTTGTCTAGTATTTAGACACCTTTTAATCCTTTCTGTAAAAGAATATAAATTATAAATATAATTTTTTCAATGATAGACATATAAACATGAAATTTCTATTAAACCCTTTTGACAGTAAATTTATTTCAGAATGAAGTGTATAGGTTAGTTAAGATAATTAATAAGGTAAAATTTTGTAAATGGATATTTTAGGTTTCTTATGTGAATGGTTTGTATCCTACTCAAATCTGTAAATATTTGACTAGTCTTTTACTAATACATTGTTATTATGCAATTATAATACTGTGTTGCTATGTAAAAGAGTACTTTTAATAATTATATTACATGTATGCTTTGTTGGTTAACCCTTATAGGGTCACGATTTTTCTCAACCGATTTTGGTCATCGGGGGGTAAAAAAATACCCCCACTGTGATTCGCATGATTCTTATGGTAAACTCCGATTTTCAAGTATAAAACTAAGAAAAAGTTATTTATAGAAGGTTCTGACATAATTATTGTTTTTATTTATGGAGCACAAGCTATTGCTGACGTCATTGTAGTAATGTATGCAGAAATTTTAGAAACAGTTTTAAAGTATCACAAGAGTTATTCATCTAATATTTATGTATGAAATGTCTGGAGCAGATGTGGTCAGAAGGACCGGAAGACCGAAGCTTAGATCAACGTATGCATGCAAGAGTGTTTATGCGTGCATGTATGCATAAGTGCATGTACGATTATTGTACGTACGCATGTATGTAGGCATCTACATGCACATGTATGTATGGATTGAACTATGTATACATGTAGCATATATATATATATATATATATATATATATATATATATATATGTATGTATTATGCTTATATATATATAATATATATATATATTAAATATATATATATATATATATTAAATAAATATATATATATATATATATATAGAATGTTCAGATACTGATAAGGGGACATTGTAACAGCAAGACACTCATGTGTAAAGCATGCATAATGTTATGTTTATAAATTCCTTAGTAAAATAGGTATACGACTTGGTGCATTTTCGTACTTTATAGCTGATTTGGGTGCATGAATAACTAATGAAACTGGATGCATTCTGTGGAGGAAACATGTTTAGGAAAAGTCATAGAAGCGATTTCTTCAACTATTTTCAGGGATTAAAATTTCCGTGAAAAACCGAGATGGGGGTATTTTTTACCCCCCGGTGACCCTATAAGGGTTAATGGAATTTTTATTATGTGTGTTAGATAGATGAACAGATTAAAAGAGTACTTTAAACAATTAGAATACATGTATACTTCTTTGGTTAATGAACATTTTTATTATAGTGTTTTTGTAAGATACATGAACAGTTTAAAAGAATACCTTAATCAATTATAATACATGTATGCTTTGTTAGTTAATGAAATTTGTCAGGACATACCTGGTAATAATCACAGACAGTATGAGATTAACTACTTTATATTGCAAACATATTGAATATTAGTGAAATTGTAAAGCTCCGTTTGAAACCTTCAATGGTGTCGTTCGGATGCTATAAGTTTCTGGTTCTGATTGTATTGTATATTTTCTGTATTGTCGTCAACGGCCTTTGATGTCATAAGACGACGTTAAACTGTGGTTTAATAATAATCAATGATAGACCTGCAACATACAAAAAAATAATCCTTGGCGGCGGAAACGGCCTATGTTGTCATAAGCTGCCGTTAAACTGAGGGTCCATGAATATAATAATATTATTATTAGAAATTTGAACTTTTTATAATGGCGCATCATTGTTTGCTGACATTGTATTTAATTCTCCTGTATGAGGTGGAACACCTTTGAAGTGCGTCCGTGAAGAGAATTGACCTGACTGCAGCTTTGAATTTGGTGGTCATCGGTTGATGTTTGGTGTATTATTTCGCCGGAGCCATATCAGTTATTAATTATTACAATTGCAGTTATGCATAAGATGAAAGTTAAGTGTGTTCTGTTCGACCTATTGTTACAATGAGCGCCTATTTCAATTCTCTCAAACCTTTGTCACATCCTTAACGACGTAAGGTCACTTCATACAATATGCGACACAGGCCACATGATTTCACCCTACCTAGAGTTGATGCCGTTGCAAAAAGAAGTTTTATTATGAGAATGTTATATGACTTAACAGAAATGTTTGTATTATTTATTTCTTCTGTAAGCTACTGTTCGTTTGCTGGTAGTCAAATAAAGAATATTTTTACTTACTTACTTACTTTACATCAATGCTACGGATACTTACTTACTTACTTACTTTACATCAATGCTCCGAAAAAATTGATGAACAAAAATAATTAGCAAAACGGAATCGAACATCCATCCTATATCTACAACTGTTTTACACTGATTCAACCGTCTTCAAAACGTAACATAGCACGAAGTATTCGTATAAAGCTGCGAGGAGAATCAATGGCTTACCAGTCCAGACTATAACGTATCGCTTGCATGGGAAACAACTACTTCGAAGAGATCCTTTAATTTCAGAGATTTATATAGCGCCCCTTCAAGATATTCTACTCAGGAGCGCTCCCTACCCAACCCTGGCTTCTTAACGACGTTGGTGTTATAGCAAAAATGATTAGCATCGCCCTCTCCTTAATCCCAGTTTAGGGCTGCCACTACCAGAGTACGGATTATTGTTCAGTTTAGGTAGAGAATTGGTACATAATAGAATCCTGAGTTTTACGGCATCTAATGACATGAATAGCCGTTGACGCCAGCAAAATTATGTTGAACGGTTTTTACCGATCGCATAATGGATTAAATAAACGAAATGTATGTTTATTTTCCTTTCGCTTTGTGAAGTTTAATGAGTTTTCACCGTAACATAGACACAACTAAGCTGCTCAAAAATTGTACGTTTAGTTACCACGGAGATATCTATAGCTTGGTTGAAACCGGTTTTAAAGGTGTCGATTGAGAGCACTACATTATCCATTGCCTAAGGATATCGTCTGGTTCACGGGACCTCTAACGTCTTATGCACCAGAGTATCGAATCTTACTTTCTGACAATTAAGAAGTTTCTTTCTAACGACGCTGTGTCATAAGAACGTTGATTAGTGTCGCCCTCTTCCTTGATTCTATTCGGACTGGCACTGCCCGGAAACATCTTACGTCTGCTAAGCCCGATGACGTCGACGTTACCATACCTACATGTATGCTTGGCACGTTTCTTCATTGCTCGTTGGATGGATCTAAAGTGCAATGACATTTTATGGCAACAAAGGCCGTTGACGTCGACATAAAATATTTCTAACAATTGTCACCGTTCGTATAGGCCTAGCATAATACACCCTTCGGAATATATTATTTATGAACTAAGCTTCTCGTTGCACGCATTTTGAGCGGATGAATGCATTATAAAGATGGCTCTAGACGTCGAATTAAAACATGGCACTCTTCAGCTAAACGTACAGTGTAATTTAATCTTATTTAATACATGTAATAATTATGATGTAAGGTATAAAATATTAAGAGAATTTATTTTTTAAACTTGTGGACGTCACGTCCGTTTTGAGCTTTCAGATAAACATTGCAACGTTATCGCTGTACAAACCAATTTGACGATTGACCGCATGTTCATATTTATAGGCCTATAGTTTCGGGTGCAACTAGTTTAAAGGTGTCTTAGTAGATGCTTATAGGGTGCTGCCTTCATTGCTATTACTTGTGTGACATAAAAGCATTTGCAGAAATATCGATATTTAACGACATCTGGTGGCTGGCAGGGTCGTTGACATGGGTTTTGCCTTCCAATAGACTTTCAATTAACCTTGATAAGATCAGCGCTTCATGAAGAAAGGTTTCGACTCGTTGAAACAGGTTTTGTCGGCAATGCTGACCCTGATAATACAAAAATAAACAACAGTGGTGTTTTGTTCAACTAATAGTGAAATTGAATTCCATCAGTTTATGTGCTAAAGATTACGATTACAATTCAGCCAAAGTCTTAAGTAAGTAAGTAAGTATATTCTTTTATATAACCAGCTGCCAAACAGCACTCTGGTGAACAAGCATGAGCAATATAAATTAACGTAAGCATCAAACACCAGGCATCAAAATCTACAGTGTATCTAAGACCAGTGAGATTGCTTCGTCTCTATTGAAAAATTTTCAATATCACTAACATCCCTATCGTCGATCGTAGTCGAGTGCCTGAAGGTAGAGGGTTCGAATCGACAACTTATTAAAGGGAAAACCTAAACGACACATAAACACTTCCATTGTTTAAATGTATTATTCAGGAATATTATACCAAAATAAAGACAACGACTATGTAACTGAAATTAATTACACTGAACAAATAAGTTAATCATAAATGGCAATATTGAATTAATCAATCAATCATTCGAATAATCAATCTTTCCAAACATTGATTGATTGACATTCAAACATCTTATATCAGTGCATATTTTAACTGTTTAAAATAGTTTTAAGATATGTCCCAGTAGTTTTAGGATATGTCCCAGTAGTTTTAGGATATGTCCCAGTAGTTTTGGTGCTTTTGTCCTAGGTAATACTCTAATTTCATAACATTGGAATTACAGTAAGAGACTTTGTCCCACTAGTCAGTGGCGTAATAAACGGGGGGAGTGTGTGAAACAAATCATCACGAATAGGCGGATTTATTGTGTCTATGTACCCTTTTTGGTGGAAAACACTCGTTACTACCCCCCCTCGAAAATGCTTTGAGCTTTGAAAACTCTCATTACTACCCCACCCCTCGAAAAATTTCTGAGAAACTCGTCACTACCCCTCGAATTGTAGTTACTAAACAACTATCATATATAGTATACAGACGAATAGACGAGGCTTATTGTCCTTCTCTCGAAAAAGGGGTAAAAGCAAAAAAAAAAGGTCATCAGAAATGTTGGCGGTAATCAAGACAATTTTCCGCCAGACTGTTTGTCCACGGGCGCACACGAATCCTACATGTACTTACGCCACTGGTTCCAGTAGTTCAAATCCGTTAAAATATGCACTGTTACTTAAGATGACAAATGAGAACTTCTCTTCTCAAATTGTGTAGTCTTTAGGCAATGCTTCGAGGGCCTGAAAATCATCCTAGGCAGGCCAGAAATGGCCCGCGGGCTGGTTCTTTGAAACCCTTGCTTTAAAATAACTTGTTATTATAACCCGGGCTTACACCCACACTTATTGTCCCGGGACATTGCTTGTGACATGGAGTAGGCCTAGCGATTGTGAATGAACTGATGGCCTGCGCTCATCTCTGAGTAGCTCTTAGCAACTTCAGGATTACGATTCCGATTGTCTTGTTAAATCTAGGAGGGGAGAAAAAGGATTGCTCTTAAACTCATCCAAATGCAGCTGTTTAGCTCGCAACTGGTCGTTGTGTTTGACTCAAATCTGTCATTCAGTGAACGTATCAACTCCCTATATTAAGGTCTGCCCACTGCCGCGTCCGTGATATTCGTGCGATTGGACGCCATCGTAATCGTATTTGTAAACTTCAAATTTCTCAAACGCTACTAGGAAGCTAATTACATGGTCCGTGTAATAGTCGAAGTCATATTATTCACAGTCATAATAATAACATGGCTGTAGTCAGAATCCACGTGAATTTCCAGTCACCGAGAAAACTAAGTCAAAGTCATAGCTGTAGTCATAGTTCTGATCGTAGTCACTCAGTAACGGATTGGACTTAAACTCAGTTATAAGCTTATGTAGCTCCTTTGGTAGCAAACTCCATTCTTAAGTAAAAGTAAAGTGGCCTAGTAAGTTCCGTTCAGATCTAAGCTAAAGTACAGAACATCATCAGATTAGCTAAAGGCTCCGATTACAGAGAAATGCTGACAGTTGGTAGCGCCACAAAGCACATACATCGGTTTATATAGCGCCATACGACTTGACTGAAAGAAAGAGTATTCATTAGGCTAGATGGCGCCTCTGCAGTTATAAAAGACCGTGAAACCATCACCAGCATGAGACGTTTAGTGATAAAGCGTATGTCCAAACTTCATTGTTTTAGCCAGTTCCACTCAGTAAAAGAATACATGTGGCAAGGCAGAAGTCAACGATCATGGAATCCACAAGATATCGTTGCTACATCGGAAATTGTAGCTCACTAGTTAGACACCTTTAAAACGTTTTCACCACTGCTATATATTTTTGTATATCAGCTGCGTATCAACTAAACTCCGCCACTGTTCGCTTTCTGACAGTGCCAGTCCTTAAGCCTGGATAAAGGAGGAGGGCGACGCTAATGGTCTTTGTTACCACACAGCTAGTCGTTAAACAGAAAACCACCACCACCGCGTATCAACTAATATGTCTTCTTCTTTTGGTTCTCTGCCTTGCTAGGCAGGTTCGTACGTCCAATTTCGCCATTCATAACGTTTTCTGGTTCTTTCCTTTAGTTTGCTGTAATCTTCCTCCAACATCCAATCCAACAACATCATTCTCGGTCTTCCTCGTGTCTTCTTCCCCTCCATTCTTCCCTCAATTATAATTCTTAGAAGGGAGTCTCCTCTCATGATGTGACCATGTCATGATCTACTATAATTGTTGTCAACAGGCTTTGATGTCATAAGACCAAGTTAAACCTTGGAATAACAATTATAAACAGCTACCTACATGTAAGTCAGCCACTGCTCTACATGTTGTAGTGCCAGTCCAAAGGCTGGAGAAAGGAGGACGGCAACCCTAATCATCGTTGCTTTGACAGAGTGTCGTAAAACAGCAATTGACTAACTCACTGAACGGTTGCCTTATGCCGTCAAACAATGAATATTAATGAGCTACATTTTGTCATTGGAACGGTGAGAAGTGATTAAATTAATTTCTGTCGACATCATCGATCTTTTTAGTACAAGATTTTGTATTGCAGGCTGTCTATTCTGTTAGTGTTAAGATTTAAATTGCATAACATGTAAATGTACAGCGCAGTGCGTTTGTCAGGCGCTTATTAAAGAAAAGATATTATTATTATTATTATTTTGTTAAACTCTGGATATTATGAGCAATCTCTGAAACCCTGTTAAAGCGTATTCTCGGAAATTCAATAAGGGAGTTCAAGACGACACGGAAACAGCCTTCGGAGTAAATGAGAAAAAGTTGAGATTTAGGTTTCGCCTTGTAGGCCAACAGATATCGTTAAACTGTCCATCCTACCCTAAACCATTAAATCACTTGAATAGTAGTCGACGTCAAAGGCCCTGGTGTCCACAAATTAATAGAACAATGGAAACAATGGCTTCCGTGCTGAGAGCGCCTCTGAATAGTTATTCTGCCAGAGGCGCTTTATAAATTATTAGATACGATAAGATACAAAATAATCATTAACCATTGGATAATAATTATAACGTTCTCGTTTGACACCTTTATAACGTGCTTAGTTGTGCTATAATTACAGTCTTTATTCACGTTAAGCATTTGGATCATTTCATAATGGATAAAATTAATGAACAAAGGAACAGGGTCTCAACAAAAAAGGGACGAGCACTACCATGCCAAACTAACGGTGAGAACTGTTCGAAATAACTGCGGTCTGCGTCAACGTTCCTTGATGCCACAAGATGACGTTAGCCTGTTGGTTTTGTCATGAGTACGGACACTGGCAGAGTTATGAACACTGCTGCATGTTTTAACACCCATGTAATTACAAAGGTCATCGTCTAATTAGACACCTTTAAACTGCTTGCATCGGATATTATATAAACGTGCATAACTGCATATGCGTTCAATCATTACTGCGATGTTAACCGCAGAAAAAAAATGTTCAGTTGAAGAGCTGAGAACGGCCTTGACAGCCACAAAAATATCGTTTAACAATAAATAATATCCTAATACTATTTCCTACGTCATATGTACTAAATAACAGTAAATTAGGATTAACTTAAAAGTAAAACTTTTATGTCGACGTATTATCACGTATACAGAGATAAACTTAAATGCATTCATCGGCTCTTATAATATTCATCAAACGGCTACCAATTTCATTTTAAACTCCGCCATTAAATTATTTTAAAATGGTGGTGGTGGTGATGATGATTATAACAGTAATAACTCAGTAAGATTATTGCATAATAGAACTAGCAGTCAGTTATATATAGTCTTCGTCTCGCATCGTATGTAGGCCTACAGATAGATTTTTTGGCAATTTTAAATTTCTGTGTACTTTATATTGAATTCTTTGGAATTGTTAATATCGCTTAATTTTTAATTTCGTTGATTAGTTGATATGTCATAACGACTATAGAGCATGACTTTGAATATATTAACGATATATATATATATATATATATATATATATATATATATATATCAATGACTGTATTGTTAACTAGTTCTATGGCATCGGTATCTAATGCTCAAGATGTCAAACTATGGCGCACCAAACCAAGCCCTAATCAGGTCAATAATAGAGAAGAACAGCTCACTAACAGGTCCACTACGTTTTTGCTTCGAGAGGAGCAATAGTTTGAGTTGTCTCCCACTCTGTTTGGGAAGGAGTTTTTGTATTTTTGTATTTCTGTTCTAGTCTTTGCTAAGTTTGCTTAGTTTCTCTTTTCTGCTTTGTGCGAAATAAAGTATATATATATATACTAACGCAGAGAGGACGCTGTGTCATAACAAAGATGATTAGTGTCGCCTTTCAATTATCCAGGAATTAGACACCTTTAAATCGTCTGTTACGGACAAGATAATATCATTTGCAAGATTCGTCGAATCGCTTGGTAGCTCATATAACAAATCTAGAGAAGGCTGTATAATTCAAATAGTAAGAGATTTTAAAAATTGTTCACCTCTGATTTATGTGTTGTATTTGCCTTATAACTGAAAACGGAATAGGTTCGATGTTTCTATCTTATGTTAGGCACAAAATCTTGTTAGTTTTTAATTACAATGACAATTATTATGCACATATGAAAGCTAAAACTGCTCCGTTCGATCTATCATTATAATGAGCCTCTGTCAGCTGTGTTCATTGTTATTAATCATTAATTTATTCATTGCCTATTGTAATTATGATAGTATTAATTATTGTAAGTGCTTATTATTTCATGTACAGCTCCCGAGGTGACAAAACAAGACCGCAATAATAGAATGGTGTTTAACTGCTTACGAAATATGGGTACGCGAAAGAGAGGAAGCTCAGCTTACAAATTGCATGTATGCCTCCTTCCAGAAAGATTGGCCGACCACGGTAAAGCTTCGATGATGCGCTGTGACAGTACAAGAAGCGGGAATCGATGGATGGATCGTCAGTTTAACGACAGCTTATGACAATATAGGCCGTTGCCGTCGACAAACATTATTAGGGCATATTCGACACATATATATTGGCTGATGAACGCGTTTTAAAGGTGTTTGCGTAAATTTATTTGTCGCAGATGCAGCAACAGTTATCGTAGAGATTCCAACAGGCATTGTTTCCCAACCTGAGCTCAGGGGCACCCAAGGTGACGTGAATCTGCTATACGGGTGCCACGACTAAATAATATTTGTGCAGTTTTTTCGGTAAAATATGTGAGAGACTACAGTTACTAGTGACTTAGGCCTATAGCTACCTCTTAACACTTTACACTTTAACAGTTGTATAGATGTATGAATGCTCGTCAGAGAGAAATGAAATTAAGGCCAGGTGCCTTTGACCGAATGGCTCTAGTAAGGATACCCTGAAAAGTTTGGAACCACTGCTGTAGCAAATGACGTCAACGTGTTGTTGCTGTTGAGATTTATTTGAAAACAATATATTAAGAAACGGAATTAGAGAAGGTTGTTCCTGAGATGGATGGATCCAGAGTTTAACGGCTTCTTATAGCAGTAAAACCGTTGACGTCGACAAAAATAAGTTTGAACGGTTCTCACAAAGCGTCTAACATAATAATAATAGGCCCGTACGAAGGTTGTGTTTATAATTATCCCCAACACATAATGAGTTTTCATCAAAACATTACTGGAAATTCTAGTGCTTTCTGACATATATATCGCTGTTACCACTGTGGTATTTATAGCTTCTTGAAACCTGTTTAAAAGGTGTCGAATGAGAGCATTACATTGTCCAATATTTAGGGGCGTCTTCTGGCTGCGAGGATCTCTGACGCCCGTCTTACGCTCCAAATTCTCACATCTTATTTTGGGACAATCTAGAAGTTTCTATTTAACGAGACTGTCATAACAACGTTTGGGAGGACGTTTCTACATTAATTTAACGTTTAGTTACCCCAAATATTTATAGATTTGATGAAACCAATTTAAAAGGTGTTGTATTAGATCATTTATTATCCATTGTCTCTAGGGCATGTTCTAGCTGCAAGGATGTCGGACGCACCAAAGTAAAGCATCTTATTTTCTGGCAATTAGAACATTTCTTTTTAACGACCCTGTGTCGTAAACAACGTTGATAAGCGTCGCCCTCTTCCGTTATTCAGGCTTCGGACTGGCACCTCCAGGAGACATCTTCCGTCTGCTAAGGCCGATGACGTCGACTTTACCAAACCCATGCTTGACACATTGATTAAGGGCCAACTAGTTTTCTTAATTGTTCGTAGGATGGATGGATAGTTAAGCGAGATAATATTAAAGGCAGCAGAGGCCGCTGACGTCGAGAGAAATTAGTTTTGAACAATTGTCAGAGTTCGCAAGGCGTAATACAATATTACTACAGGACGTAAACTACTTGTACACATATTAACGTATTCCGATTTCCGACGTTTAACGACGTTTGATATCTACAAATGTTATTAGTTCTACTCCTGCGCCACCACACGACCACCAGCGTCACTGATTACCACCGTAGTAGCATGCTGTCTCCTCGGCTTAACCTCCCCGGATTTTGACCAGGCATCGGAACGAATAGAGCAGCCTGGCTATTGCAAACTTGATTTGATATAGCGCCGGTGTTTAAGCTGGTCTTCCTGATGTGGTTTTTGCGGGCGCTGAGAAATTTTAGAAGGTTTACATTACATTACATTAGAATGGGACAGAAATAAAGAGCAGCATTTTTAATGCTCATTAGTAGTAGTAGTTTCAGTTTAACGATAACAACGATCATTAGCGTCGCCCTCCTCCTATAACGAGGTTTGGTTCAGGCACTCACTGTTCGTTGAACACTTATGATGAATATATAAGAGCGGATGAATATATTTTAAAGGTGTCATTGTAGACGTTGATTTAAAGTGTTACTTACAAGTCAATCCTGATTTAGTGTGGTTTGTTAAATTATACGATGCAGTATAATTATATTGGTTAGCGACATCTTGTGGACATCAGGACCGCTCTGAGCTATTCAAATTAACACTGTAACATTCCAACTCCTGTACTATGAATCCTTGCAAATTCCGGACTATATGACTAGTAAACGTATATTCCGATTTACATATTATCCGAAGCAATCACTTTGAAGGTGTCTAAGTAGACGTTGAATTATAAGGTGTTGCCTTCATTGTAATTACTTTCCTAATTAAAAAATTAGTAGTTGCAGCTATATCGATATTTTACGATATCTTGTGGCTACCAGGGCCCTTGACTTTCACCTTACCTTTCGACAAAATAATAATAATTTTCCTTCATGATATAAGCACTTCATGAAGTAAGGTGTCGATTTGTTGGAAAAAGATTTTGTCATGAATGCTGACTCATATACTCCTAAAAAAACAGCAGTGGCGTTTTGTTCAGGTAATAATAGAATTGCATATAATCAGTTTAACGACGTCTAGTGGGAAATCCGCCCCTTTACGTATTTCCAATAAGAAACATACTAACGCGTTTCGAAGATGGCCAAGACAATACCATGGCCTTAAGAGTAATGATTTTCGGCCCTAAGAGCGGTTGGAAGAGAGGCCTGCTGGACATACTTACCACACATGGACACGACTGGTGGAAGCTGACCTGCGCTCATTCAACCTTGGGCTTGGAGACGTGCCCAGAATGGAGACGGCTGTTTGCATGTTGGTGAAACAGCAACGACCCACAGATCCACAGTTTCTGGCACCAAACGACACACTGTGGCTGCACTGGCTCTTCACGTAGTCTTCCTCCTTTGTCCAGGAAGAGGGCTATGTCAACGGCCCTGACAGCCATAAGAGTAATTAAAATAGGATTATGCTAGACACCTTTTAAACGATTTAACCGATTCTCTATATTCTTCAGCTGCTATATTTAGGTATTATTATTCCATTGGGAGCTGTGTTAAGCCATATTATTAACGATGAGAACAATTTTCAAAATGACGTTTATGTAGAATGTTAACACAATGCGGCAATTCATTTATTATCGTATCGTATTTAAGTATTTGTATTTTTATTATTAGTTCTGCAAGTTTTTTCTTAGCTCTAGTCACAGTCCTGCAAATTCGCATCTACCATCCATTACAGGAGTTCCTTGCGTCAACCTCAGTCAAGGTCCGAGGAATCACTATCGGGGAGAGGCAAACAATAACTGAGCACATCAAGAACAACCTTCAACCATGCTCAGCATCTACGTACGCGCTAAGAAAACTAACTGCAGACGGGATAACTACCCCAGCACCCCAAGAAGTCACGCGAGAAACAGTGATGGCACGAGTGTTGTACGCCTCTCCTGCATGGTGGGGTTTAGCAGGACTATGGGGAAAAGCCCAGTTGGAGAAGATTATAGGCAAACTAAAAGAGCAGGATACTTACCAACTACAAGGCTACAACTCAATCTGTGGACTCAATAGCAACCAAGGCTGACCAAACCCGTTCAAACCAATCCAGAGCAGCGGACATCATGTCCTACTGGAACTCTGCCCCATAATAAACGGGCAACCCAGTACAACCTACGTAATTGAACACACTAATTCACTTTCTCGGAAAAAGACTCTGGAAATTTTATATCTTGAATGCTTAAAGGCTGGAGCAAAACAGTCATACAAAACCAAAACAAACAAAAAACTAAAGTTAAATAACTAAACCTAATAACACGTAAAGCAGCAGCGTTATCTTTACTCCCATTGATTGATTAACGAAAATACAACGCAATACAAAGGCGCTTGATATGCGGCTAAAAATAGGATAATACTAGACACCTTTTTAAATCGTTTACACCACCACACATGCGCTATGGTAAGATTACAATATTATTCTTAGAACATAATATAGGTGTGCAACATACAGTTACGAAAGGTTAATTGAAAATATTTCTCAGTCTTTCATTCATTTGTTTTACAGGATTTATTTAGCAACTATCCAAGATAATTACCCAGAGGCGCACCCGGTCAATCCTAGGCGAAAGATAACAGTTTTCGAAATATTATAGCTGGGTACGATGGTTGTTTACAGCGATCATCCACTAGCTTCCTTACCCACAGCGTATTGTGTATCGAATCTCTGTCTTGGTCCGGCGCTGTATTGAGGGTCTAGCCCCTCCGTATTTGCGGGAGCTCTGCTGCTCCACCACATGCGTCCAGCGTCGTTGCTTTCTCCGCTCGGCTGCACAGGCTGAGCTCATTGTTCCTCGTTCGCGGACTGCTCTCAGGCAGCGTCGCGCCTTCTCCGTGGCGGGCCCTTCAACCTGGAATGGGCTTCCTGCCATGCTTCGTCTGACACCTGCTGGTCACTCAGCCTCATTTCTCAGTTCTCTTAAGACTGTCCTGTTCGACCGGGGTTGGGCTGGGAGCGCTTCTGAGTAGGCGTCCTTGAAGGGGCGCTATATAAATTTTCTGAAATAAATAAATAAATAAATTTTAGACACCTTTAAAACGTTCTTAGCCAATGGTATATAAAACGAAGACTTAAAAATTATGTTAATAATTAAATATTTGTTCTAATCCTCATCGATGGTCTCTGACGCCGTAAGATGTCGCTAAACTGTTGGAATCTTTAGCGAAATCTAATAGATATAATCGTCTGCGCGGAAGATTCTGCTGCACTAGCAATACCTGCGCGGCGGAAAACAGCCGCGCATGCGCAAATAAATTTTTATGAATTGAATAGTTTCTGTATAATTGTCGTCAACGGCCTTTGATGTCATCATCATCCCCATAATTGTTCTGGCTATAGCTTAATAATATTGATTTTCTGTTATACGGCGTCGCGCCTCTGAGTCGCTAGGTGGCGTGTTACATGTACATACGCTCGATTCGTTTATAATAAATAATAATTAAAATTATACAGCCGCTTAATATTTGCCATTTTATCGTTTCAATATATTAATTAAATAAAACTACACCCTCTAAAGTCCTATAATTGATGACTAAAGATAGGCATCGCCTAAATTAATACTTAGGAGTTCTATAGACTATCTAGATCTTAGACACCTACCTTATATTAAAATCTTTGGTAGGGACGCCTTTATAAGCGTTGAGATGCTATTTCATACATTGATCACGGATGAATATAGACTGCCTCACCGTGCATCGCTTATAATGTAGAGTAGCGACAGTTTACTACTCTGCATATACGATACGGATCTTTTGGTATCGTTCGGTTACGGTTAGCGAAAAATACCACACACCAGTGCGGTAAGCGAGTGAAATCGGTTCGTGAAAGTTACGGGCGCTTCGCGTCCAAAACAAGACTAATCAGTGCGCTCCGGAGTTACAGTCAAGGCAAACGCTCTTTGGGTGTCCGGACCGTTTCCGCTGATTCGGCAGGGCTGGGGCCCACCCTGTCGTGATCGCGAGACGGTTTGAATCCCGATTGCGGGAGTTTATCGGCCGAGCATAACTCTGGGAAAGACCGATCGTGAGAAGTAAAGGCTCACAGGTCTAATCCGCGTAAAGTTCCGGAGACGTGAAACGGGGAAATCAGTTAACGGCGAGTGAAAAATCAAAGCCCGATTTCGCGTAAAGTGCGGAGATCGGGGAGAGACGGGAAAACCAGTTAACGGCGAGTGAAAAATCAAAGTCCGGTTTCCGCGTAAAGTTCGGAGTACGTGAGTTACGGGGAAACGTTAACGGCGAGTGAAAAATCAAAGTCCGGTTTCCGCGTAAAGTTCGGAGTACGTGAGTTACGGGAAAAAAAATCCAAGTCCGGTTTCAGTTAACGGCGAGTGAAAAATCAAAGTCCGGTTTCGCGTAAAGTTCGGAGTAGAGACGGGAAAATCAGTTAACGGCGAGTGAAAAATCAAAGTCCGGTTTCCGCGTAAAGTTCGGAGTACGTGAGTTACGGGAAAATCAGTTAACGGCGAGTGAACAAAGTACGGGGAAAATTCCCCAGTGATCCGGTTCGGTCAAATACGGGGAGGGCGACCCCGTTGGTGACAGATAGATACGGGGAAATTCCCCGCTGGTCCGGTTCGTTAACATCTGGTAAACTTGCACTAAAATCTCAACAATTGCGGATAGACCCCATCCGCATATTCTTTTCTATTCTTTTCAACTTGCGGTTCTACCGCACCTTTTCTACTTACGGGACTTACCGAAAAATCATAGTTAGGCTATTTCCGCGGTTTCCCCGTGGAATATCTTTCGTTGCGTACCTAGCGTCGGTCATAGTTAGGCTATTTCCGCGGTTTCCCCGTGGAATATCTTTCGTTGCGTTCTTACTCCCGCGGTTTCCCCGCGGAATCTATCTCTACTGGTAGGACTAACCGCTATATCTTTATTCGCGGTTTTCCCCGTGTAATATCTTTCTTTGCGTTCTTAACGTCGGTTATACTTATTACCGCGGTTTCCCCGCGGTAAATCTCTACTTGCGGTACTAACCGCAATATCTCTAGTCGCGGTTTTCCAGCGAATTCTTTACTTGCGGGACTAGCCGCATATCTCTCTCTGTTCGGAAAACTACCCGACAGATCTGACCGTGGTTCGTTCAGGTGTGAGAGACAGTACAATTCCCTAACAGGGAAGTAAATACACAGGTCTGTGAGAAACAAAGGGGTAACGTTAGTGACACTTGCCCCTGATTCCGGCAACGGAATCGAGTCCGAGGATTCGGAAACGAATCCTGTGAGTCCGTGCGCTCCCGGGCACAACCGTAACGCTCGCTATCTGATTCGGAAAGTTTGATTCAAGGATACCTGAGGCGGAGTAAGGGCCCACTCTCGTTGGCAGGTCCCGGATCAGATTGTTTCGGATAGCGTGAAGAAAGGTTGTGTAAGACTTAAGCCGGGGAAGGGTATACTCGCGAGACACAGCGAGTCAACGCCCTTGGTGAGGAGTACGAAAACCCCAGGTGGGTAGATTAACGCAGACCAAGATAGTTACCGATACGAGAGAATCTGGATAGTCGGATATCCAGATCAAAGTGAGATTAACGCAGACCAAGAAAGTGACCGATACGTGTACGTTCGGGTAGTCGGGTACCCGGGTAGATATATATGCTTGTCGCAACACACAGCTCTGAGAACTGACTGAAGTGCGAGGCTGGGCCCCCTCGTGCGTAGGTTGGAACGAAGTTCTGTGTGTAGATAGTGAAAGTTATAGAGAGAGGACCTTCACTATCAGAGTCCGTAGATACCTTACCAGTGTTTCTTTCTTTCGAAGCAGAATTATCAGTGTTGGTCGTTCTTTGCCTTCACTATCAGAGTCCGTTGATTCCTTACCAGTGTTTCTTTCTTTCAAAGTAGCATTTATCACTGTGTTGGTAGTTCTTTGCCAACACAGAGGCGAGTAAGGAACTTACTCCGTCAATTGTGGTGCATGACAATATACGTGGGAGGCCGCATGCCAAACACGGAAATGGACGGTGAGACACATGACGGTAGTAAGACTCATTGCCCCATGGACTTTTGTCTAGGACGAGTTGACGTAGAGAGTTGTCCCCAGTATGATGACGTCTAGGTCTAGGTCGAGTTGACGTAGAGAGTGATTTCAAGTATTGTCTAGGACGAGATAATTTACAGACTTGTCATAAGTATCCCTGGTTTCAGGAACTTAGAGAACGTTTGGTGTCCCCTATTATTGGCGAGAGCTTAGGAGTCACGAGATGTAGAGTGGTACGTAAAAGTTCAGTTCAGGCGGAGAAGAAGAGAAGGCCCGTAGCTAAGAAGGTATGCACAAAGAAGAAGACTCTTGCGGGTAAAAGGACGAACCCTGTTCTGAGAAAAGGCCATCCTCAGGACGTTGCCCATTCGGCGACCGTGGAAGAAGCAGAGTCAGACCCCAATACGGAGCTGTACAGTGTTACCCCTCTTAAAGAAGCGGCAAATGCTAAGCCTCCCCTGACAGAAACGGTTACTATGGGTAGAGATGGAGAACAGCCATTTTACGATGAAGATAGACAAGGCAGTGACTCGGGCGGCTCCAGACGGATAGTGGGCTGGAGCCGACACCGTCCCGTGAGCAGAGAGGTAGCGTACGGGCGGCGGTCGCCTAGCCTCATTAGACAAATCCACTTAAATACAAAGCATTTTCACTTCTCTAAACCTTTTTTCTTCAGGTTCCAAACTTCCCTACAACTTCTCTTTGGTTAAATATGGAACGACTGGAGGACAACCACAGAGCAAACGCGATTATGGCTTTTATAAAGTTCAATGATACCGTTTAAAAGGTGTTGAAATGGAGTATTACGTTATCAATTGCTTAAAGATATTTTATGGTTTCCAGGGCCTCTGACGTCCATCTTAGATGACTATTATAGTTTGGTATTTTTTATCTGAAAATTTCCTAATTTCTTTAAAACGACGCACTGTCATAACAAAGAATCCATGATTAGCGTCGCCCTCTTCCTTTATTCTGGCTTACGTCTAGCGCCATCTGAACACGAAAGTGGAAAAAATCATCTGAGAGTTTGAATGCATGCATTGATACATATAACTTACACATACAAGTAACATACATACGTACATTCATACATACAAACATACATTCGTATATACATACATACACACATACACACATACATACATACATACATACATACATACATAAATATCATACATACGTACGTACGTATATGCATACATACATACATACAAATATACACACTTACTTGCATACATACAAATATACATATCTACATACATCATACAGACAGACAGACAGGCATACATACATACATACATACATACATACATATATATACATACATATATATACATACATACATACATACATACATACATACATACATACATACATACAATGTCATACATACATGATACATACATACATGCATACATACGTACGTACGCACATACATACATACATACATACATACATACATACATACATACATACATACATACATACATACATACATACATACATACATACATACATACATACATACATACAGATTCCAAAACGTTTACGACATCTTATAGGCGTATAGCTTAATTTAGCGAAGCAACTTTATACGGCTTTTGTTCGTCGCTGCTTAACGACACTGTGTCATGAGTTGCATAGCGCATATCCCTGCTCCAGGCTTGGGACTGGCACTAACTAACGATCTTAACTGACCAAACGCAGCTGAGATCATAAAATGTAACACATCCAACTGATTTAAAGCAACTGACATATACAGCTGTCCGCCATAGCTCGTACTCTGGCAGTGCCAGTCCCAAAGAGTAAAGAAGGAGGGCGAAGCTAGTCATCTTTGTTATGACTCAGCGTTGTTAAACAGCAACTAACCAACCAATCTATGCAGCGATGGAGCGTTATACGATTATGAATCCAGAGTTCAACGACAGCTTATGGCATCCTAGGCCTGTTCAGTCGGTAGAAATTATTATGGCATAATTATTACAGCTCAATAATTATTATACGCTGTTAGAAATCTCGAGTTTACGATTACGATTACTTATTATTCCAAGGTTTGACGTCCGCATATTATGGCAGCTCAATTACACGCTGTTTGACATAATTATATAACAACGGTTGAATGCGCTTTAAAGGTGTGTAAGTGAACGTCGATCCAGAAGTATTACTCTTAAGTGAAACTAATAATTAACCTTATAAGACAAACTTATTTTTCATAAAGACAACAAACTCATTATACAGACTAATTAAATTGAGTTTTTCCAGTAAACTGTTCCCGTAAACCGTCATTCTGTACTGGACTGTTCGTTCTCTCGATTGTTCCTGTCTTATGTACCTAAAACCTCCATAATTATAAGATCTCTGCAATGTTTTTCGGTAGTTCTCCACTCAATAATAAATAGGTAAGGTTTGTAGCAATCTCCACAAAATACTTTACTGTTGCGTGCAACAGAGGGTCCTTTAGATGTTGGGGTTTGAAGCCACTCGGCCCTCCCCTAGATGTCGCTGGAAAGGAAGTTGTAGAATTATGGACCATCTTTCCAGAAACCTTTAAGCCTGTCTTCCTGAGCATGTCAGTGTTATTCTGTCATCGTAAGGCTTTGGGTGCTTCTTCGGCAGTTTTTCCATCACTGTATACGTGAATCTTCTACAGGAACATCATCCGAGCATAGAGCTTTTATTTAGCCATCTTCGCTCCTGTTAGACATTGCCTGGGTAAAAAGAGTCCTGTATAGTGATAGTAGTTTCAGTTTAACGTGAGAACAATTTAAACTTTGCTCCCTACAAAATTTCCTGCGAACGCTCATGAGTAGTAGTAGTAGAAGTAGTGGTAGTAGTGGCAGTAGTGGTAGTAGTAGTAGTAGCCTTTATCGACTTACGATTGGTATTTGACGACGTTGTAGTAGTAGTTTCGGTTTAACGACAATCTGTTATTACAAAGAACATGGATCCACAGTTTAACGGCAGCTTATGACATCATAGGCCGTTTCCGCCGACAAAGATTAGTTTTTGGCATATTACAGCTCTTCTAATCTCACAAAGAACATTAACATATTTCGACATTTTATAGCACTGGTTTCAATTGTTTAAAAAGTGTCCAAAATACACGTCCAGAGGATTACCTTTTCTCATCTATATAAAAGCCTACGCGCGGCTATTTACAGTTTAACGACGCTTGTCTTAACGAAGAGATTAGCGTCACCCTCCACCTTCATACAAGCTTTGGACTGGCAGTAGCTGATTAAATTATTTATGGATTTCCAATCTTAGCGATTATGTTATATCAAAGATTGCTTTGCTTGTGCTGTGCCTCGGCCGAAGAATCTTAAACATCAAGACTACACTAATCTGTCCTTCACGCTTCTCGGTTTCCTTAACAGAATGGCTGGACGGTCCTGCTTAATCCAATCTGGTCTCATTTAATCCGTTTTAACATAATCATGCCAAATCCATATTTAATCTAATCCAATCCTATTTAAACAAATGCAATCCAATATAATCTTACTTACGTCATCCAATTCATTCCAATATTATCCTATTTAATCCAATTTAATCCAGTTTAATCCAAGATAATGGAAGCACCTGGTGGAAATCCAGTATCTTAACAAGGACACTGTAACCGATTGTAAAAGGCTCACGCTAAACACCTTTAAGTGGTGTCAATAAATGCTATATAGATGGGTAGCCGGGTGGTTAGAATAATATTTTAACACTCCTCTAAACCGTTGTCAGCTGATGCTATAAAATATATATATAGCCTAATGCTTGAAACTAGAAAGCTAAACAGTGCAACTCCGCCAACTGTTCGCTTTCTAGCAGTGCCAGTCCCGAGCCTGGATAAAGGAGGAGGGCGACACTAATGGTCTTTGTTACCACACAGTGATCGTTAAACAGTAAATATGCTAAACATTGTGTTAATATGCCAAAAAGTAATCTTTGTCGGCGGCAACGGCCTATGTTGTTATAAGCTGCCGTTAAACTGCGGATCCATCGCTAAACATTGTTAAAGGCAAAAAGATGTTAAACTCTCAGAACTACAGAATTCAGAATTCCGATTGAGAGCTCGTTTCGTTAAACCTGTGTAGTAATAGTGCACGTCTAAGAAATCGATAGAGATTGGTTGCTCGTTAAAAACCACCGACCTTGCTGAAACCAAAAGCTTTCAATTAAAAAAAAAATTGGATGAAAAGGCCGTTGCCATAAAACAGTGGAGTCCACGTCTGCAGTCGTATGTTGGTGAACAAGGAAGACATTTTGAACACCAGCTGTAGCTGATCTTCACTTCCTTATGGCTCATGTATGTTGGAAACTTCCCGTTTTCAGTACTGCGTCTCAAACGTTCATAAACTTGACAAATTCACCAACATTTCGGCGCTACAATTTGGTGGTGCTATGGCTACTGTTGTATTTAAAATGTCAGGCAAATGCTAAAAGTTTTGACCGAGTTATGACACTTCTTCTTGGGGTCTACTTTTCATCGGGACAATCTCTCACTCAGATCGTTTATAATAAGAATGTTATACTCTGTATAAATGTGTGTACACCAAAGTGCGGATATGAAATTGGTTTCATAAAGAATATACTTACTTACTTACTTACTTATATCTAAAGTTAGAGCAGAACAGTCATAAAATTAAGCCAAACTCATATTTAACTAAACATCTAAAGTTAAATGACTAAACAAAATTACATGTAAAGCAGCAGGGTCTCTTTACTGCTATTGATTGATTAAGCGAAAATACAATATAATACAAAGGTGCATAAGATGTGGCTAAAATTCTAGGATAATGCTAGACACCTTTTAAACGTTTCCGACAATCTTATATATAATTCAGCTCAGGCTCCGTGATAACTGCATTTCCGGGTGAACACGTCTCAGTAAATTCGCAGTTAACACAGGTACCAACCTTCAATTCATTTGTTGATAGATTGATGACTACCTTTCTGATTGTTAGATGGAGTGGGTGAGTTAGTGATTGAGTGAGTGAATGAATGAGTGAGTCATTGAGTGAGTGATTGAATGAGTGAGTCATTGAGTGAGTGATTGAATGAGTGAGTCATTGAGTGAGTGAGTGAGTTGTTGACTGACCAGTTAGTCCATTGATGGCTATGAGGTCTGTGGCCTTGATGACCCAGGCGCTCGGCTGATAGTTCAAGGACAGCAGCAGTTCTCCCATAATTCCCTACGTTTCCAGAAGAAAAGGAAATTATCTGCTAGCGATTGACTGCGTGCCATAGAACGCTGGCGCTACATAAGTCGTTGGGATATTGGTGAGAACTCTCTTTTCAGACACCTTTAAAACGTTGTCAAGAGATGCTATATAAAAGAAGATTTAAAAAATCTCGTACCTGAAATGATCGTAAATGAAATGCAAATGTACCAACAAATTACAAGTTTCATGTCTTACTTACATGTGTGACAAATATCAATCAAGCTGTATTAATAAAACTAAATGTAATAGATTGAAAACCTCGGGTGAGGTTTCTGTTTTTTTTAATTATGTATATATATATCGTCGGGACTTCTCGATTGCGGCGCCACGGATCTGGAATACTCTTCCGCCATCTGTGCGTGCCACTAATGCTTCATGTGGTTACATGGCTTTCTCTCGTCTCTTAAAGACGCACTTTTCAGCTGTTTGATGGCCACGTGTTGAGCGCTTCTGTGAGACTCTTAAGTGGCGCTATATAAATGTCTTGTTACATTACATTACATTACATTACATATACTTTATTTCGCACAAAGCAGAAAAGAGAAACTAAGCAAACTTAGCAAAGACTAGAACAGAAATACAAAAATACAAAAACTCCTTCCCAAACAGACTGGGAGACAACTCAAACTATTGCTCCCCTCGAAGCATAAACGTAGTGGACCCGCGATCTTACATAATACATGTTCTCTTTTACAGACAAACCATAACCAACATATCATATCAGTATCATATCAACAGTAGCATAATAAATTTTAAAGAATTGTCTTATTCACTGTTTGAATATATTTCTTTAATAATGCTTGCTTTTACTGATTGATAACTTCTTGAAAATTCAAAAGTGGAATAAGAGCTTCATGTTAAAATTTTTTGTCTTATAAATTTGTAATATTTACAATTGTTATTGAAATAAATAGATTTAGAATTAAATGTACAGTAGGAATGGTGATCAAGAATTAATTTTAAGAAACATTTCTTGTATAGCAATTCTTTCGCGGCGGAAAACCTCAGCGCATACAGAAAGAAAATGTTTTGACGCATGCGCATTATTCAAAACATGCATGAAATGGCTGAATTATTCTAGGAACAGTCAACAATAATTGGCGCCGTTAGGGTCGATTAGGGGCAGGTTTGGCTTGTGAGGGTCGTTAAAGGTCAGGGTTACAGTTAGTTTCGTCACTTGAAAACATGTTTAAATACCTTCCGCCGCAGTAGCAATTTCTGCAAGCGCCGCGTGGCGGAATCTTCCCTTGCAGAAGCACCACGAAAATCTATTACAGATGCCTAAATCTGCGTGGATACCTTTGACCTTTAAAACGCTGCCCTTAGCCGAGAAATAAACATGTTGCTTGCGCTGATTCTGTACGTAGGATGGTGAACATATAACGTTTGTGCGAATCAACGTCAAAGTCTTTTGACACAATAATAATAATTGTAATTAGTGACTACTATTTTTCCGGTGTCTAATGCACAAGGCATCAACCGATGGCACTCTAAAACCAAGCGGTATTTAAGTCAATATCCAGAGAAGCAATCCGTAATAAGATGTAGTTAAACTGTTGGACGAGTTAGGATTGTTTACAGATATTTTCTCTGGGGCGAACCCAATCAAGCCTTTGTAAAAGAATAACAGTTCTGAAATATACTGTGGGGTAATAGGTAATTGGTTTTAACGCTTCTATTAAAACACCTTTTAAATGTTATTTATCAATGCTATATAGGCATGAGACATAGGATCCGATTGCGTATTGTGCTCTCATTAAACACCTTTAAAACGTTGTCAAGTTGTGCTATATAGGATTGGAACGTGTTGGCCGTTTAAAATATGCCAAAAACTAATCTTTGTCGGCGGCTACGGCCTATGTTGTCATAAGCTGCCGTTAAACTGTGGATCCAATCCAAGCCGTTTGGATGAGAAACAGACCGCCTGCATTAGCATTTGCTCCCCGTTGATTTTGCGCATATATTTACAAAAATAAAATCTTTTAATTATTACGATTATTACAACAACATTTTCATACAAAATTTTAATTATCATCTTAGCTTTTAATGGCTTTGATTTTTCACCTTTCAATTTTTATTCAAACTAGTCAAGATAAAGTAAATAAATTAAAACATATAAAAAAATCGAAATGTTGACGGTTTTGTTTCTTAAATAAACGTTCAGATCTAACAGAAAATTGGATCCAAAAAACGTTAACAAGAGGCCAGATATCATGTAAAATGTTTCTAAAAGCGCTGGGGCCTGTTGGGATCCGCGGCTGACCCTAAATCCAATTAAAAATGTGATAAGGATTGGGAGAGAAGCTAGTTGTTCGGCCAGATATGAATGTTTGATTGAGAGAAAAGCTTCCGAAAAATCCATTGAGGATGTGGTTAGATTTGGCCATCAAAGCAGCAGTCGTTCAGCCCGTAGACCTAAAGGCATACTGATCGTAAAACTTGCGATTAGTATTCGAGTTGGTGATTATCGGGTACATATATGCCTAGAATATATATACGGGCCAGGATTTTTTTTAATTCTACAAAGGATGGAAGTAATGGAGATCGGGCAGTAATCCGATTCCACTCTTGGGTATGCAAATTTGCGATTGGTGTAATACAGCCTAACCTCCACTGTGGGGGAACGTATGCATTCAATAAAGACTTTCTAAAAAGGGCTGTGAAGGGAGCAGCCAATAGGTGAACCAAGCCGCTGAAAAACCGGAAGAAGCACCATCCTGACTCACGGAAGATACGCGGATATTTGTTAATCGATCAAATCAATGTCGAACGGAGAAGCTGTTTGCCGTGACCTATTTTTTATACTGCAATGCCAGTTAAGAGAGTTTGCGTTTAGATAGACATTTAGATCTCTAGTCATTTTTTGTCTCTTATCTGAGCTCTCTTCTGACAGCCGTTTCATCCCAACCGATGACCGATAAGATCGTAAGGGAAAAGTCTGGGACAGCTTGGAAACGTCACTGGGTGCCGAAGGGAATGACCGTTGTCTTGGACATTATGTCAACAGGGTTATAGAAGTCATGAGATTATATTGAATAAGATTATTGACTATACTGGTGGAGAGCTTCGATGGTTTTTCTCACTTTGCCAATCCTACAGTTAAAATAGATCGATGGATGAATCCAGAGTTGAACAACATTCTACGACATCAAAGGCGGTTTACGTCCACAGAAATTATTTTGATTTGGTGCAGATTATAGTTAAGTTAAAATAGAAACTGCTGGAGCGAATATACCAATACCAATATGCTGTAATATGCCAAAAATAATCTTTGTCGGCGGCAACGGCCTATGTTGTCATAAGCTGCCGTTAAACTGTGGATCAAATCCATCCAACCGATTGGTGTCGTCAACGGCCTTTGATGTCGTATGACGACGTTAAACCTTGGAGTAAATAAATAACCGATTGGTTATTGCGCACTCATTAAACACATGTAAAACGCTATCAGATTATGCTATATAGGATTGGAAAATGGTGCCTTTTTCAGATAACAGTTCACTATAATATTGCATTGGCATTTGCTCCCCGTTGATTTTGCTCATATTATTTTACACACACAAAATCTTTTAGTTATCACGATTATTACAGCAAGATTTTCATACAAAATTGTAATTGTCATCTTAGTTTTTAAACAATGAATGGCTTTGATTTTTTCACATTTTAATTTTTATCCAAACCAGTCATGGTAACTTGAAACATTTAAAACATGTAAAAACATTGAAATTTTGACAGTTTTGTTTTTGAAATAACCAGATATAGCGGAAAATTGGATCCAAGAACGCTAGCAACAGGCCAGATATCATGTCAAATGTTTCCAAAGGCGCTGGCGGCTGTTGGGATCAGCGTCTGATCCAAAATCCAATTAAAATGTGATAGCGATTGGGAGGGAAGCTAGTTGTTCGGCCAGATATGAATATCTGACGGAGTGAAAAGCTTTGGAAAAATCTAATGAGACCAAACGTGCGTAGGGTTTATTGCATAAAGTTTCAATGATGTGGTTAGATACAGCCATCAAAGCAGCAGCCGTTGAGCCCGTAGGCCTAAAGGCATACTGATCGTAAAACTTACGATTAGTGTCAGAGTGGGTGATTATCGGGAACATGATATCTAGAATTCTACAAAGGATGGAAGAAATGGAGTTCGGGCGTTAATCCGATTCAACTCGAGGGCGTGCTAGTTTGCGTATTGGTGTAATACAACTTAACCTGCACTGTGGGGAACACATAAACTCAGTAAAGACTTTTAACAAAGGGCTGTGATGAGAGCAGCCATTAGTTCAGCTACGATGCTGAAAACCAGGCAGGAACACCATCCGAGCCACGGAAGATCCACGGATATTTGTTAACACAGTGAAGACACGGCATTCATCGATCAAACCAATGTGGAATGGGGCAGTCGTTTCACGTGATCTAGGTTCAGTACAAAGGTCATCGGTGGATATTTTTTGTTATTACAATGCCTGTTAAGAGAGTTCGCTTTTAGATAGACATTTAGATCTCTAGTCTATTTTTGTCTATTATCTCAGCTCTCCGCTGACATCCGTCTCATCCCAACCGATCGCAGATCAGATCTTAAGGCTAACGTCTGGAACAGATTGGAAACGTCACTGGGTGCAGAAGGGAATGACTGGTGTCTTCGACGTTATTATAACGGCGCTATAGAAGTCCTGGGATTAGATTTGATTTGATTATTGACAATCGTGATTGAGACGTTTCAATGGTTTTTCTCCCAGCGCTGGCGTCATCTCGTTAGATAGTTGCACTTTACTAATCCTACAGTTAAAGAGATGGATTGGTGGATTTTGAATTTAACGACATCTTGTGGTAAAAAAAGGCTACTTACGTCCACAGAAATTATTTTGACTTAATCAGATTATACGTTCAGTTAAAACAGAATATTGCTTGAACGTCTTTAGTAGAACAATTCCAGTCAATTCACTGAAAATTTGCCTCTGTGAATATATAGCCTCGAGTGACTCAATTTTTAAGGTGTCCAAGAAGACGTCGCCCTTACAAGCGTGGATGTTATTGCGGTTACGTTTAATGGATTGTCTTTTAGCGTAAGATGTCGTTAACTCTTCGATTGGTACATGTAGGTGTGGGTTAGATTAGGACTCGGCAGTGTAAAACTCCATAAAATTCTGCGGGTGCCTGCAGCGGAAGCCAAAAAAGCGGGAAGCGCAAGCGAGGCCACCCGGCGAATGCCCAGTCCTCCGGTCTTAACCGGCAGAGACGCCTGGAGCCACTGGTTATCAGACAGGGAGATGTTCAGGATTGAGCAAGACCTTCCTGCAGGAGTGCATCGAATTTTTCGAGCAGAGCATTTCCAGTGCACGAGCTGCATCTCAAAGTGTGCAGTAGTTTCTGAGAACTTAGCGAGCTCCTGAGGAGGATTAGGGCGTCGTGTTTTGCGATGTTCTCCAGTCTGGCGATTGCCAGCGCCAATTCGGAGCATCGGAGCTCGAGGCATGTTGATAGAGCCTCCGCGGTGGATAGTGGGGCGCCCAAAAGACAGGCTGACCCTGGAGCAACGATGGGGAACTGCTGCAGGGCCGCTGCGGTCGCTTGAGCCGTAGTATGTGAGATGATCTCACATTTTGTATGGTTGAGTTGTAGGCCCAGAAACCTGCCCTCGTATTCTATCGTCCTCACGTCATCTGCCACGGTGGCCACTTTTCCTCCCAGGGATAGGTCGTCAAGGTATCCCAGAACCAGAGAGGTGATGATAATTTCTGCAAGATTGGCTGCAGTGGGAGGCAGAAAAGCAAGGATCCCAATGGATCCCCCTGCTGTGGGCCGACCTGTGATAGATTAAGGGTGTATTGGCCAAACTGGAGTTCTGAGGCTTCAGCATATGCCAGGCGGCAGTACGGTGAAAGCTCCGGCAGGATATCATCTATTGAAGCCAGCATGCGGTCTCTGTGCATGCTGTTGAACGCGTTTTTAAAGTCCAGCTTGACCATGATGGATCCCGATGGCATTGTCTCCAAGAAACGCCTGGCCGCGTGGACCGCCGCCTCTCCACCACCCGGTACGCCGACTCCTACCTGCCTTGGAGCGAGGAATGCGGGTGCCTCTGGGACAGCGTGGGAGTTTGCGCATTTGGATGCGAGCCTGCGCCAGTAATAACCGATTACTATCGGGCGCAGGCCTCCGGTTTCTTCCAGGGTGCCAGGATCAGCAGCCGCTGGCTTGTCGCTCGAGCACAGAATTCTAACGGCAGCTCTGATGTTGCCGTCTTCCAATTTAGATGCCACCGCCGCAGCCACCGCCTGATCATCGCTTAATTTAGATCTGCTTCTGTGATTACTCCATAATAATATTATTATTATTATTATTATCATTATCATTATTATCATTATCATTATCATTATCGTTATCGTTATCGTTATCGTTATCGTTATCGTTATCGTTATAGTTATCGTTATTGTTATTATTATTATTATTATTATTATTATTATTATTATTATTATTATTATTATTATTATTATTATTATTATTATTATTATTATTATTATTATTATTATTATTTGTAATTAGTTTACAAAAGGTTACACGTGTGACGCTATAATTATACATGTATTCAGCGACTCTGCGTTATTACTCAATAATTAATTTTTGAATAAGGAGGAGGGCGACGATAACGATCATTGTCATCACGCGGTGTCGTTAAACTGAAACTCCTACTACTACTATTAGTCATTAATATTCAAACTGAGAGAAATACGTACGGTGAGCACTTCTCAAAATAAAATAATATGCACACCCGAAGACATGGATGGATGGATCCTCAGTTTAACGACAGCTTATGAGAACAAAGGCCGTTGCCGTCGACATAAAATATTTTAACATATTACAGAAAGAAAGAAACTTTCGATGAATATTTATAAAAGTCCGGCTTTCGTTGTATTGCATAAATAGTTGAGGCTGATTGCCAGTTATTAAAAGAGCCTGTTTGGCCACAAAAACGTGAGTGGAAGGCCTGCCAGAAACGGAATCCAAGCCAAGAAAAAAGAAAACTGATGATAGACATTATACGAAAATGAACTTAATCCGTCAGAAACTTTAAATACGTCAACATCCTATCAGAAACGGAATCAAAGACGAGAAAAGAGAAAGAAAACTTATGCGAACATTACAAGAAAATGAACTGAAATACATCAAACACTTTAAAGACGTCAACGGCCTTTGTAGCTATAGGATGTCGTTAAATATTGGATTAAATAAATAAATATGTTACCGTGATAACTGGCTAAGGCAGTTGTCAGAACAAGAAAGACTCGAAGGCGGAGAATTGGATGGAATTGGGTAGGAAACGCCGCATTCCCTTGTCTGCAATGTTAAATTTGGATTGATTGGGACCACCTCTGGGTTCTCTGTTTTTAATCACATTAAGCATAGATTGGAATCGCGTAGAGACAATTCGTCAACTGTCAATTCGTGACTTGGTTAGACTGGATTTACATCTGGGGCTGTATGGCATTGAATCTAACTCTATCAAGTGCGGTTTATTTGTTTCCTCCTTACGCTATCGAGTGTAATACATCGGTCTTACAGCGTCATTCATAAGATGGCTAAACTCCGACATTAATTTACTGACAACCTGCCATCATCTGACACCGACGGACACCGTAACATCCGTTACTATGACGTCACTTTCTCCAAAAGACCTGACGTCAATGTTCTGAAAAGTCGTCATTGCCTCACGCACACAACATTGTGATTGATGCTCGTATGTTACCTGTCGCCTGTTGCCATACAATAATCGTCAAACTGCTGGAATCCGTATGTTACGATGAAAAAACTAAACGAATATATAAGGCTAGGTAGGCATCAGTGGTGCATAATGTTAAATGTATGGATTTATAATGTGATTTTTTCTTCTTCTTTTCGTATTGGATAAAACGGATGCTTAATAATATTTCTAATATTCTTGGTCCTTAGTTATTGCTTAAAATTGGTTTGTGTTTGTTGATGAATACGATTCATTTTTGAGCTAATTTTGTAATACATAAACCAATATTGAATAATATTGAAACGTTGATTGTCATGTTGAAATTGTTAATTGAATCTGTATGTACTATGACTGATGGATAATGAATATTGAGCATCTCCTGTAAATGTAATAGTGATAGTTTGATGGTAATTTAGATAGATCAATGTGATATTCTCTCAAATATTGTTAATAAGATTGACGAGAAAACAGTATATAATGATTTATATGAATAAGAGATTGACAACAATCACCTGTCACAGCATCCTATCAGAAATGGAATCCAAACCAAGAAGAGAGAAAGCAAACTGATGATAGACAGTATACGAAAATGAACTTAATCCGTCAGAAACTTTAAATATGTCAACATCCTATCAGAAACGGAATCAAAGACGAGAAAAGAAAGAAAAGAAAACTTATGAGAACATTACAATAAAATGAACTGAAATACATCAAGAACTTAAAGACGTCAACAGCCTTGTAGCTATAGGATGTCGTTAAATATTGGATTAATAATAATAGTGGTGCAGACATTCCTCCAGATTTCGTTAAAACATCGGATTATGTGATGCACTCATTAGACACCTTTAAAAAGTTTCCGCCAACGTTTTATATAAAGGCTGCGTCGAACTGCTGCTAATAACGTCTAAGTAAGTAAGTAAGTATAAGGGCCCTTGATGTCATAAGACCAAGCTAAACCTTGGAATAATAATAATAAAAAGAGAAAAGATGAAGAACAGCACTCCCTTAGGTTAGCCATAAGGCAACCATGGGTTTGAAGTGCTTGAAACTTCATTTTCTTAGCCTCTGTATATGAGGATAGGTGGCCAGTCGTCTCCCTCACCGTCTCATCTTGCCGGTGTCCGACGGTTAGTGTATTCATCTTAGCTGAGTTGTCTAGGTGTGCAGATGGAGCAGAAATCTCGAACCAACTATCTGCCCTGGCCTCTCGGTTGGTAGTCCAGCATTCTAACCACTACACCATCAATCGGCCCCTAATAATAAACCACTGCCTAACTCTGCCACTACCCAACCTGTGGTAGTGCTGGATCCAAGGATGGAGAAAGGTTGGGGGCGACGCTAATTACCATTGTTATGGAACAGAGTCGTTTAAAAAAGCCGTCGTCCTATTCCCTTCAATCCCGGTCACATGACCGTGTTTTACTTTTAGCTGACCATAACATGAAAAAACTGTTTTAGTTAGAATGCTTTATTCATATTGACTATTGATTGTTTATGATATATGTATGTACACCGTAATGCGGATTGCAGCTGGTTCAATAAAGAATGTACTTTCTTTACGGCAACGAAAAAAACACACCTTAGAATCTAGCGTTTTTATTTATTTAATCCAACGTTTAACGTCGTCTTATGACATCAAAGGCCGTTGACGACAATACAGGAAAGATACAATTCAATGATTACAAGAAACTTATAGCATCCGTATGACACCATCAAATGTGTCAAACAGAGCTTTACAATTTCACTAAAATTCAATATTTTTGTAACATAAGGTAGTTCATCTTATTCTGTCTATGATTTCTATATTCTGACAAAAGATTCCAGCGTTTGTGCGAAAGCTACAGCCATATAGTGTGTGAAGAATACGATTTAAAGGTGTCTAAAAGCTGGATTAAGGTGGAGGGTAATGCTAATCATCTTTATTGTTATGCAGCGTCGTTAAACATAAACTAGCCTATATATATGCTTATGCAACCTTTTAGCGCCTGAGTAGCGTCGCCCTCCTCCTTTACGCGTCGTCCAAATGCTGAAGAAAGGAGGAGGGCAACGCCAGTCATCGTTGTTATGGCACAGCGTCGTTAAACACCGACTGACCAACAAACCATTTTCAGCATTTATAATTTTATATGAATACATTTATTTAATTGTCAATGGATCCAGAGTTTAATTATTTCGATGGATTTTTCCCTTCCATAAGATGTCGCTAAACTCTGAATCCATCGTGGACCAACTAGCGATTAGTTAGGACGCTCTCTTTTAGACACCTTTAAAACGTAAACTACGGAAGTTATATAAGATCAGGGCCAACCGCCAACTTTTTAAGTAGCTTGTAGTGCTGCAAACCTTCCTGAACATATGGAAAGCGTATGAGATGAAGTTTTCTGTTGCTGAAACCTAGGTTTCGTAACCATCTCACTTCCTGTATCTGATTGTTCTGCTTAGATACTTGTATAATTTATTTCTCAACTTAAGACTCGCCCTTTTCAAATTTCTTACCCACCTTAATCATAGGTTGCTCCCTGTCTCAGCAGAAAGATCTTCTGGATATTGACCTAATCACTGTTTCGGTGTAGGAGGCTGAATGCACTCCCCGTACAAAAAGACTCCGGGAGTGTTTTTATCCTAGTATATAATGACTCTAGAGTTAATCCATACTAGGACAAAAACACTCCACCCAGCGAATAAACACTCCAAGAGTGTTTTCGTTTCAGATCGGACCAAATGACTTGTGGAGTTGATTCTTCCAAGGACAAATTGACAGGGGGAGTTAATTCTTCCTAGGACATATTGACTGGGGAGTTAATTTTTTCTAGGACAAATTGACTGGGGAGTTAATTCTTCCTAGGACATATTGACTGGGGAGTTAATTCTTCCTAGGAAAATTGACTGGGGAGTTAATTCTTCCTAGGACAAATTGAATGAGGGAGTTAATTCTTCCTAGGACATATTGACTTGGGAGTTAATTCTACCTAGGACAAATTGACTGGGAGAGTTAATTTCTTCCTAGGACAAATTGAATGGGGAGTTAATTCTTCCTAGGACATATTGACTTGGGGAGTTAATTCTACCTAGGACAAATTGACTGGGGAGTTAATTCTTCCTAGAACAAATTGAATGAGGGAGTTAATTCTTCCTAGGTCATATTGACTTGGGGAGTTAATTCTACCTAGGACAAATTGACTGGGGAGTTAATTCTTCCTAGGACATATTGACTTGGGGAGTTAATTCTTCCTAGGACCAAATGACTTGTGGAGTTGATTCTTCCTAGGACAAATTGACTGAGGGAGTTGATTCTTCCTGGGACCAAATGACTTGTGGAGTTGATTCTTCCTAAGACAAATTGAGGCGAATATTTAGTATCGGGATGCATAAGTTTACTGGCGTTTCACAGTATCTTTTGGCATGCTGCGAGGAAGGTATACCTGTTTTCTAATGACGACACTAACCCTAACCCTGACCCTAATCGACTCTCACGACGCCTAACCTTACCCTAACCGACTCTCACGACGCCTAACCCTGACCCTAACAGACACCCACGAAACCTACGCACCCCGATTCTAAATGTTTACCCAAATTGAATGGGGGACTCATTATTACTATCATAATCACTGTGCAGCCGGTATTTGACTGTTTTAGTTTGGAGGAGTTTTCTTCGTTGCTAATTGGTCCTACACCGAAGACACTTCTTATCTAAGACTACGCCATTCAATTTGTCCTAGGAAGAATCAGCTCCACAAGTCATTTGGTCCCAGGAGGAATCAACTCCTCCAGTCAATATGTCCTAGGAAGAATTAACTCCCCAGTCAATTTGTCCTAGGAAGAATGAACTCCCCAGTCAATATGTCGTAGGAAGAATTAACTCCCAGTCAATTTGTGCTAGGAAGAATTAACTCCCCAGTCTTAGGAAGAATCAACTCCACAAGTCATTTGGTCCCAGGAAGAATCAACTCCCCAGTCAATTTGTCCTAGGAAGAATTAACTCCCCAGTCAGTATGTCCTAGGAAGAATTAACTCCCCCAGTCAATTATGTCCTAGGAAGAATTAACTCCCCAGTCTTAGGAAGAATCAACTCCACAAGTCATTTGGTCCCAGGAAGAATCAACTCCCCAGTCAATTTGTCCTAGGAAGAATTAACTCCCCAGTCAGTATGTCCTAGGAAGAATTAACTCCCCAGTCAATTTGTCCTAGGAAGAATTAACTCCCCAGGCAATTTGTTCTAGGAAGAATCAACTCCCCAGTCAATATGTCCTAGGAAGAATTAACTCCCCAGTCAATTTGTCCTAGGAAGAATCAACTCCCCAGTCAAAATGACCTAGGAAGAATTAACTCCCAGTCAATTTGTACTAGGAAGAATTAACTCCCCCAGTCTTAGGAAGAATCAACTCCACAAGTCATTTGGTCCCAGGAAGAATCAACTCCCCCAGTCAATTTGTCCTAGGAAGAATTAACTCCCCAGTCAATATGTCCTAGGAAGAATTAACTCCCCAGTCAATTTGTCCTAGGAAGAATTAACTCCCCAGTCTTAGGAAGAATCAACTCCACAAGTCATTTGGTCCCAGGAAGAATCAACTCCCCAGTCAATTTGTCCTAGGAAGAATTAACTCCCCAGTCAGTATGTCCTAGGAAGAATTAACTCCCCCAGTCAATTTGTCCTAGGAAGAATTAACTCCCCAGGCAATTTGTTCTAGGAAGAATCAACTCCCCCAGTCAATATGTCCTAGGAAGAATTAACTCCCCAGTCAATTTGTCCTAGGAAGAATCAACTCCCCAGTCAAAATGACCTAGGAAGAATTAACTCCCAGTCAATTTGTACTAGGAAGAATTAACTCCCCCAGTCTTAGGAAGAATCAACTCCACAAGTCATTTGGTCCCAGGAAGAATCAACTCCCCAGTCAATTTGTCCTAGGAAGAATTAACTCCCCAGTCAGTATGTCCTAGGAAGAATTAACTCCCCAGTCAATTTGTCCTAGGAAGAATTAACTCCCCAGTCTTGTCCTAGGAAGAATCAACTCCACAAGTCATTTGGTCCCAGGAAGAATCAACTCCCCAGTCAATTTGTCCTAGGAAGAATTAACTCCCCAGTCAGTATGTCCTAGGAAGAATTAACTCCCCAGTCAATTTGTCCTAGGAAGAATTAACTCCCCAGTCTTAGGAAGAATCAACTCCACAAGTCATTTGGTCCCAGGAAGAATCAACTCCCCAGTCAATTTGTCCTAGGAAGAATTAACTCCCCAGTCAGTATGTCCTAGGAAGAATTAACTCCCCATTCATTTTTTCCTACGAAGAATTAACTCCTCCTAAATTTGTCCTAGGAAGAATTAACTCCCCAGTCAATATATCCTAGGAAGAATTAACTCCCCAGTCAATTTATCCTAGGAAGAATTAACACCCCCATTCCATTTGTCCTAGGAAGAATTAACTCCCCCATTCAATTTGTCCTAGGAAGAATTAACTCCACTGGAGTGTCTATTCACCAACAGGAGTGTTTTAGTCCTAGTAACAATACACTCCACCGGTCAATTATTCCTGGTAAGAATTAACTCCACGAGTCAATAAATCCTGGGATAAATAGACTCCGGAGTGTTTAAAAGGGGGAGTCTATTCAGCCTACTACACCGGCGCAATAGAAGTTACTAATTAAAATTGCAATTTATTTTGTAATTTACAGACCTAGGTTGTGAGGGCAAATTATATCAGCTGGTTACGAAAACTATTACCGCGTTGGTGGATTCTAACCCAGTCGATGCTCTTAAAAGTAAAGGCATCACTCACATCGCCACACAGTAATAGGCTATCGCACGACATATAACGATCAGTCAAGTCAAAGCATAACCAAAATGATATAGCGACTCATTATTGTTAACTGTCGCCTGCTGCCAGACAATAATCGTCAAACTGCTGGAATCCGTATCTATTTATCAAAATACAAGCATGCATAAGGCAGGTATGTCAACGTTCCAGAAATCGACGAAAATTTAATGTCGTTAAAACATCGGAGAATGTGATATACTCATTAGACACCTTTTAAAAGATTTCACCAACGTTTTATATATCGGCTGCTTTGATCCGCCGATAATGACAATTGCAAACTACATGTATACTGTTGTCAACGTCCTTTGATGTCATAAGACCAGGTTAAACCTTGGAATAATAATGATAACAAGAGAAGAAGATGAACAGCAGTCCCTTAAGCTAGTTATAAGGCGGCCACGGGTTTGAAGTGCTAGCGACTTAATTTTCTTAGCCTCGGCATATGAGAGCGGTTGGCCAGTCGTCTCCATCGCCGTCTCATCTTGCAACCGATAGTGTATGGTCAGTGTACTCTATCATAGCTGACCTTGTTTACCTTGTGCTGTCAGTTCCTGGAACTCTAGCGACCTTCATGATCAAGCCTCTCCATTTCCTTCTGTCCGCCGTCGCATCTCTCAGTTCTGCCAAATTCATTCCAGTTGTTTCATGTATCTCGTCCATCCACTTTTTCCTTGGTCGTCCTTGTTTTCTCCTTCCCTCTCCATATGCTAACATCATTTCCTTTTCCAATCCATCTGATCGCATGACATGACCAAAGAACCTCAACTTTGCTCTTAGCACTGTTTGTTGTAGTGTCTCTTCATTCTCAATTCCGATACTCATGCGCACCCAATCGTTGGTCCTTTTCTCTTCCATGATATTCTCTGCATCTTCCTCCATATCCACATTTCGCATGCGTTAATCTTTTTTTCATTTTCTTGGTCATTGTCCATGTCTCACTGCCGTATGTTACTGTTGGTATGATCAGAGCCTTCACCAATCTTTTTTTCGTGTCTATACTCACATGTTTGTCCTTCCATATTTTTTCCAGACCATTCATTGCAGTTTTTCCTATCGCTACTCTACGATTTATTTCCATATCACACTTTCCCTCTTTTTCTATTACTGATCCCAAAAACGTGAAGCTAGTTACCGTTTCTATTTCCTCTTCCATCTACTACAAAACTGTCCTCCTCCTCTGTTGTCATGATCTTTGTCTTCTTTATATTGAAGTAGAGTCCTGCTTTCTCACTTTCACTCTTGAGCCTTCTTATTAGTTCTACCAAATCGGTTTTTTTACCCGCCAATAGTGTTGTATCGTCAGCGTATCTCAGATTGTTTATTGTTCTTCCCGCTATCTTTATTCCTTCCTCAGCCTCATCCATTCCTGCCTGCCTCATTATCCTTTCAGCATACATATTAAATAGGAAAGGAGACAGAATGCATCCTTGCCGCACTCCCTTCCTAATCCTGAATCTGTCAGTATCTCCATATTCAGTCCTTATCACCGCTATCTGATCTTCGTACAAACCCCTAAGAAGTTGAATCAAGTGTTTCGGTATTCCCATTTCTCCCAAGGTTTTCCACATCAATTCATGATTAATGCAGTCAAACGCTTTGCTATAATCAATGAAGCATATGTATACTTTCTGTCCAAACTCCCTTTGTCTCTCCATTATCCACCTCATATTGGCATATGATGACGCAAGTTTCACTGAAATTTCCTAAATCCCTTGCTTGACTATCAGGAAGCTCTCTATTGTACTCTCCATTCTTTTATGTATTATTTTGAGTAATATTTTGCTTATGTGTGATATCATTGCTATTGTCCTGTAATTTTCACACTCTTTGCGTCTCCTTTTTTAAATAAAGGGATAAAGACTGAACTTTTCCAATCTTCTGGCCATTTCCAGTTTTCCATATGTTATTACAAATCTTTGTTATTGTCTTTGTCATCACGCCATCCCCAGCTTTTACCATTTCTATTGGTATCCTGTCTTGACCCGGGGCCTTATTATCTTTCAATTGTTTAATAGCCCATTCTACCTCTGCTTTCCATGATTTTAAAGGGTTCATTTTCATACTCTGTTACATCTGTTTTTTCTACCTTTACTTTGAGTTGTCTAGGTGACTCGAACCAAATATCTACCCTGGCGGAATTTGAAACCTCCCTGACCCTCTCGGGTTGGAAGTCCAGCATTCTAACCACTACGCCATCAAGCGCCCC